>JAVIAB010000025.1:28843840-29076340 GCA_032433765.1 Megaustenia siamemsis | reverse complement strand
CACACACACTCACGCAGGCATCTCACACACACACTCACACAGGCACCACACACACACACTCACGCAGGCACCACACACACACTCATGCAGACACCACACACACTCACGCAGGCACCACACACACACTCACGCAGGCACCACAGACACACTCATGCAGACACCACACACACACACTCACGCAGGCACCACAGACACACTCATGCAGGCACCACACACACACACTCACGCAGGCACCACAGACACACTCATGCAGGCACCACACACACACACTCACGCAGGCACCACAGACACACTCATGCAGGCACCACACACACACACTCACGCAGGCACCACAGACACACTCATGCAGGCACCACACACACACACTCACGCAGGCACCACAGACACACTCACGCAGGCACCACACACACACACTCACGCAGGCACCACAGACACACACTCACGCAGGCACCACAGACACACTCATGCAGGCACCACACACACACACTCACGCAGGCACCACAGACACACTCATGCAGGCACCACACACACACACTCACGCAGGCACCACAGACACACTCACGCAGGCACCACACACACACACTCACGCAGGCACCACAGACACACTCATGCAGGCACCACACACACACACTCATGCAGGCACCACACACACACACTCACGCAGGCCTTATTTCTTCCTCAGGCGAGTGCTTTACCCAGCCTCTATAAATAGATACCAGAAATATTTTACAAGTTGGGGCGACTGGCATGGTACCGACCACATCATCTTCAATAACAAGCTCACTAAAACCGAATCTCTGTCAAGACTTAGGGGGAACCATTAAATCACTGCAAGCAAACTGAAGACTATTACAATTTAATGTATTAAATACAATCATGAGTTAACTAACAACTATTTTTAAGGTCTGTCATATCTATTCTATTCTATTCTATTCTATTCTATTCTATTCTATTCTATTCTATTCTATTCTATTCTGTTCTATTCTATTCTATTCATGGAACTAGTTTCGTTGCAGTCAGGAGTTCCCCATATCCGTTGCTCTACTAGCCACAGCATTTTTCATAATACATCGGTAAATTCCGCTGACAAGGTAGCACTGTGCGACTGCGTCCTAATCGACTACACAGGAGGCGACACTTCCAAAGCTCGTTAGTGGCCTCTTACGACATGTCTGCCAGTTAGCCCTTTTCATTTTCATTTCTCCCCTCACTGTAAGGGCCGCAGTAGCCGCACCGAATGACTACAATATCATAGCAAAGAAACAGAGGAAACCTTCACAATGAATACATCACAGAAAGATCATCTACATCAACGTAACTATAGACGGCAGACAACTAAAACAAGTTGACGAATTACAATTTAATTCACAAACAGCAAAAATAGATTCAAGATGCAACAACGCTTGTCAAATCATTGGACAACTACCACCACTATTGTCCAACAAGGAAATAATTCTAGAGGCAAAACGGACACTCTACAATACAATCTTTATTCCAACGTTATGCTACCACAACCGGTTGTTAATAGCAAAAAGACAGAAGTAATGGTAACAACAAAGAGAAAGACATCACGTCATGTCAATGCAAAATAAAGACAAGTGGAACAATATTAAAACAGGATAATGAATTTAAATACATGTATTTGGGAACTTTGTTAACCTCAGACGGAAGATGTACATCAGAGGTGAGATGCAGAATGACTCAGGCAAAAGCAACTTTTCAAAAAAATGAGGACGATACTGTGTAATCCATTTTTGACAATAGAAACGAGAACAAGAGTTCTTAAATGTTATGTAGAGCCAGTCTTAACATATGGATGTCAATCATGGACAATAGGACAACAGACAAGAAAATCACTGGAGTCTGTAGAAATGTGGTTTTACAGAAGAATGTTGAGAATACCATGGACAGTTAAGAAGAGTAATGAAGATGTTTTGAGAGAGGCCAAAGCAAAAAGAGAGCTAATTTCCAATATTAGGAAGAAACAATCATCATTTTTTGGCCATGTAATGAGAAGAGAACAGCTGGAATATATTGTAACAACTGGGAAAATTAAGGGACAAAGAGATAGAGGGAAGCAAAGAGAACAAATACCAGACAGCTTAAGAGAATGGCTTGGCAGAAGGTCAACAACAGAAATGATAAATAACTGTCGAGATAGAAAGTTGTGGAGAGATGGGACGCCAACAGACCCCGGTAGTTGATGATGTGCTACCAAACCAGGCCTGGATCTTAGAAAAGTAAGAAAATTAAACCTCTACTAAGATGAAATATGTTAGTCGAATGATAGGAAACAAGCCTGAGAGACAATATAGAAATGAAGAACTAAGCAAAAGGCAAGGAGCAGCCTCCCGCAATAGAATATTTTAAAATACAACAGATCAAACGTTTTGGCCACGTGAAAAGGCAGAAAGATCAAAACACAACACAACGAGCCGTTAATAAACATTACGAGAACACCAGACACAAGGGTCTTCCACACAAAAAAAGATGGAATGACGGAATATTAGAAACATTAGGAAACTAACAACAGCAGAGGCAAACAGAAGAGCAAAAGACCGCTAATTATATGTCCCATCCACGCTGAAAGGCAAATGAGGAAGGAAAGAAGAAGAATAAAAATAAAAAGACAATAAGAAACAATCGGCTCAGGAATGCAAGAAAAGGGAACTAACCCCAGGAGACACATCGATGGACATGCCACAATTAAAATACACAGTCACTTGAAGGGCCATGAGTTGTCCTCCCCTTGTAAATCCAGCCTGAAATAGAGAAGAGAAAAACGTGACGTAATCACACCTGGATTACCTCGTTCTACAGCAAACAGCTGCTGACCACGTGGTCTAGTCAACAAGTCTTCAAATACATTTTAAATTCCAACAAATTAAGTTCTGTGTTAATACTTGTCTTATTCCAACAAATTAAGTTCTGTGCTAATACTTCCCTTATTCCAACAAATTAAGTTCTGTGTTAATACTTCCCTTATTCCAACAAATTAAGTTCTGTGCTAATACTTCCCTTATTCCAACAAATTAAGTTCTGTGCTAATACTTCCCTTATTCCAACAAATTAAGTTCTGTGCTAATACATGTACTTCCCTTATTCCAACAAATTAAGTTATGTGCTAATACTTCCCTTATTCCAACAAATTAAGTTCTTTGTTAATACTTCCCTTATTCCAACAAAGTAAGTTCTTTGTTAATACTTCCCTTATTCCAACAAATTAAGTTCTGTGTTAATACTTCCCTTATTCCAACAAATTAAGTTCTGTGTTAATACTTCTCTTATTCCAACAAATTAAGTTCTGTGCTAATACTTCCCTTATTCCAACAAATTAAGTTCTGTGCTAATACTTCCCTTATTCCAACAAATTAAGTTCTTTGTTAATACTTCCCTTATTCCAACAAAGTAAGTTCTGAGTTAATACTTCCCTTATTACAACAATGTAAGTTCTCTGTTAATACTTCCCTTATTCCAACAAATTAAGTTCTTTGTTAATACTTCCCTTATTCCAACAAAGTAAGTTCTGAGTTAATACTTCCCTTATTACAACAATGTAAGTTCTCTGTTAATACTTCCCTTATTCCAACAAATCAGTAACAGCCACCACATCGGCTGATGATGCGCCGACCCTACTATTGTGACCGCAGCTGATACTCCCCCTTTATACTTGTCGATAAATGAGTTATCAGTATCAGTTTTACACATTGTGTATTAATTCTTCAACAAATTATCCATATTTCATTTTTGCTGACCTCATTCTTGGTCATAAAGAAATATACATCAACTTCAGATTTACAAAACTTATGCTGGTCATAAAGGAATGTACACCAACTTCAGATTTACAAAACTTATGCTGGTTCATAAAGGAATGTACATCAACTTCAGATTTACAAAACTTATGCTGGTTTATAAAGGAATGTACATCAACTTCAGATTTACAAAACTTATGCTGGTTCATAAAGGAATATACATCAACTTCAGATTTACAAAACTTATGCTGGTTCATAAAGGAATGTACATCAACTTCAGATTTACAAAACTTATGCTGGTTCATAAAGGAATGTACATCAACTTCAGATTTACAAAACTTATGCTGGTTCATAAAGGAATGTACATCAACTTCAGATTTACAAACTTATGCTGGTTCATAAAGAAATATACATCAACTTCAGATTTACAAAACTTATGCTGGTTCATAAAGGAATGTACATCAACTTCAGATTTACAAAACTTATGCTGGTTCATAAAGGAATGTACATGAACTTCAGATTTACAAAACTTATGCTGGTTCATAAAGGAATGTACATCAACTTCAGATTTACAAAACTTATGCTGGTTCATAAAGGAATGTACATCAACTTCAGATTTACAAAACTTATGCTGGTTCATAAATAATGTATTATTGTTCAGTTTTACAAATCTTTTACCACCTGGTGTACTTTTGGTGGGCTTTCCTGTTAAGGACTAGATTTTAGGGGCTTCATTATGTGTAACATGTTGTGCATAGAAAACTGAACACAGTGGAAGAGGAGGAAACTGTACACATGATCAGGAAAAGGATGTTTCATTTACAGTTCTATATACCTTATACTTTGTCAGAAATAGTCTCATTTACGTTTATACAAACCTTATACTTTGTCAGAAATAGTCTCATTTACGTTTATACAAACCTTACACTATGTCAGAAATAGTCTCATTTACGTTTATACAAACCTTATACTATGTCAGAAACAAATGTCATATTTACGATTATACAAACTTTATACTATGTCAGAAATAGAAGTCGTATTTACGATTATACAAACCTTATACTATGTCAGAAATAGAAGTCACATTTACGATTATACAAACCTTATACTATGTCAGAAATAGAAGTCGTATTTACGATTATACAAACCTTATACTTTGTCAGAAATAGAAGTCTCATTTAAGATTATACAAACCTTATACTATGTCAGAAATAGAAGTCATATTTACAATTATACAAACCTAATACTATGTCAGAAATAGAAGTCGTATTTATGATTATACAAACCTTATACTATGTCAGAAATAGAAGTCATATTTACTATTATACAAACCTTATACTATGTCAGAAATAGAAGTCATATTTACGATTATACAAACCTCATACTATATCAGAAACAGATGTCGTATTTACAATTATACAAACCTCATACTATATCAGAAACAGATGTCGTATTTACAATTATACAAACCTTGCACTATGTCAGAAACAGATGTCGTATTTAAGATTATACAAACCTCATACTATGTCAGAAACAGATGTCGTATTTACGATTATACAAACCTCATACTATGTCAGAAACAGATGTCGTATTTACAATTATACAAACCTTGCACTATGTCAGAAACAGATGTCGTATTTAAGATTATACAAACCTCATACTATGTCAGAAACAGATGTCGTATTTACAATTATACAAACCTTGTACTTGGCCAGGTATGGATGTCTTGTGCCTGTGAGCTTCATGTCTTCATCTCTGTCTAGCACAGCTCGTACAGGTCTTTGAGTTCTTGAACAGAGGAATGTTTAAAGACATCACATAACTAATAACATATAAGATCAAACATAAACCCCGTGTACACATATCATCATCAAGTATCGAGCCTGCTGGCGTAGGTGATCATGTCTCTCCACAACTTTCGATCTCGGCTGCTATTTATCATTTCTGTTGTTGACCTTCTGCCAAGCCATTCTCTTAAGCTGTCTTGTATCTTTTCTCTTTGCTTCCCTCTATCTCTTCGTCCCTCAATTTTTCCAGTTGTTACAATATATTCCAGCTATTCTCTTCTCATTACATGGCCAAAAAATGATGATTGTTTCTTCCTAATAATGGAAATTAGCTCTCTTTTTGCTTTGGCCTCTTTCAGAACATTTTCATTACTCTTCCTAGCTGTCCATGGTATTCTCAACATTCTTCTGTAAAACCAAATTTCTACCGACTCCAGTGATTTTCTTGTTTGTTTTCCTATTGTCCATGATTCCCATCCATATGTTAAGACATACATAACATTTTAGAACTCTTTTACTTGTTTCGATTTGTACACATATAGGAGTATGTAAATAATTAACGCACCAAACATACACGCACACACACACACACACACACACAAATATATCTAGATCCTTCATTTGTATCTTCTACCATTTCAAAGATCCCTAAATGTCACACACAAAATCGATTTAGAATTTCTTTGAAGTTGTTACTTCATCCTGATATGAGTCGGCCTTGACTACTGCACAATCCCCCCCCCCCCCCCCACATCCACTTCTTATATGTTCTCTGTGTGGGATGCAATCAGAGGTGCGTGGACTAAGTGTGGGTGTGGCCGTGTTTATGTAAGTGAACCTGAGTGTGTGTATTACAATTGTCCATGTGTACAAGCAACTCGACTTCCGTTATCCTATTTCTGAGGTCTGCCAAGGGACACTACCAGGACTGGAGAATAAAGGCCGTTTGTCCAGTGCAGTCGTCACGATGTGTTGTTCGGATTTAAGTTTTTATTTCAACTTCCCCCCCCCCCCCCAATATAAAAAAAAAAATTGACCCTAGTTTCTTGTCTGGAGCACGTCGAACTGCTCTCCATGACCGAGCAACCGTTATTTTGACGACCTCAACACCAAACAACACAACAAATTTATTCCGTTGTGTTTGTAGACAACTAGACTGTATCTGTCACACAACAAATTGTGTTCCGTTGTGTTTGTAGACAACTAGACTGTATCTGTCACACAACATCTGTTCTATAAAACAAATGTTCTCTTCATTAACGATATGAACGTATGTAATCACGTTGATCTTTTCTTATATCCAACTGCTTGTACCGTGAAGTGTCGTAGAGAGGAGGAATGTAATATTCTTGTCTTCGCTACTGGTGTACTGTCAGTTGTCATGTTGAGTTGACTTTTTGTTTCTCTTATTCCACCTAATCATCTCTTTCTCTGTTTTCCTTTTGCGTAACAACCGGATGTTTTCCTGTAAAACTCTTGTCCTGCAGGTTGGTAACTTTTATTGTAGTCAAATGTCCAAACAGTTTATTTCTTTGTGTTCTATATTGGTTATTGGTTATGGAAGACCTCGGTATCACTGCAAGCGAATTAAAATCCATAATTGCTCAACCGCCCGTGCCAGTGGAATCATCCGAATTATAACTCATCTTCTAAACAAAGAAAGGTAACTGTAGTCCCCATCATAGCAGTCTCAGCATACGCCAAAAGACATAAGGCGAAACCGCACAGAAAGTGAACACAGCCAACTGCTCCCTGTCATACGATATCATCATTCATCGTACACAATTGGAGTATCGAAACATGATCAAAATGGATGAGACACACAGCTCACGGTGTGCACAGAGCACTTAACTCAGTAGCTCCTGCAACAAGCCGGACTTGGAACATGAGGAAACTGCAACAAGGAACACTTTGCAGACATAGCCTTCAATGGTTCCTGCCGCCTATCCATCACATTGCCCGGAAGATCACGTCCTCCTGAAAATGATGATCGCCATAGTAAATGTATGGCGCTTGATGATGTTAGGACATCGTGTTTAACTCCAACTCCGAACATACAAAACACAGTTCGTCGTCAGATTATCCCCGATGCACACCAAACGTAAGATCGCAAGATTAGCGCATGGTCGGTCTTGGGACACACGATGATCCAATATGATGACGTAGCACGCACAATATGTCTGCGCCCATGTATTCATGATTACTCTAGTGAATGCAGTCTACAACGAACGAAACATGGTACAAACTTCCCAAAGACGCTGACTTGACAGACTTGACGGAGCCCACCACATTAATGCGTTGTAACTTGTAAATAACTTGCGTCAACCATCTCCATCAAATGGTCACTGAACAGCACTTTGTGTGACGTAAAACGCAGATCAACAGTACGTTGGAAGGCGCATTCACAACACTTGAATTGTCAAAACGGAGTATTGCTGTTCTATATAGTCATTGTTCTATATAATCAATGTTACACCAACATTTAATTCTTTGTGTTCTATATAGTCAATGTTACACCAACATTTAATTCTTTGTGTTCTATATAATCAATGTTACACCAACATTTAATTCTTTGTGTTCTATATGGTCAATGTTACATCAACATTTAATTCTTTGTGTTCTATATAGTCAATGTTACACCAACATTTATTTCTTTGTGTTCTATATAATCAATGTACACCAACATTTAATTCTTTGTGTTATATATAGTCAATGTTACACCAACATTTATTTCTTTGTGTTCTATATAATCAATGTTACACCAACATTTATTTCTTTGTGTTCTATATAATCAATGTTACACCAACATTTAATTCTTTGTGTTATATATAGTCAATGTTGCACCAACATTTAATTCTTTGTGTTCTATATAGTCAATGTTACACCAACATTTAATTCTTTGTGTTCTACATAGTCATTGTTACACCAACATTTAATTCTTTGTGTTCTATATGGTCAATGTTACATCAACATTTAATTCTTTGTGTTCTATATAGTCAATGTTACACCAACATTTAATTCTTTGTATTCTATATAGTCAATGTACTACCAACATTTAATTCTTTGTGTTCTATATAGTCAATGTTACACCAACATTTAATTCTTTGTGTTCTATATAGTCAATGTTACACCAACATTTAAATCTTTGTGTTCTATATAGTCAATGTTACACCAACATTTAAATCTTTGTGTTCTATATAGTCAATGTTACACCAACATTTAATTTTTTGTGTTCTATATAGTCAATGTTACAATAACATTTAAATCCTTGTGTTCTATATAGTCAATGTTACACCAACATTTAAATCCGTGTGTTCTATATAGTCAATGTTACACCAACATTTGATTCTGTGTGTTCTATATAGTCATTGTTACACCAACATTTAATTCTTTGTGTTCTATATAGTCAATGTTACACCTACATTTTTCTCTAAGCCTCATTTGCTAATTTTATATCTTTACTTTTATTTACAGTTTATCTTAGACATTTTGCTTCTCTTGTTGCTAATGTTTTCCCGTGTGTTTTTGAAGAATTCTTCGTGCCCGACGCTGGTCAGTACAACCAGTTTTACTCCAACACTCACTTGAAGGCTGCCACTGCTGCTGGACAAACCACGCTGGAATGTCTCGCCTGTTTACCACCGAATGAACCACCTAAAGGAGACAGAAGACAGAAGGAGACATAAAGTTGTTTCTAGCAATATTTATTACATCAACATTGATGTACGTATTACACCAACATTGATGTACTTATTACACCAACATTGATGCAATTATTACACCAACAGTGATGTACTGAATCAGTAAAATGTACTTAAATGTACTTAAATTTAGTACTTAAATCAATTTACACCAACAAATAGTTACTGATGTATGTAAAAGTTGATTATTTATTTCACAAAAATTGATCTATTTAAAACATTAAAGTTGATTTACTTGTAGCATTGCCATTTATTTCTGACACCAAGAATGATTGTGACATCAACCTTCATTGACAAGGCTTCGCCACCATTGATTCGACTATTACACAAAGTTGGTCACTTCATCTTCTGGACTATGCTTGTATGGTTGACTGTTTCCATGTCTCTGCAACCTGTCTCTTTATGACACAGCTATGACTGTTTCCATGTCTCTGCAACGTGTCTCTTTATGACACATCTATGACTGTTTCCATGTCTCTGCAACGTGTCTCTTTATGACACAGCTATGGCTGTTTCCATGTCTCTGCAACGTGTCTCTTTATGACACAGCTATGACTGTTTCCATGTCTCTGCAACCTGTCTCTTTATGACACAGCTATGACTGTTTCCATGTCTCTGCAACGTGTCTCTTTATGACACAGCTATGACTGTTTCCATGTCTCTGCAACGTGTCTCTTTATGACACATCTATGACTGTTTCCATGTCTCTGCAACCTGTCTCTTTATGACACAGCTATGACTGTTTCCATGTCTCTGCAACGTGTCTCTTTATGACACAGCTATGACTGTTTCCATGTCTCTGCAACGTGTCTCTTTATGACACAGCTATGACTGTTTCCATGTCTCTGCAACCTGTCTCTTTATGACACAGCTATGACTGTTTCCATGTCTCTGCAACGTGTCTCTTTATGACACAGCTATGACTGTTTCCATGTCTCTGCAACCTGTCTCTTTATGACACAACTATGACTGTTTCCATGTCTCTGCAACGTGTCTCTTTATGACACAGCTATGACTGTTTCCATGTCTCTGCAACCTGTCTCTTTATGACACAGCTATGACTGTTTCCATGTCTCTGCAACCTGTCTCTTTATGACACAGCTATGACTGTTTCCATGTCTCTGCAACGTGTCTCTTTATGACACAACTATGACTGTTTCCATGTCTCTGCAACCTGTCTCTTTATGACACAACTATGACTGTTTCCATGTCTCTGCAACGTGTCTCTTTATGACACAGCTATAACTGTTTCCATGTCTCTGCAACGTGTCTCTTTATGACACAGCTATGACTGTTTCCATGTCTCTGCAACGTGTCTCTTTATGACAAAGCTATGGCTGTTTCCATGTCTCTGCAACGTGTCTCTTTATGAAACAGCTATGACTGTTTCCATGTCTCTGCAACCTGTCTCTTTATGACACAGCTATGACTGTTTCCATGTCTCTGCAACCTGTCTCTTTATGACACAGCTATGACTGTTTCCATGTCTCTGCAACCTGTCTCTTTATGACACAACTATGACTGTTTCCATGTCTCTGCAACCTGTCTCTTTATGACACAGCTATGACTGTTTCCATGTCTCTGCAACGTGTCTCTTTATGACACAGCTATGACTGTTTCCATGTCTCTACAACGTGTCTCTTTATGACAAAGCTATGGCTGTGTCCATGTCTCTGCAACGTGTCTCTTTATGACACAGCTATGACTGTTTCCATGTCTCTGCAACCTGTCTCTTTATGACACAGCTATGACTGTTTCCATGTCTCTGCTACCTGTCTCTTTATGGCACAACTATGACTGTTTCCATGTCTCTGCAACCTGTCTCTTTATGGCACAACTATGACTGTTTCCATGTCTCTGCAACCTGTCTCTTTATGACACAGCTATGACTGTTTCCATGTCTCTGCAACGTATCTCTTTATGACAAAGCTATGACTGTTTCCATGTCTCTGCAACGTATCTCTTTATGACAAAGCTATGACTGTTTCCATGTCTCTGCAACGTATCTCTTTATGGCACAACTATGACTGTTTCCATGTCTCTGCAACGTGTCTCTTTATGACACAGCTATGACTGTTTCCATGTCTCTGCAACCTGTCTCTTTATGACACAGCTATGACTGTTTCCATGTCTCTGCAACGTGTCTCTTTTTGACACAGCTATGACTGTTTCCATGTCTCTGCAACCTGTCTCTTTATGACACAGCTATGACTGTTTCCATGTCTCTGCAACGTATCTCTTTATGGCACAGCTATGACTGGTTCCATGTCTCTGCAACGTATCTCTTTATGACAAAGCTATGACTGTTTCCATGTCTCTGCAACCTGTCTCATTATGGCACAGCTATGACTGTTTCCATGTCTCTGCAACGTATCTCTTTATGGCACAGCTATGACTGTTTCCATGTCTCTGCAACCTGTCACTTTATGGCACAGCTATGACTGTTTCCATGTCTCTGCAACATGTCACTTTATGGCACAGCTATGACTGTTTCCATGTCTCTGCAACCTGTCACTTTATGGCACCGCTATGACTGTTTCCATGTCTCTGCAACCTGTCACTTTATGGCACAGCTATGACTGTTTCCATGTCTCTGCAACCTGTCACTTTATGGCACAGCTATGACTGTTTCCATGTCTCTGCAACCTGTCACTTTATGGCACCGCTATGACTGTTTCCATGTCTCTGCATCCTGTCACTTTATGGCACAGCTATGACTGTTTCCATGTCTCTGCAACCTGTCACTTTATGGCACAGCTTTCAATGTTTTCGGCTCATCTTTGCGTTTTCCTTTCTTTCTGATTTTATAATTAACTGGGCAATGTTGTTTATCATTGATGTTTTAGTAATTTTGCTGATTTGGCTCATTTTGTAACAGTATAAATTGTATATGTCTGTTGAGTCGTGCACCTGGCTGCAGTCGCTTCAGGCGAATCAAGTGTTATGGGTGCATCCATTGTTGTCGAACGTTGTGCGTATTACGTCATGGTGTTGGGCGATGTGGCCATGCGATGGAACGGACCGTACATCGCTAACACTGCAAATAGAGCTATAGCTCGTTTCAAAACATATGCCCAACTTCAAAACGCTATTACTGTCTAACCGTTTGTTAAATACTTTTGAAATTTTCCAAATGTTATTAGAATGCAAAAGACCCTTTAAATGTATATTTAACAAATATCTTGCAGCTGCAGTTTTCTTAAAGCGGCGATATTTCTTTGATGTTTGTCAAAATTGTAAATTGTGAAGCCCTAAAGATTAGAAATTACCGTAGTTGCTGGTCTACGATTAATTTTCACTAGGTAAAGGCGTGGCCGTAATGGGGTTATTTAACTGGATAAAACAAAACACCAGGAGAATTATTGTCTGCTCAGTTCGAGGACGGACGATAATAATATCAAAGGTATACCTGTATGTCCAATTTTCATAGTTGTGTGGTCCTGAAAAGGACCGTTTGTTGAACTAATTTAAGGTAATATAGGGGCCAACATTGTGGGGGCTATATACTTTCATTCTGAATCAGACGAGTCTAAAAGATTAATAACTGTTTGGGGTTGAACATTCCACAAACCATCATTTTTCCAATATTCCTCTTCCTGTTTTAAGACACATTTAGCCCAATAATCTTTGTCTATATTTAATAAAGCGAGATTAGCAAGAGTCTTTACTTCGCATATTTTGAATGTTGTATGTTCATCTGCCACTTGTCCTTTTAATTTTGCCCATATTAGTTCTATTGGATTTAAATGAGCATGGTAAGGTGGCAGCCTCAAACTTATATGACCGTGCTCTTGGATAATCTTATCTATTTGAAAAATCTTTGTCCTCTGTTTTTGCTTTACTAGAGATAGTAATTCAGGTTTTAAGTACATGTTATTAAATTGTATGTGCTCCTTTGTGAGCCATATCTTAATAGCATCTTTTGTACTGGATGACGTCGGGACTTTATCTTCAAGTGCAACAATGTTGTGGTACGCTGCATTGTCCATTATTAGGCAAGATGGTCGATCTAGTGATGGGAGAACAGAATTTTCAATCCAATGTCTAAATATGTGACCATTCATCTCAGAGTGATAATCCAGATTGTCTATGGATTTTGAAAGAAAAATGAGCTCTGCATTCTGTATTAGTCCATGTTGTCGACTACCTGCATGAGCAATTATCAAGCGCTATCCTTTGCTGCTAGATATTAATCTCTTAATCTTTCCATCTGATGACTGCCATTCCCTTTGGTTAGTTTGGTGAGCATTGATCCATGTTTCATCCAAGTACACAATATCATAACCTTGCTTGCGCACCTCTTTTACTTCACGTAAGTACTTGCTTCTCATGACTACTATATGTGGCTTCTCACAGATGATGTTTCGTCCATTGGAATACTTTCTGAATGTAAAACCTGCAGCTCTCACATTCCTCCATAATGTAGACTTTGATATTTCAATACTGTTGTTCTTTTTCAGCGATACTTTTAATTTTCTTATTGTAACAGTTTCATTCATACCCAACATTTTGCGAATTTCACTTCTAATAAGTTCACTGTCGAAATTATCCAACATTTTTGCTCTTCCTTGTGATTTTGTATATTTTGAACATTGACGGTCACGTGCTTGAATCCAGCGATTAAATGACCATTTAGATAAATCCAAAATGTGTCTTGTCCTATTCTCAGGGTTTTCTAAAGAATGAAATAATCTTCCTCGTTTAGCCTCTTTGAAAAATAGTCATACATTTTTATTGCGATGTTTTGTAAACTGCAGAATTTCATTTTAAGACTCATGATAAATGTTATTGTTCCACGTTACGCCGCTGAATTAACGGAAATGGAACACACAATGTCTCGTGTTTACTACAAGTAGTTAATTGTGTCAGAAAACTCACGCGGAAAGCGTGCAAAAACGCGTGTATGGATTTGTAATCGCTATTTTTAACTTAAATACTGTAAACACTAAGTTTTGACTACATCAATGGGTCGTTATAAATTTATATAAATCAAATAAGCAATAATAATAACCAAATGTTTGTTTTTAATGAAATTAATTCCCTGTCGGGTTCTAATCATTATAACTATACATGCAAATTTTGAAAAAATTACAAAAAGCGGTTTAAAAGATATTGATTTTTAAAGTTGGGCACGACTTATGAAACAAGCTATAGATGATGATTGCCATGATGTTCGTGAAAGTGCAGCCCTGATGTGACTCCCGATCTTGAAGTCAAGAGCGGTGATGTCTACATTTATGACAGTTACAGGGAGAGCGATAGAAGACGCGGGAATCGGTTTTTTATTTTGAATCGTTTCACATGATGGAGATGTGCCGAGCAAGAGGTCTGAGCGTTTATAGACAGTTGTTCGATGAGTAATGAGGAAGTTGGTTATTCGACCGCCCCTGTATCACTGCAAACGAATGGAAATCCATAATTGCTCAACCGCCCGTGCCAATGGAATCATCCGAATTAACATCTCATCGAATATTCAAACAAAGAAAGGCAGTTGCAGTTCTCATCGTAGCAGATACAGCACACTTCAAGTGACATAAAGCGTTTCCGCACCAAAATGAACGCATCTGAACTGTCCTTCGTCATACGATATCATCATTCATCGTAAGCAGTCGGAATATAGAAATATATGTTTTCTTTTCCTTACATCCAATTCTACCTATTCTTCTATATATCCACATTTCAAAGGCTACAATTTTCTGTTCTGTTATCTTGTCTAATGTCCATGTTTCTACACCATATAGGAATATTGATAAGGCATAACATTTTGCTATTCTTAGTTTTAGCCCTGGTGTTATTTGTTTTTATATTAGTATGTTCTTCATGACATTAAAATTACTTTTTGCCATTCCTATTCTTTTGTTTATTTCAGTTGTACATTTTCCATCACTGGTTATAGTATGTCCAAGGTAGTTGTAGTTTTGAACTGTCTCCAGGTCTATTCCTTCAATTTTGATATCCACTTGTGGATTTTGAGTATTTTCTTTGTTTAAGATCATAGTTTTAGTCTTTTTGATATTCATATCTAGTCCATATTTTGTGCTTGTCATGTTTATTTCATTAAGTAATTGTTGTAGATCTTTAGGATTTTCTGCTAGTAGTACAGTATCATCAGCATATCTTAGGTTATTGATTATCTTTCCATTAATTTGTAGGCCTGGCATCTCTGTGATGTTTTTAAAGATTTGTTCAGTGTATAGATTGAACAAGCTAAGTGATAGGTTGCATCCCTGTCCTACTCCTCTTTTTATATTAATGGGTGTATCTCTCATTTTACACATCACATTGTGGAAATATTCATAGCAGTTGAAAAATGAAATGGTTTGGCCATGTGCACTGATCGTCTGGCCTAGTAAATACAATTCTACAAGGAACTGGGAAAGGGGAGAGAAGGGGAGCTAGGCAGAGACATAGATGGGAATATAACATCAAAGAAATGACAAACCTCGACTTTGCAGAATCACAAAGAAAAACTAAGACAGAGAGAAATGGAGACAGTTGATGAAGTCTGATAAAAGCAATAAGTCTATTGTGTTGTTGTTGTTGTTGTTCTTGTTTGGCTAATCCTCCGTTGCATACTTCAAACAGACGTAGAACTGATGTTTAGATGGCGCTGCTTCCAGGCAAGCATCGGTTTCTGTGCCTTTCGTTCCAAACTTCATCTCACGACATTTGTTAGCATCGTCTTACCTTCCCTCTCCGATCCCTAGACCAGTTAGCATCGTGTTACCTTTCCATCTCCGATCCCTAGACCAGGTAGCATCGTGTTACCTTGCCTCCCCGATCCCTAGACCAGGTAGCATCGTGTTACCTTTCCATCTCCGATCCCTAGACCAGGTAGCATCGTGTTACCTTCCCTCCCCGATCCCTAGACCAGGTAGCATCGTGTTACCTTTCCATCTCCGATCCCTAGACCAGGTAGCATCGTGTTACCTTCCCTCTCCGATCCCTAGACCAGGTAGCATCGTGTTACCTTCCCTCTCCGATCCCTAGACCAGTTAGCATCGTGTTACCTTCCCTCCCCGATCCCTAGACCAGGTAGCATCGTGTTACCTTCCCTCCCCGATCCCTAGACCAGACCAGTTAGCATCGTGTTACCTTCCCTCCCCGATCCCTAGACCAGGTAGCATCGTGTTACCTTCCCTCCCCGATCCCTAGACCAGGTAGCATCGTGTTACCTTCCCTCCCCGATCCCTAGACCAGATCAGTTAGCATCGTGTTACCTTGCCTCCCCGATCCCTAGACCAGGTAGCATCGTGTTACCTTTCCATCTCCGATCCCTAGACCAGGTAGCATCGTGTTACCTTCCCTCTCCGATCCCTAGACCAGGTAGCATCGTGTTACCTTCCCTCTCCGATCCCTAGACCAGATCAGTTAGCATCGTGTTACCTTCCCTCCCCGATCCCTAGACCAGATCAGTTAGCATCGTGTTACCTTCCCTCCCCGATCCCTAGACCAGGTAGCATCGTGTTACCTTCCCTCCCCGATCCCTAGACCAGACCAGTTAGCATCGTGTTACCTTCCCTCCCCGATCCCTAGACCAGGTAGCATCGTGTTACCTTCCCTCCCCGATCCCTAGACCAGATCAGTTAGCATCGTGTTACCTTGCCTCTCCGATCCCTAGACCAGGTAGCATCGTGTTACCTTCCCTCTCCGATCCCTAGACCAGTTAGCATCGTGTTACCTTCCCTCCCCGATCCCTAGACTAGGTAGCATCGTGTTACCTTCCCTCCCCGATCCCTAGACCAGACCAGTTAGCATCGTGTTACCTTCCCTCCCCGATCCCTAGACCAGGTAGCATCGTGTTACCTTCCCTCCCCGATCCCTAGACCAGATCAGTTAGCATCGTGTTACCTTCCCTGCCCGATCCCTAGACCAGACCAGACTTCTTTACTAACCGATGACTTAAGTACTTCTCCCTGATGTAACAAGTTAATGAACATACAAGTCTGAGATATTTAAAAAGCAATCAAAATGTTGCAGAAAGAACTGACCTATTCTCTTCACAGAAATGTTGATGCGGCTTTCTGGCACGTCCAAGACCTGGGACAATCCGACCTGCAATAGGAAAAATAGATGAGAGAATGTTTATGCAAATAGAGTTGAGTTATTTGTGGCTCATCATCATTGCACTACAAACATGTCTATAGGTGCTCAGATCCCCCTCTCCTCCTCCCAACCATGTTCGGCACGCGACTGACTCCATCTCTGTGTTAATTGATAAGTCATCTTAATTCCCTTGTTGGTGTTGTCCAAGGACATTGACCTCAGCTTCGTGTTCGACTGGATCCTGCTCCCATCACTTCCTGTCCAGTGTGACAACACACTAGAATGTACCCCTGAATGACGCGGGCACCGGTATCCACTCCTCGCCAACGCTGATATTGGTAAGCCCACAGACCTGTTTGATGACATCTTCTGCTTGGCCCACCCATGATTTACCTTTATTTCTAGCCTGTTACCTTTCCCTGTGTTGAGCTCGTGGTTCAGTGGATGCTCTTTATCTGAACTTATCTTCAGGTATGCTCGTGCCCTCCAGATCTCGATCCTGTCATCCATGGTTGGAAAATCAGGAAGCTACCTCATTACTACAAAGGGAGTATCTCTTGCATTCCCAAGATAATGTGCATCTACATTGTGTACTTTCTCCAGCCTGGGTTGTACTGACAGTGAGGATTGCTAGGACATGCTCAACTGATGCCAAGACCAGTCTCTGGAACAGGCAAATATGTTTCTTCAGCTTAAAATTGACAGTTCGGCTAATTCTTTGCAGGTTTTTGTTACTACATGGTCAGCACGGTCAGAAAACACAGACTATGATCAAACTTAACTCCTGGGTACGTCATTAATGTCCCTGGTCACATCACCAACCGCCCCCCCCCCAAACCACCATTCCACGTGTCCGTCTTAACGATATGATTGTTAAGGGAGATCCATGCAACTGATGCTTTATTAGGATTAACCAATGAACCTGATACGTCAACCAGGAAGAGATGAGATCGAGTTCGCTTTGCTTTCTGAAGGTCATTACCAATCGGTATCTTCTCTGTCGATATACCGGAAAATCATCAGCAAAAGTCATAGCTCTTCCCCTCCCATCCAGCTGTTGTTCTCTGATCGTTATTGTGTACACGTTAAAAAAGGAGCTGGTAGTGGGGGGTAACGGACACTCCTACAAGGTATGATGACAGCTTGGTGTAACGGACGCTCCTACAAGGTATGATGACAGCTTGGTGTAACGGACGCTCCTACAAGGTATGATGACAGCTTGGTGTAACGGACGCTCCTACAAGGTATGATGACAGCTTGGTGTAACGGACGCTCCTACAAGGTATGATGACAGCTTGGTGTAACGGACGCTCCTACAAGGTATGATGACAGCTTGGTGTAACGGACGCTCCTACAAGGTATGATGACAGCTTGGTGTAACGGACGCTCCTACAAGGTATGATGACAGCTTGGTGTAACGGACGCTCCTACAAGGTATGATGACAGCTTGATGTAACGGACGCTCCTACAAGGTATGATGACAGCTTGGTGTAACGGACGCTCCTACAAGGTATGATGACAGCTTGGTGTAACGGACGCTCCTACAAGGTATGATGACAGCTTGGTGTAACGGACGCTCCTACAAGGTATGATGACAGCTTGGTGTAACGGACGCTCCTACAAGGTATGATGACAGCTTGGTGTAACGAACACTCCTACAAGGTATGATGACAGCTTGGTGTAACGAACACTCCTACAAGGTACGATGACAGCTTGATGTAACGAACACTCCTACAAGGTATGATGACAGATTGATGTAACGAACACTCCTACAAGGCATGATGACAGCTTGATGTAACGAACACTCCTACAAGGCATGATGACAGCTTGATGTAACGAACACTCCTACAAGGTATGATGACAGCTTGATGTAACGAACACTCCTACAAGGTATGATGACAGCTTGATGTAACGAACACTCCTACAAGGTATGATGACAGCTTGATGTAACGAACACTCCTACAAGGTATGATGACAGCTTGATGTAACGAACACTCCTACAAGGTATGATGACAGCTTGGTGTAACGAACACTCCTACAAGGTATGATGACAGCTTGGTGTAACGAACACTCCTACAAGGTATGATGACAGCTTGGTGTAACGAACACTCCTACAAGGTATGATGACAGCTTGGTGTAACGAACACTCCTACAAGGTATGATGACAGCTTGATGTAACGAACACTCCTACAAGGTATGATGACAGCTTGGTGTAACGAACACTCCTACAAGGTATGATGACAGCTTGGTGTAACGAACACTCCTACAAGGTATGATGACAGCTTGGTGTAACGAACACTCCTACAAGGTATGATGACAGATTGGTGTAACGAACACTCCTACAAGGTATGATGACAGCTTGGTGTAACGAACACTCCTACACGGTATGATGACAGCTTGGTGTAACGAACACTCCTACACGGTATGATGACAGCTTGGTGTAACGAACACTCCTACAAGGTATGATGACAGCTTGGTGTAACGAACACTCCTACAAGGTATGATGACAGCTTGGTGTAACGAACACTCCTACACGGTATGATGACAGCTTGGTGTAACGAACACTCCTACAAGGTATGATGACAGCTTGGTGTAACGAACACTCCTACAAGGTATGATGACAGCTTGGTGTAACAAACACTCCTACAAGGTATGATGACAGCTTGGTGTAACGAACACTCCTACAAGGTATGATGACAGCTTGATGTAACGAACACAACAAGGTATGATGACAGCTTGACAAGAAAGGAACACAACAAGGTATGATGACAGCTTGATAAGAAAGGAACACAACAAGGTATGATAACAGCTTGATAAGAAAGGAACACAACAAGGTATGATGACAGCTTGACAAGAAAGGAACACAACAAGGTATGATGACAGCTTGACAAGAAAGGAACACAACAAGATATGATGACAGCTTGACAAACAAGGAACACAACAAGATATGATGACAGCTTGACAAACAAGGAACACAACAAGGTATGATGACAGCTTGACAAACAAGGAACACAACAAGGTATGATGACAGCTTGACAAACAAGGAACACAACAAGGTATAATGACAGCTTGACAAACAAGGAACACAACAAGATATGATGACAGCTTGACAAACAAGGAACACAACAAGATATGATGACAGCTTGACAAACAAGGAACACAACAAGATATGATGACAGCTTGACAAATAAGGAACACAACAAGATATGATGACAGCTTGACAAACAAGGAACACAACAAGATATGATGACAGCTTGACAAACAAGGAACACAACAAGATATGATGACAGCTTGACAAACAAGGAACACAACAAGGTATGATGACAGCTTGACAAACAAGGAACACAACAAGATATGATGACAGCTTGACAAACAAGGAACACAACAAGATATGATGACAGCTTGACAAACAAGGAACACAACAAGGTATGATGACAGCTTGACAAACAAGGAACACAACAAGGTATGATGACAGCTTGACAAACAAGGAACACAACAAGGTATGATGACAGCTTGACAAACAAGGAACACAACAAGATATGATGACAGCTTGACAAACAAGGAACACAACAAGGTATAATGACAGCTTGACAAACAAGGAACACAACAAGATATGATGACAGCTTGACAAACAAGGAACACAACAAGATATGATGACAGCTTGACAAACAAGGAACACAACAAGATATGATGACAGCTTGACAAATAAGGAACACAACAAGATATGATGACAGCTTGACAAACAAGGAACACAACAAGATATGATGACAGCTTGACAAAGAAAGAACACAACAAGATATGATGACAGCTTGACAAACAAGGAACACAACAAGGTATGATGACAGCTTGACAAACAAGGAACACAACAAGGTATGATGACAGCTTGACAAACAAGGAACACAACAAGGTATGATGACAGCTTGACAAACAAGGAACACAACAAGGTATGATGACAGCTTGACAAACAAGGAACACAACAAGGTATAATGACAGCTTGACAAACAAGGAACACAACAAGGTATGATGACAGCTTGACAAACAAGGAACACAACAAGGTATGATGACAGCTTGACAAGAAAGGAACACAACAAGGTATGATGACAGCTTGACAAACAAGGAACACAACAAGGTATGATGACAGCTTGACAAGAAAGGAACACAACAAGATATGATGACAGCTTGACAAACAAGGAACACAACAAGATATGATGACAGCTTGACAAACAAGGAACACAACAAGGTATGATGACAGCTTGACAAACAAGGAACACAACAAGGTATGATGACAGCTTGACAAACAAGGAACACAACAAGGTATGATGACAGCTTGACAAACAAGGAACACAACAAGGTATGATGACAGCTTGACAAACAAGGAACACAACAGGGTATGATGACAGCTTGACAAACAAGGAACACAACAAGATATGATGACAGCTTGACAAACAAGTAACACAACAAGGTATGATGACAGCTTGACAAACAAGGAACACAACAAGGTATGATGACAGCTTGACAAACAAGGAACACAACAAGGTATGATGACAGCTTGACAAACAAGGAACACAATAAAATACTGCTGTTGAGGCCTTCTTCAGAAAACGAGATAAACAATAACAAACGATGAAATACAAATAAATTCTCCTAAATCTAGGATGACCAGGAAAGGTAAGTAGAGAGAATCGAACAGTGATGAGAGAACGAAACACCTCTGTTAGATTCTCTTTACCTACCTGTCCCGTTCATCCTAGATGTAGTCGAATTATCTGTATTTCGTTGTTTGTTGGTGTTCTCGTTTTATGAAGAAGGCTGCATGTAGGCCGAAACGTCGTTTCGTCGTTTACGTTGTGTAAAGTTGTTACTATACCAGAGTGTAGGAGGTCACGTCCCACAAATGGCTGTTTGCTACCAGCTTTACCGCAGCATTGCAATTATTTGCTTGTTCCCCTCACGTTAAAGAAAAGGCGACAATGGTGAACCTTGTAGCAGATCGGGACAAATTGATGTAGGTTCGGATAACCAACCTACCTGAGTATCAACCTCCTCCCAAACAGTGCTCGTAGCGATACATCAAATGAGGAGGGAGTGCAGCGCATGCATGAGGTACTAAATGCTACTCTGTTGTATACATCTTCAAGATCTATCGCAGCTGCGCGTGTCTCCTCTCATCTGTGGAAGCCTTCAAAGACGTCATAGGCGAAGATTGCAGCATTGAACCATGTCTCTGTCTTCTTTCTATCTGTAACCTCTGAGTGTTGATGGGAATGTGTATCCGTTCAAGATCATAAATGACTACACGGACAACCGTCATGTAACTTACCCGCAGTGTTCTGCATCATGATTATTCTGTAGGCACTGATCTGAGAATGGTCCTTGCTTGACATCGGTAGCGGTAGTAAGTAGCTGAGTAGCCACTCCTCCTTAATCTGGCCACTCCGAATGCTGGCATTAAACTCTACGGCTAGTTCCTGCAAGTCGTCGTCAGCTAAATCGCTTATGTCGTCACACACCGTCCGGACCAGGAGCAGTGTTGTGTGACTCTTTAACTGTTTCTTATTTGTTTATGCAAATGTCACTGAATAGCAGCGGATGGCAAGATGCCCGTCTGTCCCCTCTAATCTTTGCCTGTTCACACAGTGTGTCCAACCCAATGTAGCCCTGATGTCATTCGTCCTCTTGTGGTGAAATAATTCTATCCCAACTTCATTTCACAAGAGCTAGAACTTCAACAGTCACTCGTTTTGAGGCCAGAAGACCTTTCTCTGTGGGGTCATCTTGAAGGACGTTTGAACAGAGCTGCGTCCATTAGACCAGTGTCTCCTCATGTTCTGTCCGAGCACCTTCAGAAATCTGGCCACCGGGGTCAGCTATGTTTGGACGGCCATAAAGGTCAGTTCCAGCACATGGTTCCCCATTTCTCACACAGGTAAGACATTTCTCACACAGGTAAAACGTTTCTTACACAGGTAAGACATTTCTCACACAGGTAAGACATTTCTCACACAGGTAAGACATTTCTCACACAGGTAAGACATTTCTCACACAGGTAAGACATTTCTCACACAGGTAAGACATTTCTCACACAGGTAAGACATTTCTCACACAGGTAAAACGTTTCTTACACAGGTAAGACATTTCTCACACAGGTAAAACGTTTCTTACACAGGTAAGACATTTCTTACACAGGTAAGACATTTCTCACACAGGTAAGACATTTCTCACACAGGTAAGACATTTCTCACACAGGTAAGACATTTCTCACACAGGTAAGACGTTTCTCACACAGGTAAGACATTTCTCACACAGGTAAGACGTTTCTCACACAGGTAAAACGTTTCTTACACAGGTAAGACATTTCTCACACAGGTAAGACATTCCTCACACAGGTAAGACATTTCTCACACAGGTAAAACGTTTCTTACACAGGTAAGACATTTCTCACACAGGTAAGACATTTCTCACACAGGTAAAACGTTTCTTACACAGGTAAGACATTTCTCACACAGGTAAAACGTTTCTTACACAGGTAAGACATTTCTTACACAGGTAAGACATTCCTCACACAGGTAAAACATTTCTCACACAGGTAAGACATTCCTCACACAGGTAAAACATTTCTCACACAGGTAAGACATTCCTCACACAGGTAAAACATTTCTCACACAGGTAAGACGTTTATCACACAGGTAAGACATTTCTCACACAGGTAAGACATTCCTCACACAGGTAAGACATTTCTCACACAGGTAAGACATTTCTCACACAGGTAAGACATTTCTCACACAGGTAAGACATTTCTCACACAGGTAAGACATTCCTCACACAGGTAAGACATTTCTCACACAGGTAAGACATTTCTCACACAGGTAAGACATTTCTCACACAGGTAAGACATTCCTCACACAGGTAAGACATTTCTCACACAGGTAAGACATTTCTCACACAGGTAAGACATTTCTCACACAGGTAAGACATTCCTCACACAGATAAAACGTTTCTCACACAGGTAAGACATTTCTCACACAGGTAAGACGTTTATCACACAGGTAAGACATTTCTCACACAGGTAAGACGTTTATCACACAGGTAAGACATTTCTCACACAGGTAAGACATTCCTCACACAGGTAAGACATTCCTCACACAGGTAAGACATTTCTCACACAGGTAAGACATTGCTCACACAGGTAAGACATTCCTCACACAGGTAAGACATTTCTCACACAGGTAAGACATTCCTCACACAGGTAAGGCATTTCTCACACAAGTAAGACATTTCTCACACAGGTAAGACATTTCTCACACAAGTAAGACATTTCTCACACAGGTAAGACATTTCGATGTTACATTTAACTTTTGACTGAACCGATACTTGTTGAGCTATCATTCAAGTCGGATACACTGTAAACCCCATTGTGTCTTCTCTCTAGCTACTAGTGGAACCTTTATATGTCGAAACGTTTGTCACCTGTCTTCTTATGTCCGTAAAGCAACATACAATTTATATGAAGCTATTTGTCCTTACTATGTAAGAACTGGTCATCTTACCACCCGCCTACAGCAGAGAACAAATTAGAATGCGTCGTGGCTGCCCTGGCATCCTCATCGTGTTAAACTACTTAATCGTTCGCTTATCAGCGTGTTTGGTTTGTCTTGTTGTTAGTCCTTCTCCACAACAGCCAACTTGGCAAGTCTGTTCGGTTTGTCCTGCACTCAAGTTCCCTGGTTCAGAAACGAAACATATTCCCACTGTCAAGTCTTGATCTTCTCAGGTACTCATCCAAGCATTGCCTTCAAGCCCAATCCATCTCGATTAACCTGGGGCATCAAGAAGCCTTGGATGCCCTTCTATAACCCTCGCACGCTGTGAATAGCTCCACTGTTAGTTTGTTCTCGTGCCACGCCATCAAATCGTACAGTATCTTTCCTCTGCTCTATCTCTATCTCTATATCTTCTACTTTCCTGTTCTATCTCTATCTCTATATCTTCTACTTTCCTGTTCTATCTCTATCTCTATATCTTCTACCTTGATATTCTATCTCTATATCTTCTACTTTCCTGTTCTATCTCTAACTCTATATCTTCTACCTTGATGTTCTATCTCTATATCTTCTACCTTGATGTTCTATCTTTATCTCTATATCTTCTACCTTGATGTTCTATCTCTATATCTCCTACATTGCTGCTCTATCTCTATCTCTATATCTCCTACATTGCTGCTCTATCTCTATCTCTATATCTCCTACCATTGCTGCTCTATCTCTATCTCTATATCTCCTACCTTGCTGCTCTATCTCTATCTCTATATCTCCTACCTTGCTGTTCTATCTCTATCTCTATATCTTCTACCTTGCTGTTCTATCTCTATATCTTCTACCTTGCTGTTCTATCTCTATCTCTTCTACCTTGCTGTTCTATTTCTATATCTTCTACCTTGCTATTCTATCTCTATCTCTTCTACCTTGCTGTTCTATCTCTGTATATCTTCTACCTTGCTGTTCTATCTCTATATCTTCTACCTTGCTATTCTATCCCTATCTCTTCTACCTTGCTGTTCTATCACTATCTCTTCTACCTTGCTGTTCTATCTCTATATCTTCTACCTTGTTGTTCTATCTCTATCTCTATATCTTCTACCTTGTTGTTCTATCTCTATCCCTATCTCTATATCTTCTACCTTGTTGTTCTATCTCTATCTCTATCTCTAAATCTTCTACCTTGTTGTTCTATCTCTATCTCTAAATCTTCTACCTTGTTGTTCTGTCTCTATCTCTATATCTTCTACCTTGTTGTTCTATTTCTATCTCTGTATCTTCTACCTTGTTGTTCTATCTCTATCTCTATCTCTATCTCTATATCTTCTACCTTGCTGTTCTATCTCTATCTCTATATAATATATCTTCTACCTTGTTGTTCTATCTCTATCTCTATCTCTAAATCTTCTACCTTGCTGTTCTATCTCTATCTCTATATCTTCTACCTTGCAGTTCTATCTCTATATCTTCTACCTTGCTGTTCTATCTCTATATCTTCTACCTTGCTGTTCTATCTCTATATCTTCTACCTTGCTGTTCTATCTCTATATCTTCTACCTTGCTATTCTATCTCTATATCTTCTACCTTGCTGTTCTATCTCTATATCTTCTACCTTGCTGTTCTATCTCTATATCTTCTACCTTGCTGTTCTATCTCTATATCTTCTACCTTGCTGTTCTATCCCTATCTCTTCTACCTTGCTGTTCTATCTCTATCTCTTCTACCTTGCTGTTCTATCTCTATATCTTCTACCTTGTTGTTCTATCTCTATCTCTATATCTTCTACCTTGTTGTTCTATCTCTATCCCTATCTCTATATCTTCTACCTTGTTGTTCTATCTCTATCTCTATCTCTAAATCTTCTACCTTGTTGTTCTATCTCTATCTCTAAATCTTCTACCTTGTTGTTCTATCTCTATCTCTATATCTTCTACCTTGTTGTTCTATTTCTATCTCTATATCTTCTACCTTGTTGTTCTATCTCTATCTCTATATCTTCTACCTTGCTGTTCTATCTCTATCTCTATCTCTATCTCTAAATCTTCTACCTTGCTGTTCTATCTCTATCTCTATCTCTATCTCTAAATCTTCTACCTTGCTGTTCTATCTCTATCTCTATATCTTCTACCTTGCTGTTCTATCTCTATATCTTCTACCTTGCTGTTCTATCTCTATATCTTCTACCTTGCTATTCTATCTCTATATCTTCTACCTTGCTGTTCTATCTCTATATCTTCTACCTTGCTATTCTATCTCTATATCTTCTACCTTGCTATTCTATCTCTATATCTTCTACCTTGCTGTTCTATCTCTATATCTTCTACCTTGCTGTTCTATCTCTATATCTTCTACCTTGCTATTCTATCTCTATATCTTCTATCTTGCTATTCTATCTCTATATCTTCTACCTTGCTGTTCTATCTCTATCTCTATATCTTATACCTTGCTATTCTATCTCTATATCTTCTACCTTGCTATTCTATCTCTATATCTTCTACCTTGCTGTTCTATCTCTATCTCTATATCTTATACCTTGCTATTCTATCTCTATATCTTCTACCTTGCTATTCTATCTCTATATCTTCTATCTTGCTGTTCTATCTCTATCTCTATATCTTCTACCTTGTTGTTCTATCTCTAACTCTATATCTTCTACCTTGCTGTTCTATCTCTATCTCTATATCTTCTACCTTGCTGTTCTATCTCTATCTCCATATCTTCTACCTTGCTATTCTATCTCTATATCTTCTAACTTCGTAAAAACATTCGTGTACACGTCACTGCCCCGTGGCATCCATTGTTAAACTAACTGTAGTCAAGGAAACTCGCCGCCATCTTGTTTGACAAGTCCTCCACTCTCCCCCCGCCCCGGCACTTTCTTTTCTCAACAAAACGCACTGGTCGCTGCCAAGAAAACATCAAGCACAAACAGATCTAATGAAATATGCATCACTCAAAGATCAATAGACTTGTTGAAGAAAGCACTTTATAAATGGGAGAGTTTCTCGAGACGAACAGATGCCACTTACATGTAGAGGGTCCACGAAGTGGCACATACATATCACGTGGTACTCGTCGGTGTCACGTGGGTAGACAATGCAGGCGTGGGGCTCCAGGTAGAAGTGTTCTTGTGCCTCCACGTGGAACTCGCCCTCCATAACATGCTCGGCCACCAACAGGCCCTCATCGACGTCACCACGCTTAATCTCGTGGTCATAGACAAAGTAGGAGTTCCTCTCGATGGCGTCCTGTGAAGACATCACGTGATTATGTTTTACTTAGAAATGTCACACTTTTACTTAGAAATGTCACACTTTTAATTGCTCTTACTCTCCCTATATCTACTCCTTTTCTTCTTTATTTTCTTCATTTACTCCTTCCGCTTCTGAGATCACTTCCATACTAACTAGCTCTAGCAGGAGAATTTGAGTAGAGCAGTTAGTACTGATCTGCCCTCACTTGTCTTCACTTAAGGGTTTTGCTTCTTCTTTGTTCGAGGGAGTTGTGGCAGGACCAGACAAGTTTGGGGACTAAAACAGAGATTGCCGGAAATAGACAGGTGGCTGAGGCCTGGTCTGCGGGTTCTGTAGGGCCTATTATCAGAACCTCTGGACAATGCTGGCGACATAGACTGACAGAAACGCTGCATAAGGAGAGAAGAAATATCTTCATAGCAAAATGAATAACGGGAGAGATACAAAGAAGGAGATATATATATAGACGAGGTCTTTGAGAGGGACGGTATAAGCAGGGGAAGAGATAGATTAGAGGCTCGGGGCTTTCAACCTCAAAAACGGCACCAGTGTAGGGCTCCCCCTGTGAAAACCACTGGACTAGATTTGATGAGGGAAAACAGCGAGACCTGAACTCAGGCGCCCAGATTGGTTCATCATAAGCTGCGCACATTCTTTTGTTTTCTAAACACAAAACGTTCAATCAAAGAGCAGTCAAGACGAGCACTTGATGGGGTGCCTGAACGGGGCAGATATGGGAATCTGCGGTGAAGCCAAACGTCTAAGACCTGCGGTGGACTGTCAGAACTACTGTCAGGAGGACTGACAAAAAGATTGTCAGGAGAACTGTCTAGTGGATAATCAGGAGAACTACCAGGTGAACTATCAGGAGGACTGCCAGGAGAACTACCAGGTGAACTATCAGGAGGATTGGTAGTAGGACTACCAGTTGACTTCCAGGAGGACTACCAGGTGAACTACCAGGAGGACTACCAGGTGAACTCTCAGGAGGACTACGAGGAGAACTACCAGGTGAACTACCAGGAGAACTACCAGGTGAACTCTCAGTAGGACTACCAGGTGACTTCCAGGAGGACTACCAGGTGAACTCTCAGTAGGACTACCAGGTGAACTCTCAGTAGGACTACCAGGTGACTTCCAGGAGGACTACCAGGTGAACTCTCAGTAGGACTACCAGGTGACTTCCAGGAGGACTACCAGGTGAACTACCAGGAGGACTACCAGGTGAACTCTCAGGAGGACTACGAGGAGAACTACCAGGTGAACTACCAGGAGGACTACAAAGAGAACTACCAGGTGAACTACCAGGAGGACTACCAGGTGAACTTTCAGGAGGATTACGAGGAGAACTACCATGTGAACTACCAGGAGGACTACCAGGTGAACTACCAGGTAAACTTTCAGGAGGACTACGAGGAGAACTACCAGGTGAACTACCAGAAGGACTACCAGGTGAACTTTCGCAAGGACTACGAGGAGAACTACCAGGTGAACTACCAGGAGAACTACCAGGTGAACTACCAGGAGGACTACCAGGTGAACTACCAGGAGGACTACGAGGAGAACTACCAGGAGGACTACGAGGAGAACTACCAGGTGAACTACCAGGAGAACTACCAGATGAACTACCAGGTCAACTACCAGGAGGACTACGAGGAGAACTACCAGGAGGACTACGAGGTGAACTACCAGGAGAACTACCAGGTGAACTACCAGGATGACTACCAGGAGGACTACCAAGAGGACTGCGAGGAGAACTACCCGGTGAACTATCAGGACTGCCAGCAGGACTGCCAGGTGAGCTACCAAAAGGACTCCCAGGTGAACTACAAGGAGGACTACCAGGAGGCCTGCCAGCAGGACTCCTAGATCAACTACTAGGATGATTGTCAGGAGGACTACCAAGTGAACTACAAGGATATCTACCAGATGAACTACAAGGAGGCCTGCCAGCAAGACTCCTAGGTAAACTACCATGATTATTGTCAGGAGAACTACAAGGAGGACTACCAGATGAACTATAAGGAGGACTGCCAGGAGAACTACCAGGAGGATTGTCAAGAGGACTGCCAATACGACTACCAGGTGAACTGCCAGGATGATTGTCCTGAGAACTATCAGTTGAAATTCCGGGAGGACTACCAGGTGATCTACCAGGAGGACTACCAGGTGAACTACCAGGAGGACTACCAGGTGAACTACCAGGAGGATTACTAGGTGAACTACCAGGAGGATTACTAGGTGAACTACCAGGAGGATTACCAGGTGAACTACCAGGAGGACTACCAGGAGGATTACCAGGTGAACTACCAGGTGGATTACCAGGTGAACTACCAGGACTATCAGTAGGATTACCAGGTGAACTACCAGGAGGATTACCAGGTGAACTACCAGGAGGACTACCAGGAGGATTACCAGGTGAACTACCAGGTGGATTACCAGGTGAACTACCAGGACTATCAGTAGGATTACCAGGTGAACTACCAGGAGGATTACCAGGTGAACTACCAGGACTATCAGGAGGATTACCAGGTGAACTACCAGGAGGATTACCAGGTGAACCACCAGGAGGATTACCAGGTGAACTACCAGGAGGACTACCAGGAGGATTACCAGGACGACTGTCAAAAAGACAGTAAGAAGAACTGTTTAGAGGACTACCAGGTGAATCACCAGTAGGACGGTCTGGACGACTACCAGGAGGAGTGCCTGGAGGACTGTCAGGAGAGCTAAGCCTGGACTAAATATCATTCATCAATGACTTTCATGCGAGTGTAGCTTTTCAATCAAGCATTTACAGCTACCATGTGTACAAACTACCAGTAACCGATGTGTACAAACTACCAGCAACCCATGTGTACAAACTACCAGTAACCCATGTGTACAAACTACCAGTAACCCATGTGTACAAACTACCAATAACCGATGTGTACAAACTACCAGTAACCCATGTGTACAAACTACCAGTAACCCATGTGTACAAACTACTAGTAACCGATGTGTACAAACTACCAGTAACCGATGTGTACAAACTACCAGTAACCCATGTGTACAAACTACCAGTAACCGATGTGTACAAACTACCAGTAACCCATGTGTACAAACTACCAGTAACCGATGTGTACAAACTACCAGTAACCCATGTGTACAAACTACCAGTAACCCAGATATGTAAACTCTCAGTAACCGATGTGTACGCATTGTGTATAATTAATGTGTACAAACTACAATTAATTCATGAGTACAAGCTATCAATAATCCACATATTAACAGTAATCATGATGTCTGAATTACCACAGATTATCTGATACTAGTTGTAATTGTTCTGTCCGGTAGCAGTGGCTTCACGTCTGTGTTGTATCACGTGGGAAGGCAGTCCTCAAGCTATCGATTTTTTCCCTTTTCCTGCTTTGATTTCTAACCACGACCACAGTGGAGTTTCACCTAAGTTTGTATGTTGTTTTATCTTCTATATAGTGACGGTTGGGATTGTTATTTATGTTTTTTCTCTCTGCGGCAACCACCCCTGGTCTCAGCAGCGAGGCCGGCTTGAAACGTCAATTACTCATCGACGGAAAAAATATGAGTACCTACGAAGTCGGAGTTATCTGCCTGTGCGGCCAGAGACCCCTGTACGAACGGCTGCCAGGGAAGAATGGGTTAACTCGCAAAATTCAGTTCTTAATCTTTAGGGACTTCGTCAAAGGTAAAAGCTGGCGAACGAAAAAAAATGTTATATATAGTGACGTCATTGTCGATTTATATCACTTTAAACAGAGAACACAAAACAACGAAATGCTGTGGTTGTGCAGGCGGAAGTGCAGACCTTGATTATAAGAAATCACTTGAGGGTGAGGGGGACACACTGAGAGGGACACACTGAGAGGGACACACTGAAGGACACACTGAGAGGGACACACTGAGAGGGACACACTGAGAGGGACACACTGAGGGACACACTGGGGGACAGACTGAGAGGGACACACTGGGGGACACACTGAGAGGGACACACTGGGGGACAGACTGAGAAGGACACACTGAGGGACACACTGGGGGACACACTGAGAGGGACACACTGGGGGACACACTGAGGGACAGACTGAGAGGGACAAACTGGGGGACACACTGAGGGACACACTGAGAAGGAGATCTTAACAATTTTCAACGTGTCCAATGTGCAATGAGGATGTTCCATCAACTAAACTAAACTAAACTAAACTAAACTAAACTAAACTAAACTAAACTAAAAACTAACTCTAGATAAAGTTGTTTTCCGTTCAACATTTACGGAAGTGCTTCCTTTTTCTAAAATCGAGCCCTATTGTCGTAGCATACGTTGCTTAGCAACCAGGTGGCGTTGTAGTAAAATGTCTGGTAAAGGAGGCACATTAATATAATTAATAACTTAAGACATATGGACCATGTAAATAAAATGATTAAATGAGGATTAAATAATATATCCATGGAATATATACATACATAAACTTGTAGGTAGCTAGGAAGTTAGAGAGATCGGTTGGTGGGTGGGTAGTATAGGTGGGTTAAGTAGGTAGGTTCTATTCATATTTATAAAATAGGAAACATTGTAAATGTTTAACATTAAAGATAATGATTGTCACCTGAATTGTTATGATGCGTTCCAACTCGTGATACTCCACCTTGACCAGATCTGCAGCTCGTCGAGCGGTCGCCAGATCCTCAGCCAGGATCACACCCACCACTTGTCCCTCGTGAACCACCTGATGGAAGAGAAAATGCTTCAAGCTCTTGTAGATCAAATAAAATAACAACGCGGAAATGCTACTTCACATTGTGTTCGAACCATTTTTTTGTTCGGGTCAATATGGCGGATAGGCGACAGGAATCATTGAGGCTCTGTCTGAAAAGCGTTAATTGTTGTAGATTCCTCCTATTCCAAGTCTGGCTTGGCGCCACTGTGAGTTGTGCTTTTCATTCGGATCATGTTTCCATATTACAATTGCTTACGATGAATTTGAATATCATATGACGAAGGACAGTTCAGCTGCGTTCACTTTCGGTGCCGCTTGGCCTTATGTCTTTTGGTGTGTGCTGTAGCTGCTATAATGGGAACCGCAGTTGCCTTTCTTTGTTTGGATCCTTCAGTGAGATGAGTTTTAATTCCTATGAGAAATTATGGATTTTAATTCGTGTCCAGTAAAAGCGGGGCCTTCGATTAACCACAACAATGTAGACATATTAAAAGACCCCAACCATTTGTTTCTTCATTTTAACTGAAGCTGTTTTTATTTAACTGGTTACGTTTTCCAATAATGTTTGTACTAATTTGTAAATAAGTGGGAAAGGGTTTTCTTAAGGTATCTCGGACAATGTAACAAACAATAAAGACATACTAAACATTGAAGAAAAAATAGCTCACGAAAAGGAGTAACGCGATAAAAAGGCATAAAACATGCGAAGTTGCTGTAAAGCTGATGGGAAGGATGAAACGAAAAAAAGGTAAAAGTGGTACCTTCCTGAGCCGCTATGTCTTGTATATATGAGAGTAGATGAAAATGCCGACTCGATAGCAACGCCGCAAGGAAAACCATCGATACTTATCCAGATGCCTGGATTCATCGATATGCTAATGGTGTAGCCACAAAGGCAACTATGAAAGTTGAATATGCATTTTAATACATTATACTGACAGTACAGTAGAAGAACTATATGGCCCATGTGGTGAAGTCTGTAACAATTATGAAGTAGAAATAACAGCCTTAGAAACAGCAGTGTACCATCTGAACTGTCATATTCAAACAGAGAACCGGTCATGTACCACTGAACAACAACATCAATATAATACAACACAAGCACCAAAGACCAGCACGTCCACTCTGTGAACACCCTCATGACACTGTAGATCACCTTCTTGACTGTCCAAAGCTCACTGACATCACAGCAACTCTACTTCCTCAAGGACCTTATTAATGGAATACTGTATATGTAACTACAAGGGAACCCAGAAAAACCTGAAGATATCATTACACAGCATTGGGTCAAAGGGCGTTAGCACACAGGCTTCTGGGTTCATAACAACAAGCTTCTGGCCTACCATTGGACTCAAACAGTGAGAGGATACAAATAAAATCAACCAAAGTTTTTGTTTAATCAAGTTCTATAAGCTTCTAGTGGAGCACAACAACCACTCCCTGAGTGTGCTACTCCTTGGAGATGTGCTTATTTGTGACGAGGCATGTTCCGTTGAATCACAGATAGGATTACTAGATTATTGTAGACAGAAAACATTTGCAATTTGTCTATTTATATATGTACCATGGGTAAAACATTTCACTCACCCCGCCCGTCTCAGACAATCTTTATCTCTAGCCACATCTCCCACAGAACGTTGCATTCACCACAGCCAATCTCAGACTATCTTTATCTCTAGCCACATCTCCCACAGAACGTTGCATTCACCACAGCCAATCTCAGACTATCTTTATCTCTAGCCACATCTCCCACAGAACGTTGCATTCACCACAGCCAATCTCAGACTATCTTTATCTCTAGCCACATCTCCCACAGAACGTTGCATTCACCACAGCCAATCTCAGACTAGCTTTATCTCTAGCCACATCTCCCACAGAACGTTGCATTCACCACAGCCAATCTCAGACTATCTTTATCTCTAGCCACATCTCCCACAGAACGTTGCATTCACCACAGCCAATCTCAGACTATCTTTATCTCTAGCCACATCTCCCACAGAACGTTACATTCACCACAGCCAATCTCAGACTATCTTTATCTCTAGCCACATCTCCCACAGAACGTTGCATTCACCACAACCAGTCTTAGAAAACTGTATCTGTAGTCACATCTCCCACAGAACGTTGCATTCACCACAACCAGTCTTAGAAAACTGTATCTGTAGTCACATCTCCCACAGAACGTTGCATTCACCACAACCAGTCTTAGAAAACCGTATCTGTAGTCACATCTCCCACAGAACGTTGCATTCACCACAACCAGTCTTAGAAAACTGTATCTGTAGTCACATCTCCCACAGAACGTTGCATTCACCACAGCCAGTCTCAGGTTATCTTTATCTCAAGCCACATCTCCCACAGAACGTTGCATTCACCACAGCCAATCTCAGACAATCTTTATCTATAGCCATATCTCCCACAGAACGTTGCATTCACCACAGCCAGTCTCAGACTATCTTTATCTGTAGCCACATCTCCCACAGAACGTTGCATTCACCACAGCCAGTCTCAGACTATCTTTATCTATAGCCACATCTCCCACAGAACGTTGCATTCACCACAGCCAATCTCAGACTATCTTTATCTCTAGCCACATCTCCCACAGGACATTGCATTCACCACAGCCAATCTCAGACAATCTTTACCTCTAGCCACATCTCGCACAGGACATTGCATTCACCACAGCCAATCTCAGACAATCTTTACCTCTAGCCACATCTCGCACAGGACATTGCATTCACCACAGCCAATCTCAGACTAGCTTTATCTCTAGCCACATCTCCCACAGAACGTTACATTCACCACAGCCAATCTCAGACTATCTTTATCTCTAGCCACATCTCCCACAGAACGTTGTATTCACCACATCCAATCTCAGACTATCTCTGGCCACATTTCCTACTACTTCTGCTGTCACGTTCAAGGCCTCATTGATATCTTAAAATCACCTTCTTCTTGGTCTGCCCCTGTGTTGCCCAGGAACCATGTCTTCCATTATTGTTCTTCCCAGCCCACTGTGTCTTATGACATGACCGTAATATTTGAATCTCCTCTGTAAGATGGTGTGTAGAAGGCAGCTCTTTTTAAAGTTTAGGTCTTTTAATATGTCTTCATTGCTCTTTATTATTATCTAAGGTATTCTCGAGAATTTTCTGTAGCATTATTTTGCGAATGAACTAATTTTCTTTATTGTCGTTTGCAAGCTTGTCCATGATTCACAACTATATGTTGTATATAATAAACATAGAAATGTGTCAAAAACATATGAAATGAACATAAAAATAGCAAGCTAAGGCTGTTTTTCAACAGTTGGTAATTAAAGGTCCCGAACCCACCAGCCCCATCATCATCATCTAGTATGTTAGAACTAGATTTCCATGACAGCTACTCAGTTTGTCGTGCTCTAGATGTCCAGTTTTTCCAGCAGTCAGTTCCAGCTCGTCTACTATAACTTACATCGACCTTCTTCTCAAGTTTTTCTCTCTCTCATTCTCCTTTAACTACACTCACCATAATTGCGTTCTCTATGCTATTATGTCGTTTTACACCATCGCCATATTTTATTTTTCGTATTTTTAGGTTCTTTTATCAGCCAGTTTTCTGGAATTTCAAGTTTGTGCAAATTTGACATGTTTGTTTTTCTCTATCCATAGTATTCTGAGTATTATTTTGCACATTTTCTCCAAACATATATATTATATATACTTTGCAGCATATTTGTTCATTGTCCATGTTTCACATACATTTTTTGCTATGTTAAAATATATATGCCCTTAAAAATCTAAGTTTGAATGCTATATCACTTCCTTGTCATTTCTATCTATCTATTGACCTTTCGAGCCGTAACCGGCCCATAGGGCGTAGACCAAGATACACCTTCTCCTATATGAATTTTTGTTCTAGCAGTTTTCTTTTAAAGATATTTTATCAAATCTCGCCATCTGTCTCTGTTCTGTGCAAGCAGTTCTATCTCATTGAGGGAGCCGATTCCTGCTGCTCTTGCCTCTCTCATCAATGTTCTTCTCAGTGTCTCCCTGGGTCTTCCTCTTTTTCTTTTACCTGTTGTTTCCCACATGAGGGCTTGCTTTGCTATTCGATTATTATCTCTTCTCATCACATGTCCAACGTATGACCATCGTCTTTTCTTTATTACTGAAGATATTAGTGGTTGATTGGCGATTTCTCTAATTTCCTCGTTTGTTTTGAATTCGTTCCATTCTATACCAAGTATTTTCCTTAGACATTTATTTTCGAATGCGTTCAATTTGTTTCTATATCTCTTGTTGTTTTCCAGCTTTCACACGCATACGTAAGGGTTGATAGTACATTTGATTTGAATAGCCTAAGTTTTGTGTTTGTGCTAATGAGTTTTGATTTCCACAACTTTTCAAGGCTTCTGAAAGACATTGCTGCTTTAGCCAGTCTGATTCTAATTTCTTTGCTCGTATCCCCTTCTCGATCAATGTGACTTCCAAGATAGATAAAGTGATCGATCTCTTCTACAGGTTTGTTTTCCATGTATATTTTGTCACTTGTTGGAATTAAACTTTTCATGACTTTAGTCTTTTCATGATTGACCTCAAGCCCAATTTTGCTGGCTATTGATGATAGTTCATTTGTGTTTTCCTGCATCGTTTTTATCTGACTGCTGATGAGAACTATGTCATCAGCAAAGTCGAGGTCCTCCAAATGGTCTCCTTGTATCCATTCGATGCCTTTATTACCAGTGCAGCATTTCTTCATTATGAAGTCCATAACAATTCCAAATAACAAGGGCGATAAAATACATCCTTGTTTAACCCCAGTTTCTATTGGGAAACATTCGCTCAGTCCTTCCTCTGTTCGAACTGCACATGTGTAACCATCATACATGTCTTTGATAATATTTATGATTTTTGATGGTAAACCATATTGCTTCAGAATTTTCCACAAAGAATCTCTATGAATACTATCAAATGCTTTTTTGAAGTCGATGAAGTTAAGTACAAAAGGTTTTTGCTTTTCAATGTGTTCCTCCAATATAAGTCGTAGAGTGAAAATGTGGTCAAGACAGCTTCTCCCTTTTCTAAACCCAGCCTGTTCTTCACGCATTACTGTATCTATTGAATCCTTTATTCTATTTAGGATGATTTTACAGAATAACTTTGAGGCAACTGACAAAAGTGTCACGCCTCTCCAGTTGTTACAATCTCTAAGATTGCCCTTTTTTGGGATCTTAACAATGATTCCTTTTTTCCATTTATGAGGCGTCTTCTCTGTTTTCCAAATGATGTTGAACATTTTTTGGAGATGTATTAAATTATGGCTATCAATTGCCTTGAGGATCTCAGCTGTTAACTTATCCTCTCCAGCAGCCTTGTTATTGGTCATTAGCTTTAAGGTGATTTCTATTTCACTCAAGGTGAAGTCATCTAAATTTACATCTAATTCTGCTGCTGGTGTTTCAGCTTCAAAATCTATTAAACTGTGAGGTAGTGGACGGTTAAGAATTTCTTTGAAGTGTTCCGCCCAACGGGCTTTTATGTCTGCGCTTGTTGTTAGCATTAATCCAGATTTGTCTAGAATTGGTGTTCCACTGGATGTATATCCTTGTCATTTGCCGTGCCGTTATTTTAATTCATTCGTAGATACGTTCCGCCTTCTTTTGATATCTCCTTAGTAGTTTTTCTGTTATGTTGTTATCACAGAGCCAAGATATTGGAAACCATAAAGACCAAAAGTCTACTAAAGTACGAGTCTAGCACTACTTGTTGCACTACTATAGCACTACTTGTCCCTGTTTGTGTGAGAGTTATCACTTACCGTCACCGTTACTTTCCCATGAAGCAAAGGGCTGCAACTCATACTCTGTCAACTAACCCGGATTCTCCGAGCCCACGCCCTTCCTGCAACCTTTACTTCTAGGTCTCCTTGGGCTTTCCACCTTTCCTAGCTACTTGTAGATTCTAGTCTTGCAATATTTGATATAACACGTGAGAGTTATCAAGTCTCTAAAACTAACCCCCTTCATGAATCAAGAAGCAAGACAACAAGACTTCAACAGGATGAACCTATAGCCGATTGTCAACATCAAGGTCACATAGGCTGAACCTATAGCCGACTGTCAACATCAAGGTCACATAGGCTGAACCTATAGCCGACTGTCAACATCAAGGTCACATAGGCTGAACCTATAGCTGACTGTCAACATCAAGGTCACATAGGCTGAACCTATAGCCAACTGTCAACATCAAGGTCACATAGGCTGAACCTATAGCTGACTGTCAACATCAAGGTCACATAGGCTGAACCTATAGCCGACTGTCAACATCAAGGTCACATAGGCTGAACCTTTAGCTGACTGTCAACATCAAGGTCACATAGGCTGAACCTATAGCTGACTGTCAACATCAAGGTCACATAGGCTGAACCTATAGCCGACTGTCAACATCAAGATCACATAGGCTGAACCTATAGCCGACTGTCAACATCAAGGTCACATAGGCTGAACCTATAGCCGACTGTCAACATCAAGGTCACATAGGCTGAACCTTTAGCTGACTGTCAACATCAAGGTCACATAGGCTGAACCTATAGCTGACTGTCAACATCAAGGTCACATAGGCTGAACCTATAGCCGAATGTCAACATCAAGGTCACATAGGCTGAACCTTTAGCTGACTGTCAACATCAAGGTCACATAGGCTGAACCTATAGCTGACTGTCAACATCAAGGTCACATAGGCTGAACCTATAGCCGAATGTCAACATCAAGGTCACATAGACTGAACCTATAGCCGACTGTCAACATCAAGGTCACATAGGCTGAACCTTTAGCTGACTGTCAACATCAAGGTCACATAGGCTGAACCTATAGCTGACTGTCAACATCAAGGTCACATAGGCTGAACCTATAGCCGAATGTCAACATCAAGGTCACATAGACTGAACCTATAGCCGACTGTCAACATCAAGGTCACATAGGCTGAACCTTTAGCTGACTGTCAACATCAAGGTCACATAGGCTGAACCTTTAGCTGACTGTCAACATCAAGGTCAGTGAACTAGAACTAAGATAATATCCCACCTTCTTGTGTTGTGCCTGAGTACAGACTAGCCAATCTGGCAATGCAAGTAAGGTCCGGAGACGGCAACCCGGTACCTTTCCAAATGTGATGCTGATGTCTGATGTGTCGGCCAGAACAAAATGTCCAGATGTCTCAATTTTCCTGTTAACAACGATACGACACATCTAAGCCCTTTCAACGCCTATTTAAACATAGAGCAACGAAATTCTTGAACACTGCAGAACAATAATTGAACAATCAAAGAGTGTGTGGCACGTCGTTGACAAGTCAGGGAAGACCAACCTCATCGCTGGCAAACACCGAATCCTGAAGGTCGTTCCAGCTGTTTCTTCCTGGCACATCTTTGGCCGTGACAAAGTCCACAACTCCTGGCAAACTCAAAGCTTGAGACTGGTCAATGCTCACGATGTTAGCGTGAGCTTTGGTGCTCATAACAAACCCACAAAAGAGCTCTCCTAGAAAAAAGAATGAACATAAATGGCGTGGCGAAATGGCAGTAACAAATAAGTGTGCAATTATTGTTTTATTTTATTTCATAAACATGTTTCCAATAATAAAAATCAATGAGAATAATGGGAGACGTCGGCCTCTGTACGAAAAGGTGTCAGGTTCGAACCAGCCACCGGCAGTTAGAATTGCCATTTTCAAATACTTGATATCTTCGCTCCTTTATCCTCCCTCGGAATGTGGGTGGTATAGCCAATGTCTAACATTCTTGGATAATGGAGAAATACATGAGGTCCAGCGTGCACTCTGCTCACGTTAAAGAAATCTTGAAAGCCGAAAAGAGTAGGTCAAACATGGCCGCTGCCAGAGTAAAAACAACGTTAACTTAGAAGTCTACCCCTGACGGATGTGTCGGGTCTAAAGAAGAAGATACAGTAACCTACCGTAAACTAATGACATATCACATCCACACCCACGTCATGGCTGAAAGTTAAGAAGAAACATATCGAAACAATAAAACTGTGAATCGTCCAAGCGCTGCCGGAGGCCGAAAGTGAAGTTAAGGATTGTGCGCTCTTCCCTACCAGGCATGTTCGTAAGAGACGACTAAGGAGGGCTGGATATGGGACTGGCTATCCTGTACTGTGAAAAAGTAAGCCGCAAAAACTTCACAAACATGGACAGTTAGAAGAAAAGATTATGAAAAGCATTTGATAGTTTAGACAGAAGAATGATTTGGAAGTTGCTGAGTCATTACGGAATCCCCAATAAGTTTATTAACCTGATAAAAACAATGTATGAAGGAATGAAATGTAGTGTGGTGCATGAAGGACAGCTTACAGAAGCATTTGAAATAAGAACATGAGTAAGGCAGGGATGCCTTCTGTCTCCATTTCTCTTTCTACTGGCCATAGATTGGATTATGAAAATAACTCAGAACAACAGAAATGGGATCCAGTGGTCACTGACCAAACAACTTGATGATTTAGACTTTGCTGATGACATAGCTCTCCTATCACACAGCCATCAACAGATGCAGGATAAAAGGAGCATACTTGATGAGAGATCACAACAGCTAGGACTGAAGATTAATAGAGATAAGAACAAAATTATGAGAATTAATGGAGTTGGCAATAACCAAATAGCAGTAGGAGAAATACCCCCTTCTAGACGTACAATCTTACATATATCTGGGCAGTAATATAGACAAAAAAAGGAGGAACAGAGAATGATATCAAAATAAAGATACAAAAAAGCAATAGGGGCCCTCGTTGCACAAGGAAACGTGGAAATCGAGAGAAATTAGCTTAAATACAAAATTACAAATGTTCACCTCCAATGTTAAGTCAGTCCTATTATATGGCTGTGAAACATGGAGATCAACAAAAATGAATCACGAAGATACAGATTGTCATTAATGGATGCTTGCGCAGAATAAAAGGATGGAAATGGCAGGACAAAATCACTAACATAGAATTATGGAAATGTGTCAGTCAATACCAGCGGACAGAGAGATACAATGAGGATGATGGCACTGGATGGAACACACACTACGGAAACCAACTGGGAGTATTACATGACGGTCCCTCTTCTGACATCTCCAGAGGAAAAAAAACAAAGAGAAAGAACAAAATATTCTTGGAGAAGTTGGAAGCAGAGATGAAAAAGGTGGGGAAGACATGGACTGATCTTAAAAGAGTGGCAAGAAACAGAACGGTTTGGAAAGTTTGTTGAAGACCTGTGCTCCACCAGGAGCTGAAAGTGTTTGTTGAAGACCTATGCTCCACCGGGAGCTGAAAGTGTTTGTTGAAGACCTATGCTCCACCGGGAGCTGAAAGTGTTTGTTGAAGACCTATGCTCCACCGGGAGCTGAAAGTGTTTGTTGAAGACCTATGCTCCACCGGGAGCTGAAAGTGTTTGTTGAAGACCTATGCTCCACCGGGAGCTGAAAGTGTTTGTTGAAGACCTATGCTCCACCGGGAGCTGAAAGTGTTTGTTGAAGACCTATGCTCCACCGGGAGCTGAAAGTGTTTGTTGAAGACCTATGCTCCACCGGGAGCTGAAAGGTTGAGGAAGAATATTCATCGAGAATGTTTTTGTTTTCTTGTTTTGTCCAAATGTTTGTAGCGTGGAGGTAAGGGAAAGACGGATGGAGGGGAAAGGAAAGGAAGGAAGGAAGGAAGGAAGGAAGGGAGGGAGGGAGGAAGGGAGTGAGGGAGGGAGGGAGGAAGGAAGGGAGTGAGGGAGGAAGGTAGGAAGGGAGGAAGGTAGGAAGGGAGGAAGGAAGGAAGGAAGGAAGGAAGGAAGGAAGGAAGGAAGGAAGGAGGGAGGGAGGGAGGGAGGGAGGGAGGGAGGGAGGGAGGGAGGGAGGGAGGGAGGGAGGGAGGGAGGAGGGAAGGAAGGAAGGAAGGAAGGAAGGAAGGAAGGAAGGAAGGAAGGAAGGAAGGAAGGAAGGAAGGAAGGAAGGAAGGAAGGAAGGAAGGAAGGAAGGAAGGAAGTTTGCTTTCTTGATTATGGTTCTCAATCGTTTTATCCAATTTGCTGTTGTCACCGAAGATAATGTCCAAGTACTTGACATCTCCGATAGGTTTAGTGGTTGATGTAACTTTGTAATCAATTTAGCTTTATTGAACAAGTGAAGAGAAATACACAAGTGAAACATAATAAATATGTGAATATTATTAAACCTGTAATAAAGTTATGTGAGCATTCTTGTACCCATCTGCTGTTGACTTGAAGCGTCGCAGAAGAAAGGAAGAATGTAAAATATAGGAAGGTCAAGACAAAGAAATGCATAAAAGTGCAAAGATGCAGTAAAGTTGATTGTAAAGGAGAAATAAAGAACATAGAAACAAATATATTGTTAAAGCTTTATGCTAGTAATGGACAACACAATTGAACTGACTTGAGTTGTGTTGTCCATTACTAATAACCATAATATTTTTTTTCTATTTTTTTTTTTATTTCTCCAAATGTAAAATATATTCTGATGTCCGTAGATATATTGTTTGTTAATTTGTCACTTCCATTTTATTGCCATGTCGTTCTTGGGCGTATGTGTGCGCAGTTGAGATAGAACTGTTTGCTGCCTACATATGTCTTACATACCACCTATCCATCTCTTCTTTGATCTACCTCTTCTTGTTCTCTGTCCTAATGTTTAGAGTTAGACATATTTTGTTGTTTGCTCTGGTTTAGTTCTTACCAAACATCCGAACCATTTCATTTGTTGTTTCTGTGTATCTTCCAGATAACGAGTTTAAGCGTTCTCAGATTGGTTGTTAGATCTATCCTTGTTGTTTGTTATCTTTCTCAATCACATGATTTCACAGGTTGAAATCTTCTGTGTCTGCACTTTGTTCTACGACCAAGTTTGACATTGGTAACATATGGTTTGTATGTTATGTTGGTAACATATGGTTTGTATGTTACGTTGGTAACATATGGTTTGTATGTTATGTTGGTAACATATGGTTTGTATGTTATGTTGGTAACATATGGTTTGTATGTTATGTTGGTAACATATGGTTTGTATGTTATGTTGGTAACATATGGTTTGTATGTTATGTTGGTAACATATGGTTTGTATGTTACGTTGGTAACATAAAGGTATGTAAAGGCTGTTCATCACTTGTTTCTTAAACATAAACATGTAATGAGCAATAACGACTATTCATATTGACAAAACAATCAACTGGCAGCTACCCTCAGAAGCAGGGATATCGTCAACATAAACGGCTTCGCCTGTAGCTTGCTTAAGGGCAGATGTGTGAACTATTGGTCGCCCAACCAAATCTCGGGAAGAAGTGAGATCTGCCGACATCTCAAACACTTGGCTCCCTCTGGCAACCCCTAATGGTATCTCATCTACGCCGCTGAGATCTGCTGCATCCTGCATCTGCAATGGGGACAAACAGGAAAACAAGAAAACTGATCTTTATTACTCAAAAGGCTCATTTAATTAACGTGATGACGAATTAAGAAATTCTAACTACCGTTGCTCTCTTATCATTTCTAAGGTTTTTACGGATGGAGAATGTGGGTTCGGGGCAGTCGATGCAAGGTGTTCAGGTCACAGTTTTCATTTCAGCTTGTACAAGAAAAACATATTTGCCCCTGCCGTGATTTGAGTTGGTGTTTAATTTATTAGTAAAAAGACAAGGTCTCTACTCGGTCACGTGCTCCCAAATGTGACGTTGAATCATTTAAACTTAATATGGAAGTACCAACACAAGTTCGCGGAGTGATGTAGAGTGAGTTATCAAGTATGTGAGCTGGCAGCGCGTGGGACAAGACAAGTATGGGAGTTGACAGCGCGTGGGACAAGACAAGTATGTGAGCTGGCAGCGCGTGGGACAAGACAAGTATATGAGCTGACAGCGCGTGGGACAAGACAAGTATGGGAGTTGACAGCGCGTGGGACAAGGCAAGTATGGGAGTTGACAGTGCGTGGGACAAGACAAGTATGTGAGCTGGCAGCGCGTGGGACAAGACAAGTATATGAGCTGACAGCGCGTGGGACAAGACAAGTATGTGAGTTGACAGCGCGTGGGACAAGACAAGTATGTGAGCTGACAGTGCGTGGGACAAGACAAGTATGTGAGCTGACAGTGCGTGGGACAAGACAAGTATGTGAGCTGGCAGCGCGTGGGACAAGACAAGTATGTGAGCTGACAGCGCGTGGGACAAGACAAGTATGTGAGCTGACAGTGCGTGGGACAAGACAAGTATGTGAGCTGACAGTGCGTGGGACAAGACAAGTATATGAGCAGACAGCGCGTGGGACAAGGCAAGTATGTGAGCTGACAGTGCGTGGGACAAGACAAGTATGTGAGCTGGCAGCGCGTGGGACAAGACAAGTATGTGAGCTGACAGTGCGTGGGACAAGACAAGTATGTGAGCTGACAGTGCGTGGGACAAGACAAGTATGTGAGCTGACAGTGCTTGGGACAAGACAAGTATGTGAGCTGACTGTGCGTGGGACAAGACAAGTATGTGAGCTGACAGTGCGTGGGACAAGACAAGTATGTGAGCTGACAGTGCGTGGGACAAGACAAGTATGTGAGCTGGCAGCGCGTGGGACAAGACAAGTATGTGAGCTGACAGTGCGTGGGACAAGACAAGTATGTGAGCTGACAGTGCGTGGGACAAGACAAGTATGTGAGCTGACAGTGCTTGGGACAAGACAAGTATGTGAGCTGACTGTGCGTGGGACAAGACAAGTATGTGAGCTGACAGTGCGTGGGACAAGACAAGTATGTGAGCTGACAGTGCGTGGGACAAGACAAGTATGTGAGCTGGCAGCGCGTGGGACAAGACAAGTATGTGAGCTGACAGTGCGTGGGACAAGACAAGTATGTGAGCTGACAGTGCGTGTGACAAGACAAGTATGGGAGTTGACAGTGCGTGGGACAAGACAAGTATGTGAGCTGACAGTGCGTGGGACAAGACAAGTATGGGAGCTGACAGTGCGTGGGACAAGACAAGTATGGGAGTTGACAGTGCGTGGGACAAGACAAGTATGGGAGCTGACAGCGCGTGGAACAAGACAAGTATGGGAGCTGACAGTGCGTGGGACAAGACAAGTCTGTGAGCTGACAGCGCGTGGGGCAAGACATGTCTGTGAGTTGACAGGACAGGATTTAAGGCAAGTATGTGAGTTGACAGGACAGGAGACAATGCAAGTATGTGAGTTGACAGCGGCGCACAAGAGTAGGAAAGTTTATGGATTGACAGAACCTGGGGCAAAGTAAATATGAAAGTTGACAGCTCCTGGAACAGGACAAGTATTTGAGCTGCCAGCGACCAATGGCAAGCAAGCACATTGCCTATATTTGTTTTGACAATTTACATCTTGCTTTGTTTATGCTGAACTCCGAAGAATGGCAGTCCCGGAGCAACTGCTTGCCCCGCCCTTGTCAGCCCTTTGGGGTAGGTGAGAAGGGGGTTGGGTATCTGAGATTTGTGATTGGAGATATGGGTCTGTGTTACCGAAGGTTGTGACAAGTGATTGTATCGTGGGCTGTACAAGACTTTCATGTGACCGTTAAAGATGATTGAAGTCAAGGAACAGTCGGTGGGCTGTAACATACACGCCTACAACGTTTGCTGATAGCTTCACAGAAACGGACAGCTCAAAATAGTTGACGTTTCGGCGTACACGTGGCCTTCCTAAGAAACCAGGGACACCACAAACAGACAACGTAATGAAGATATACTCTACTACATGTTCTAGGGTAATCAAACTAATACAACAAAGAAGGAAGAGGTAAAACAATAAGAAAACAAGTAAGGAAAATATACTATATTACATGTATAGCAGAGAGAGAGAGAGAGAGAGAGAGAGAGAGAGAGAGAGAGAAATGCATGAATGAAACAAAAAGTGTGTAAAAATGGACTTAGCCGAACTTTCTCACGGAACTGATGATGTGTCCAGTGTTGTGTGGGAAAGTGGGAAATGTGGGAGAGGAACGAGCAAAAAAAAGGGGTTGGGGGTGTGGTGTGTGTAGACTAGTGATAAGTTTCAATCAAGAAAGTCCCTCTACCCAGTAATTCTAGTCAACAACAAAATCATGAAACAGCAATTATAGCTACACCGAGCACCATCTATACACGAACACACTCTGACGTCACTCACGAGGTGCAGTTTCTGGGAGACTGCCACGTAGAACCTGTAGAAGAAGCTCAAGGTCAGAGTCCTTCTGTAGGCCACCATGCCACCAGGGGAGCCAGGCGCCAGGGGCAGGTCAGCCTGGAGCATGTCTTGGGAACAGGCCGTCTTGAGAATTGTTTCATCCCATTTTCTGAGGCGGAGAAATCAAACAAAGACTTCACATGAACCTACAACACGGGGAATCATAGGAGGAGGAAAGTTGAAATATTAGTTTACAACTGGCAAATTAAAAGGACAAAAAGATCGCGGTTGACAAACGAGAAAAGATAATAGACAGCATGGTGTCATGGTACAAAGATCACCACTTCTAGCCAATTAGAAGCGTTAAAAGTGGAAGTGAAACTTTGTCTGATTACCGGAACTTCCTTAGCTATTTATAACTACGTTATGCGCATCAGCATCTGTAAAGAGAACTTTTTCTGCTCTCAAGAGAATCAAATCTTATTGTCGCTCAACTCAGACACAAGAACGCTTATCTGGTTTGGCAATAATGTCCATTGAGAAATCATTCCTCCAGAAACTTAGAAACCAACCCAACAGTACTTTCAATGACAAAGTCATCGAGACATTTTCGTCCCAAACAAGACGGATAGAGTTTACATATAAATAAGTAAGTAATTTAAAATGTAGTGATGTCATTAGCAAATATTACTTTATGTTAGCCTACTGAATATAATGCATGTTTTTATTTATTATGTCAGCGGTAGCCCAGCCCCCAAACCTACGCCACTGCTTTGTTGCAATTTTCACAAGGGCGGCCGTGTGCTCAAGTGTCCCTCGTCATACACGAGGATATTGCGAAGATATCCTTCCAAATCTCAGGTACTCTAATTGTTTTGTTTTTTTATTGTGGAGAGTTTTTTAAAAGGTTGTTTGAAAAATACCTTGAATAATGAAGAATAGCAATAAAGACATACTAAAATAAGTGACTTATAAGTGACAGTTTGCAGAGGAAAATAAAATAATCTCTCTCTCTCTCTCTCTCTCTCTGCGATAAAGACTCAATCAGAGTAGAATTCCAGACTCTCTCATGAAGTCAGTTGTCTGTTTAAGCGAATCGATTGCCCCATATAGTTTCTCTTCCAGGGAACTGGGCGTGGACTACATTGCTCTTCTCAGGTCTGTGTAAGGGGGGGGGGGGCAATCCTGTAGAACATGTTTTGTTGTCATATTGTCCCATGTACAGTGGTATAGGCTGGTTGTACCTATTTTGAATTTGGTGAACATGTGACTTCTCATTCTATTGTGGCCAGTGCGTAGGCGAAGTATGATGACTTGATCCCTCCTTGATAGTTGGTGGTATCCGTCACTCTCGTTATGCTTTGGGCGTTCACGTTTCCATTTTTCATGGAACTGACCCTTGAGGATGAATTTGGCTTCATCATAACTGAACGGATGGTTCTCTTGCGGCAATCTCCCTCCCTCTTTAGCTAATTTGTCTGCGCGTTCGTTCCCGTGTATATTACAGTGTGATGGTATCCACTGAATGACTACTCTCTGGAAGTTATTGCATAATTGGTCCAGGGTTGTTCTCAAGTCAACTAGTTCATTGTTCTTGGGGCTTTTTAGAGCTGATAATACTGACAGTGCATCAGTCAGAATCACCAATTTATTGTGCATGTTATTTTTGTGTTGAGTAGCCAGTGTTGCAGCATCTCTGATGGCCTCAGCTTCTGCTTTAAAGTTGTTTGAGAATTTACCAGTAGCTATTGACTTGGTGATCTCGTCCTGATTATTCAGTGTCAGGAACACACCTCCCCCTCCATTTCTGGTGGCATTTGTAGCAGAGCCATCTGTGTATATGTGGGACCAAGAGTCCTGTGGGTAGATATCGTGTATGTGTTTTTCTGCTACGTGTTTTCTTTCTGTGTCTGATTGGGTGCCTTTTCCATGATTCCTGTTATGTTTTCCTTAAGTTCTGGTATTTTATGTTTTCCATGAGGAGACATATCAGATGGGACCAACAGTTTCGATATTGTTTGGGAAAGTACTGCGTCTCCAGTAGTTAATTCATTGGCAATTGCAGCGAAGTTGCTCCTCTTTAGTCGTACAATTCAGGAACCAGATATTCTTTGGTGCATGGGGTGGCTAAGGAGCCTTCTATATTTCTCCGCTTGTTACAATACTTTAGTGACCCGTCTGTCATCTAAGGGTTGTAAACCTGTTACTGTTTCTAAAGTCTTGATAGGCGTGGATTTCATAACACCAGTGATGATACGGGCAGCTTCGTTCTATGTTCAGTTAATTTTGCTAAGGTGTGATTTGGAAGCCATAGCCCAGGCTGCGACTCCATACTCTAGAACTGGTCTGCCTCTTCCTACGTATAGTCTTTTCAAAATATTGCCGTCTCCCCCCCCCCCCCAGTCCGTTCCTGCCAATTTCTTCATAATATTTGTTCGTTTTCTGGCTTTTTTCCTTGCTCTGTCTATCTGATTTATTCCATGTCATTCTACGATTCATGGTGATGCCAAGATGTGTTGGGTTTTGGTCAATAGGGAGTGTATGGTCTTTTATCTTCAAATTTGCAGAGAGTGTTTTCTTGATAGGCTGAAAATTGTATATGTAGTTTTCCTTTCATTGATTGGTAAGAACCAGGTGTTCGTCCACTTTTCAAGTTCACCTAGGGCATCTTGCATCCTGAATCCAGCCACCGACATACTTTCCTCGCGAAAATAATATGATGTAAAATAGTATGATCACATTTAACTAACAGCAGGGCTAAAACTAAGAGTAGCAAAATGTTACATCTTCTCAATATTCCTGTATGGTGCAGAAACATGGACATTGGACAAGAAAACAGAACAGAAAATTGAAGCCTTTGAAATGTAGATTTACAGAAGAATAGGTAGAATTGGATGAAAAGGAAAGAAAACAAACGATGAAGTTTTAAAACAACTGAAATTAAAAAAGAGAACTACTAAATACAATTAAGACAAGACAAATGAAATTTTTGGGACACTTTAAATGACACAGCAGCCTACTAAAAGTAATATTGGAGGAGAAAATACAAGGCAGAGAGAGACCAAGACTAATATGGACGAGTAACATCAAAAGATGGACAAGTCAATCTATGACAACCTGCACCATCAAAGCAAGAAACAGAGTGGAATGGCAATCTATGGTAGCCAACCTTCGTTACGGAGACGACACTCGATGATGATGATCACATTTAAAAACATAATGTACTTGAACGATGAATAATGAAAAGTATAATTCTAGGAAGATGACACAGTACATACTATGTAGAAGATGGTTTCAAGGCATCAAAGCACATGACAACAGAAGAAATAAAAGATCTGGCTATAGACAGAGATTCTTTTCCTGACGGGCTATCATGAGACAATGTTTTGCAAAGAGGGTAGCCCGAAGATGATAATGATGATGATGATGATGGTAAATCATGACAATGATGATAATATTGAAGTTGACAGTATCGACAGTAATAAAAATACAATGATACCGATGATATAAAGAATGATAATGGCAATAAAGTTAATGGAGATAATGATGATGAAAGTGTTAATGAAAAATTGAAAATGATGATATATTAAGATGCAAATCTTTGTCCACACTTTCCAACAAGAGCCCTCGATGTCCTCGTGGCTAGAACCGTCGTGATTGACATCCCACCAAATGCCAGGTCGATGTCACGGATGTGAGTTCCGCTGTCTCCAAGGTCAACTCTCATGCCAGCATTGACTATCGCGGTATCGTCTTCTTTACGGTTGGCCTGTTTGTAGCCAAAGAAGTACTCGTTCTGTGGAGGACAAGAGAGATGATGTTAGACACGATTCTTGGTGGAACGGGAATGGCAACATCAGGACAAGCATCAGCGGAGATTAATGTAACACAGTCATTCAATGCAGGACAGGAACAATGAGTAGACGAACACGTTCAATCAATGCAGGACAGGAACAATCAGTAGAAGAACACGTTCAATCAATGCAGGGAAGGAACAATCAGTAGACGAACACGTTCAATCAATGCAGGACAGGAACAATCAGTAGACGAACACGTTCAATCAATGCAGGACAGGAACAATCAGTAGAAGAACACGTTCAATCAATGCAGGACAGGAACAATCAGTAGAAGAACACGTTCAATCAATGCAGGGCAGGAACAATCAGTAGACGAAGACGGTCAATCAATGCAGGACAGGAACAATCAGTAGAAGAACACGTTCAATCAATGCAGGGCAGGAACAATCAGTAGACGAAGACGGTCAATCAATGCAGGACAGGAACAATCAGTAGAAGAACACGTTCAATCAATGCAGGACAGGAACAATCAGTAGACGAACACGTTCAATCAATGCAGGACAGGAACAATCAGTAGAAGAACACGTTCAATCAATGCAGGGCAGGAACAATCAGTAGACGAAGACGGTCAATCAATGCAGGACAGGAACAATCAGTAGACGAACACGGTCAATCAATGCAGGGCAGGAACAATCAGTAGAAGAACACGTTCAATCAATGCAGGGCAGGAACAATCAGTAGACGAAGACGGTCAATCAATGCAGGGCAGGAACAATCAGTAGAAGAACACGTTCAATCAATGCAGGACAGGAACAATCAGTAGACGAAGACGGTCAATCAATGCAGGGCAGGAACAATCAGTAGAAGAACACGTTCAATCAATGCAGGGCAGGAACAATCAGTAGAAGAACACGTTCAATCAATGCAGGGCAGGAACAATCAGTAGAAGAACACGTTCAATCAATGCAGGGCAGGAACAATCAGTAGAAGAACACGTTCAATCAATGCAGGGCAGGAACAATCAGTAGACGAACACGGTCAATCAATGCAGGACAGGAACAATCAGTAGACGAACACGGTCAATCAATGCAGGGCAGGAACAATCAGTAGATGAAGACGGTCAATCAATGCAGGGCAGGAACAATCAGTAGACGAAGACGGTCAATCAATGCAGGGCAGGAACAATCAGTAGAGGAACACGTTCAATCAATGCAGGGCAGGAACAATCAGTAGAAGAACACGTTCAATCAATGCAGGGCAGGAACAATCAGTAGACGAACACGTTCAATCAATGCAGGACAGGAACAATCAGTAGAAGAACACGGTCAATCAATGCAGGACAGGAACAATCAGTAGAAGAACACGGTCAATCAATGCAGGACAGGAACAATCAGTAGAAGAACACGTTCAATCAATGCAGGACAGGAACAATCAGTAGAAGAACACGGTCAATCAATGCAGGACAGGAACAATCAGTAGAAGAACACGTTCAATCAATGCAGGACAGGAACAATCAGTAGAAGAACACGTTCAATCAATGCAGGACAGGAACAATCAGTAGAAGAACACGGTCAATCAATGCAGGACAGGAACAATCAGTAGAAGAACACGTTCAATCAATGCAGGACAGGAACAATCAGTAGAAGAACACGGTCAATCAATGCAGGACAGGAACAATTATTAGACGAAGGACAGTTCAGCTGTGTTCACTTTCTGTGTAGCTGTCTTTCTTTTTTAGGTCCTTCAATGAGACGAGTTTTAATTCCGATGCTTCCACTGGCACAGACGGTTCAGCAAAATATGGATTTTCATTCATTTGTGGTGATACCGAGCCTTCGACTAATCATGAACATATCCCTGCATCCAGGACATCATTCATCTGGACATAGATGATCATCAAAGTATCATGACATCACAGTAGGTCTCCTTCACATAAAGAATAGGTGATCATCAAAGTATCATGACATCACAGTAGGTCTCCTTTACATAAAGAATAGGTGATCATCAAAGTATCATGACATCACAGTAGGTCTCCTTCACATAAAGAATAGGTGATCATCAAAGTATCATGACATCACAGTAGGTCTCCTTCACATAAAGAGTAGGTGATCATCAAAGTATCATGACATCACAGTAGGTCTCCTTCACATAAAGAATAGGTGATCATCAAAGTATCATGACATCATAGTAGGTCTCCTTCACATAAAGAATAGGTGATCATCAAAGTATCATGACATCATAGTAGGTCTCCGTCACATAAAGATAGGTGATCATCAAAGTATCATGACATCACAGTAGGTCTCCTTCACATAAAGAATAGGTGATCATCAAAGTATCATGACATCACAGTAGGTCTCCTTTACATAAAGAATAGGTGATCATCAAAGTATCATGACATCACAGTAGGTCTCCTTCACATAAAGAATAGGTGATCATCAAAGTATCATGACATCACAGTAGGTCTCCTTCACATAAAGAGTAGGTGATCATCAAAGTATCATGACATCACATTAGGTCTCCTTCACATAAAGAATAGGTGATCATCAAAGTATCATGACATCACAGTAGGTCTCCTTCAGATAAACAATAGGTGATCATCAAAGTATCATGACATCACAGTAGGTCTCCTTCACATAAAGAGTAGGTGATCATCAAAGTATCATGACATCACAGTAGGTCTCCTTCACATAAAGAATAGGTGATCATCAAAGTATCATGACATCACAGTAGGTCTCCTTCAGATAAACAATAGGTGATCATCAAAGTATCATGACATCACAGTAGGTCTCCTTCACATAAACAATAGGTGTGATCATCAAAGTATCATGACATCACAGTAGGTCTCCTTCACATAAAGAATAGGTGATCATCAAAGTATCATGACATCACAGTAGGTCTCCTTCAGATAAACAATAGGTGATCATCAAAGTATCATGACATCACAGTAGGTCTCCTTCACATAAACAATAGGTGTGATCATCAAAGTATCATGACATCACAGTAGGTCTCCTTCACATAAAGAATAGGTGATCATCAAAGTATCATGACATCACAGTAGGTCTCCTTCAGATAAACAATAGGTGATCATCAAAGTATCATGACATCACAGTAGGTCTCCTCACATAGACAATAGGTAGTCATGGGAAAGCACAGGACTTCGACAAACACAGATCCACGTCACTTCTTCGGATGATTGAAATGGGAGTTAAGATAGGCACAGCCAGAAATGAGAAACTTAGTGGCCGTGTAAGAAGACTTATCAACCAACATAGAACTGGAGTCGTCAGTCGCTGGACACTGAGGGAATTGCTGAATTGAAGAGGGGATCTGTGCACCTATGGACATGTTCGGAGTGCAATGATGATGACCCGCAAATAACTCAATAACTCAATAACTGAATAACATTAACAACGAAGCCAGAATTTGAAAATTTCAGCCCTGATTAACGTGACGAATGTCTGAATACAAAGAAATGGTCTGACAGTTTTTGATTTTGGAAAGTTAGAAGAGGTAAATGGAGATTTAAAGATTAAACGAATGAAAGTCGGGAAAAAATCGTAAAGACACAAATTGATTGAAAGAAAAAAATAAAGGCATCACAAAATAGTACAGGAAACAAAAATTGGGGAGAGAATTAAAGTTGCAAATATTGTTACATGATGATCATGATGATGTTGATGATCATGATGATGTTGATGATGTTGATGATCATGATGATGGTGATGATCACTGTGATGGTTATATTGGTTATGATGATGATGTTGATGATCACTGTGATGGTTATATTGGTTATGATGATGATGTTGATGATCATGATGTTGTTGATGATCATGATGATGTTGTTGTTGATCATGATGTTGTTGATGATCATTGTGATGGTTATATTGGTTATGATGATGATGTTGATGATCATGATGTTGTTGATGATCATGATGATGTTGTTGTTGATCATGATGTTGTTGATGATCATTGTGATGGTTATATTGGTTGTGATGATGATGTTGATGATCATGGTGATGGTTATATTGGTTGTGATGATGATGTTGATGATGATGATGTTGTTGTTGATCATGATGTTGTTGATGATCATGATGTTGTTGTTGATCATGATGTTGTTGATGATCATTGTGATGGTTATATTGGTTGTGATGATGATGTTGATGATCATGGTGATGGTTATATTGGTTGTGATGATGATGTTGATGATCATTGTGATGGTTATATTGGTTATGATGATGATGTTGATGATCATTGTGATGGTTATATTGGTTATGATGATGATGTTGATGATCATTGTGATGGTTATATTGGTTGTGATGATGATGTTGATGATAATGATGTTGTTGTTGATCATGATGTTGTTGATGATCATTGTGATGGTTATATTGGTTGTGATGATGATGTTGATGATCATTGTGATGGTTATAATGGTTATGATGATTATGTTGATGATCATGATGATGGTTATATTGGTTATGATGATGATGTTGATGATCATTGTGATGGTTATATTGGTTATGATGATGATGTTGATGATCATTGTGATGGTTATATTGGTTATGATGATGATGTTGATGATCATTGTGATGGTTATATTGGTTGTGATGATGATGTTGATGATCATTGTGATGGTTATATTGGTTGTGATGATGATGTTGATGATCATGGTGATGGTTATATTGGTTGTGATGATGATGTTGATGATCATGATGTTGTTGTTGATCATGATGTTGTTGATGATCATGATGTTGTTGTTGATGATCATGATGTTGTTGTTGATCATGATGTTGTTGATGATCATGATGTTGTTGTTGATCATGATGTTGTTGATGATCATTGTGATGGTTATATTGGTTGTGATGATGATGTTGATGATCATGGTGATGGTTATATTGGTTGTGATGATGATGTTGATGTTCATTGTGATGGTTATATTGGTTGTGATGATGATGTTGATGATCATTGTGATGGTTATATTGGTTATGATGATGATGTTGATGATCATTGTGATGTTTATATTGGTTGTGATGATGAGGTTGATGATCATGATGTTGTTGTTGATCATGATGTTGTTGATGATCATTGTGATGGTTATATTGGTTGTGATGATGATGTTGATGATCATTGTGATGGTTATATTGGTTGTGATGATAATGTTGATGATCATGATGTTGTTGATGATCATTGTGATGGTTATATTGGTTGTGATGATGATGTTGATGATCATTGTGATGGTTATAATGGTTATGATGATGATGTTGATGATCATGATGATGGTTATATTGGTTATGATGATGATGTTGATGATCATTGTGATGGTTATATTGGTTATGATGATGATGATCATTGTGATGGTTATATTGGTTATGATGATGATGTTGATGATCATTATGATGGTTATATTGGTTGTGATGATGATGTTGATGATCATTGTGATGGTTATATTGGTTGTGATGATGATGTTGATGATCCTAATGATGGTTATATTGGTTGTGATGATGATGTTGATGATCATGATGATGGTTATATTGGTTGTGATGATGATGTTGATGATCATGATGATGGTTATATTGGTTGTGATGATGATGTTAATGATTGTTATATTGGTTGTGATGATGATGATGATGATCATTGTGATGATGATGTTGATGATCATTGTGAAGGTTATATTGGTTGTGATGATGATGTTGATGATCATTGTGATGATGATGCTGATGATCATGATGGATGATCATGATGATGTTGATGATCATGATGATCATGATGATCATGATGATCATTGTGATGGTTATACTGGTTATGATGATGATGTTGATGATCATAATTATGTTGATGATCATGATGATGTTGATGATCATGATGATGTTGATGATCATTGTGATGGTTATATTGGTTGTGTTGATGATGTTGATGATCATTGTGATGGTTATATTGGTTGTGATGATGATGTTGATGATCATGATGTTGTTGATGATCATGATGATGTTGTTGTTGATCATGATGTTGTTGATGATCATTGTGATGGTTATATTGGTTGTGATGATGATGTTGATGATCATTGTGATGATTATATTGGTTGTGATGATGATGTTGATGATCATGATGTTGTTGATCATGATGTTGTTGATGATCATGATGTTGTTGTTGATCATGATGTTGTTGATGATCATGATGTTGTTGTTGATCATGATGTTGTTGATGATCATTGTGATGGTTATATTGGTTGTGGTGATGATGTTGATGATCATGGTGATGGTTATATTGGTTGTGGTGATGATGTTGATGATAATTGTGATGGTTATATTGGTTATGATGATGATGTTGGTGGTCATTGTGATGGGTATGATGATGATGTTGATGATCATTGTGATGTTTATATTGGTTGTGATGATGATGTTGATGATCATGATGTTGTTGTTGATCATGATGTTGTTGATGATCATTGTGATGGTTATATTGGTTGTGATGATGATGTTGATGATCATTGTGATGGTTATAATGGTTATGATGATGATGTTGATGATCATGATGATGGTTATATTGGTTATGATGATGATGTTGATGATCATTGTGATGGTTATATTGGTTATGATGATGATGTTGATGATCATTGTGATGGTTATATTGGTTATGATGATGATGTTGATGATCATTGTGATGGTTATATTGGTTGTGATGATGATGTTGATGATCATTGTGATGGTTATATTGGTTGTGATGATGATGTTGATGATCATGGTGATGGTTATATTGGTTGTGATGATGATGTTGATGATCATGATGTTGTTGTTGATCATGATGTTGTTGATGATCATGATGTTGTTGTTGATCATGATGTTGTTGATGATCATTGTGATGTTTATATTGGTTATGATGATGATGTTGATGATCATGATGTTGTTGATGATCATGATGATGTTGTTGTTGATCATGATGTTGTTGATGATCATTGTGATGGTTATATTGGTTATGATGATGATGTTGATGATCATGATGTTGTTGATGATCATTGTGATGGTTATATTGGTTGTGATGATGATGTTGATGATCATGGTGATGGTTATATTGGTTGTGATGATGATGTTGATGTTCATTGTGATGGTTATATTGGTTGTGATGATGATGTTGATGATCATTGTGATGGTTATATTGGTTATGATGATGATGATGATGATCATTGTGATGTTTATATTGGTTGTGATGATGAGGTTGATGATCATGATGTTGTTGTTGATCATGATGTTGTTGATGATCATTGTGATGGTTATATTGGTTGTGATGATGATGTTGATGATCATTGTGATGGTTATATTGGTTGTGATGATAATGTTGATGATCATGATGTTGTTGATGATCATTGTGATGGTTATATTGGTTGTGATGATGATGTTGATGATCATTGTGATGGTTATAATGGTTATGATGATGATGTTGATGATCATGATGATGGTTATATTGGTTATGATGATGATGTTGATGATCATTGTGATGGTTATATTGGTTATGATGATGATGATCATTGTGATAGTTATATTGGTTATGATGATGATGTTGATGATCATTATGATGGTTATATTGGTTGTGATGATGATGTTGATGATCATTGTGATGGTTATATTGGTTGTGATGATGATGTTGATGATCATAATGATGGTTATATTGGTTGTGATGATGATGTTGATGATCATTATGATGGTTATATTGGTTGTGATGATGATGTTGATGATCATGATGATGGTTATATTGGTTGTGATGATGATGTTAATGATTGTTATATTGGTTGTGATGATGATGATGATGATCATTGTGATGATGATGTTGATGATCATTGTGAAGGTTATATTGGTTGTGATGATGATGTTGATGATCATTGTGATGATGATGCTGATGATCATGATGGATGATCATGATGATGTTGATGATCATGATGATCATGATGATCATTGTGATGGTTATACTGGTTATGATGATGATGTTGATGATCATAATTATGTTGATGATCATGATGATGTTGATGATCATGATGATGTTGATGATCATTGTGATGGTTATATTGGTTGTGTTGATGATGTTGATGATCATTGTGATGGTTATATTGGTTGTGATGATGATGTTGATGATCATGATGTTGTTGATGATCATGATGATGTTGTTGTTGATCATGATGTTGTTGATGATCATTGTGATGGTTATATTGGTTGTGATGATGATGTTGATGATCATTGTGATGATTATATTGGTTGTGATGATGATGTTGATGATCATGATGTTGTTGATCATGATGTTGTTGATGATCATGATGTTGTTGTTGATCATGATGTTGTTGATGATCATGATGTTGTTGTTGATCATGATGTTGTTGATGATCATTGTGATGGTTATATTGGTTGTGGTGATGATGTTGATGATCATGGTGATGGTTATATTGGTTGTGGTGATGATGTTGATGATAATTGTGATGGTTATATTGGTTATGATGATGATGTTGGTGGTCATTGTGATGGGTATGATGATGATGTTGATGATCATTGTGATGTTTATATTGGTTAAGATGATGATGTTGATGATCATGATGTTGTTGTTGATCATGATGTTGTTGATGATCATTGTGATGGTTATATTGGTTGTGATGATGATGTTGATGATCATTGTGATGGTTATAATGGTTATGATGATGATGTTGATGATCATGATGATGGTTATATTGGTTATGATGATGATGTTGATGATCATTGTGATGGTTATATTGGTTATGATGATGATGTTGATGATCATTGTGATGGTTATATTGGTTATGATGATGATGTTGATGATCATTGTGATGGTTATATTGGTTGTGATGATGATGTTGATGATCATTGTGATGGTTATATTGGTTGTGATGATGATGTTGATGATCATGGTGATGGTTATATTGGTTGTGATGATGATGTTGATGATCATGATGTTGTTGTTGATCATGATGTTGTTGATGATCATGATGTTGTTGTTGATCATGATGTTGTTGATGATCATTGTGATGTTTATATTGGTTATGATGATGATGTTGATGATCATGATGTTGTTGATGATCATGATGATGTTGTTGTTGATCATGATGTTGTTGATGATCATTGTGATGGTTATATTGGTTATGATGATGATGTTGATGATCATGATGTTGTTGATGATCATGATGATGTTGTTGTTGATCATGATGTTGTTGATGATCATTGTGATGGTTATATTGGTTGTGATGATGATGTTGATGATCATGGTGATGGTTATATTGGTTGTGATGATGATGTTGATGATCATGATGTTGTTGTTGATCATGATGTTGTTGATGATCATGATGTTGTTGTTGATCATGATGTTGTTGATGATCATTGTGATGGTTATATTGGTTGTGATGATGATGTTGATGATCATGGTGATGGTTATATTGGTTGTGATGATGATGTTGATGATTATTGTGATGGTTATATTGGTTATGATGATGATGTTGATGATCATTGTGATGGTTATATTGGTTATGATGATGATGTTGATGATCATTGTGATGTTTATATTGGTTGTGATGATGATGTTGATGATCATGATGTTGTTGTTGATCATGATGTTGTTGATGATCATTGTCATGGTTATATTGGTTGTGATGATGATGTTGATGATCATTGTGATGGTTATAATGGTTATGATGATGATGTTGATGATCATGATGATGGTTATATTGGTTATGATGATGATGTTGATGATCATTGTGATGGTTATATTGGTTATGATGATGATGTTGATGATCATTGTGATGGTTATATTGGTTATGATGATGATGTTGATGATCATTGTGATGGTTATATTGGTTGTGATGATGATGTTGATGATCATTGTGATGGTTATATTGGTTGTGATGATGATGTTGATGATCATGGTGATGGTTATATTGGTTGTGATGATGATGTTGATGATCATGATGTTGTTGTTGATCATGATGTTGTTGATGATCATGATGTTGTTGTTGATCATGATGTTGTTGATGATCATTGTGATGGTTATATTGGTTGTGATGATGATGTTGATGATCATGGTGATGGTTATATTGGTTGTGATGATGATGTTGATGTTCATTGTGATGGTTATATTGGTTATGATGATGATGTTGATGATCATTGTGATGGTTATATTGGTTATGATGATGATGTTGATGATCATTGTGATGTTTATATTGGTTGTGATGATGAGGTTGATGATCATGATGTTGTTGTTGATCATGATGTTGTTGATGATCATTGTGATGGTTATATTGGTTGTGATGATGATGTTGATGATCATTGTGATGGTTATATTGGTTGTGATGATAATGTTGATGATCATGATGTTGTTGATGATCATTGTGATGGTTATATTGGTTGTGATGATGATGTTGATGATCATTGTGATGGTTATAATGGTTATGATGATGATGTTGATGATCATGATGATGGTTATATTGGTTATGATGATGATGTTGATGATCATTGAGATGGTTATATTGGTTATGATGATGATGTTGATGATCATTGTGATGGTTATATTGGTTATGATGATGATGTTGATGATCATTCTGATGGTTATATTGGTTGTGATGATGATGTTGATGATCATTGTGATGGTTATATTGGTTATGATGATGATGTTGATGAACATTGTGATGGTTATATTGGTTATGATGATGATGTTGATGATCATTATGATGGTTATATTGGTTGTGATGATGATGTTGATGATCATGATGATGGTTATATTGGTTGTGATGATGATGTTGATGATCATGATGATGGTTATATTGGTTGTGATGATGATGTTGATGATCATGATGATGGTTATATTGGTTGTGATGATGATGTTAATGATTGTTATATTGGTTGTGATGATGATGATCATTGTGATGATGATGTTGATGATCATTGTGAAGGTTATATTGGTTGTGATGATGATGTTGATGATCATTGTGATGATGATGCTGATGATCATGATGGATGATCATGATGATGTTGATGATTATGATGATCATGATGATCATTGTGATGGTTATACTGGTTATGATGATGATGTTGATGATCATAATTATGTTGATGATCATGATGATGTTGATGATCATGATGGCGTTGATGATCATTGTGATGGTTATATTGGTTGTGATGATGATGTTGATGATCATTGTGATGGTTATATTGGTTGTGATGATGATGTTGATGATCATGATGTTGTTGATGATCATGATGATGTTGTTGTTGATCATGATGTTGTTGATGATCATTGTGATGGTTATATTGGTTGTGATGATGATGTTGATGATCAATGTGATGGTTATATTGGTTGTGATGATGATGTTGATGATCATGATGTTGTTGTTGATCATGATGTTGTTGATGATCATGATGTTGTTGTTGATCATGATGTTGTTGATGATCATTGTGATGGTTATATTGGTTGTGGTGATGATGTTGATGATCATGGTGATGGTTATATTGGTTGTGGTGATGATGTTGATGATAATTGTGATGGTTATATTGGTTATGATGATGATGTTGGTGATCATTGTGATGTTTATGATGATGATGTTGATGATCATTGTGATGTTTATATTGGTTGTGATGATGATGTTGATGATCATGATGTTGTTGTTGATCATGATGTTGTTGATGATCATGATGTTGTTGTTGATCATGATGTTGTTGATGGTTATATTGGTTGTGATGATGATGTTGATGATCATGGTGATGGTTATATTGGTTGTGATGATGATGTTGATGTTCATTGTGATGGTTATATTGGTTATGATGATGATGTTGATGATCATTGTGATGGTTATATTGGTTATGATGATGATGTTGATGATCATTGTGATGTTTATATTGGTTGTGATGATGAGGTTGATGATCATGATGTTGTTGTTGATCATGATGTTGTTGATGATCATTGTGATGGTTATATTGGTTGTGATGATGATGTTGATGATCATTGTGATGGTTATATTGGTTGTGATGATAATGTTGATGATCATGATGTTGTTGATGATCATTGTGATGGTTATATTGGTTGTGATGATGATGTTGATGATCATTGTGATGGTTATAATGGTTATGATGATGATGTTGATGATCATGATGATGGTTATATTGGTTATGATGATGATGTTGATGATCATTGAGATGGTTATATTGGTTATGATGATGATGTTGATGATCATTGTGATGGTTATATTGGTTATGATGATGATGTTGATGATCATTATGATGGTTATATTGGTTGTGATGATGATGTTGATGATCATTGTGATGGTTATATTGGTTATGATGATGATGTTGATGAACATTGTGATGGTTATATTGGTTATGATGATGATGTTGATGATCATTATGATGGTTATATTGGTTGTGATGATGATGTTGATGATCATGATGATGGTTATATTGGTTGTGATGATGATGTTGATGATCATGATGATGGTTATATTGGTTGTGATGATGATGTTGATGATCATGATGATGGTTATATTGGTTGTGATGATGATGTTAATGATTGTTATATTGGTTGTGATGATGATGATCATTGTGATGATGATGTTGATGATCATTGTGAAGGTTATATTGGTTGTGATGATGATGTTGATGATCATTGTGATGATGATGCTGATGATCATGATGGATGATCATGATGATGTTGATGATTATGATGATCATGATGATCATTGTGATGGTTATACTGGTTATGATGATGATGTTGATGATCATAATTATGTTGATGATCATGATGATGTTGATGATCATGATGACGTTGATGATCATTGTGATGGTTATATTGGTTGTGATGATGATGTTGATGATCATTGTGATGGTTATATTGGTTGTGATGATGATGTTGATGATCATGATGTTGTTGATGATCATGATGATGTTGTTGTTGATCATGATGTTGTTGATGATCATTGTGATGGTTATATTGGTTGTGATGATGATGTTGATGATCAATGTGATGGTTATATTGGTTGTGATGATGATGTTGATGATCATGATGTTGTTGTTGATCATGATGTTGTTGATGATCATGATGTTGTTGTTGATCATGATGTTGTTGATGATCATTGTGATGGTTATATTGGTTGTGGTGATGATGTTGATGATCATGGTGATGGTTATATTGGTTGTGGTGATGATGTTGATGATAATTGTGATGGTTATATTGGTTATGATGATGATGTTGGTGATCATTGTGATGTTTATGATGATGATGTTGATGATCATTGTGATGTTTATATTGGTTGTAATGATGATGTTGATGATCATTGTGATGGTTATAATGGTTATGATGATGATGATGATGATCATGATGATGGTTATATTGGTTATGATGATGATGTTGATGATCATTGTGATGGTTATATTGGTTATGATGATGATGTTGATGATCATTGTGATGGTTATATTGGTTATGATGATGATGTTGATGATCATTGTGATGGTTATATTGGTTGTGATGATGATGTTGATGATCATTGTGATGGTTATATTGGTTGTGATGATGATGTTGATGATCATGGTGATGGTTATATTGGTTGTGATGGTGATGTTGATGATCATGATGTTGTTGTTGATCATGATGTTGTTGATGATCATGATGTTGTTGTTGATCATGATGTTGTTGATGATCATTGTGATGTTTATATTGGTTGTGATGATGATGTTGATGATCATGATGTTGTTGTTGATCATGATGTTGTTGATGATCATTGTGATGGTTATATTGGTTGTGATGATGATGTTGATGATCATTGTGATGGTTATATTGGTTGTGATGATAATGTTGATGATCATGATGTTGTTGATGATCATTGTGATGGTTATATTGGTTGTGATGATGATGTTGATGATCATGGTGATGGTTATATAGGTTGTGATGATGATGTTGATGATCATGATGTTGTTGTTGATCATGATGTTGTTGATGATCATGATGTTGTTGTTGATCATGATGTTATTGATGATCATTGTGATGTTTATATTGGTTGTGATGATGATGTTGATGATCATGATGTTGTTGTTGATCATGATGTTGTTGATGATCATTGTGATGGTTATATTGGTTGTGATGATGATGTTGATGATCATGGTGATGGTTATATTGGTTGTGATGATGATGTTGATGATCATTGTGATGGTTATATTGGTTATGATGATGATGTTGATGATCATTGTGATGGTTATATTGGTTATGATGATGATGTTGATGATCATTGTGATGTTTATATTGGTTGTGATGATGATGTTGATGATCATGATGTTGTTGTTGATCATGATGTTGTTGATGATCATTGTGATGGTTATATTGGTTGTGATGGTGATGTTGATGATCATGATGTTGTTGTTGATCATGATGTTGTTGATGATCATGATGTTGTTGTTGATCATGATGTTGTTGATGATCATTGTGATGTTTATATTGGTTGTGATGATGATGTTGATGATCATGATGTTGTTGTTGATCATGATGTTGTTGATGATCATTGTGATGGTTATATTGGTTGTGATGATGATGTTGATGATCATTGTGATGGTTATATTGGTTGTGATGATAATGTTGATGATCATGATGTTGTTGATGATCATTGTGATGGTTATATTGGTTGTGATGATGATGTTGATGATCATGGTGATGGTTATATAGGTTGTGATGATGATGTTGATGATCATGATGTTGTTGTTGATCATGATGTTGTTGATGATCATGATGTTGTTGTTGATCATGATGTTATTGATGATCATTGTGATGTTTATATTGGTTGTGATGATGATGTTGATGATCATGATGTTGTTGTTGATCATGATGTTGTTGATGATCATTGTGATGGTTGTATTGGTTGTGATGATGATGTTGATGATCATGGTGATGGTTATATTGGTTGTGATGATGATGTTGATGATCATTGTGATGGTTATATTGGTTATGATGATGATGTTGATGATCATTGTGATGGTTATATTGGTTATGATGATCATGTTGATGATCATTGTGATGTTTATATTGGTTGTGATGATGATGTTGATGATCATGATGTTGTTGTTGATCATGATGTTGTTGATGATCATTGTGATGGTTATATTGGTTGTGATGATGATGTTGATGATCATTGTGATGGTTATATTGGTTGTGATGATAATGTTGATGATCATGATGTTGTTGATGAGCATTGTGATGGTTATATTGGTTGTGATGATGATGTTGATGATCATTGTGATGGTTATAATGGTTATGATGATGATGTTGATGATCATGATGATGGTTATATTGGTTATGATGATGATGTTGATGATCATTGTGATGGTTATATTGGTTATGATGATGATGTTGATGATCATTGTGATGGTTATATTGGTTAAGATGATGATGTTGATGATCATTGTGATGGTTATATTGTTTATGATGATGATGTTGATGATCATGATGATGGTTATATTGTTTATGATGATGATGTTGATGATCATTGTGATGGTTATATTGGTTATGATGATGATGTTGATGATCATGATGATGGTTATATTGGTTGTGATGATCATGTTGATGATCATTGTGATGGTTATATTGGTTGTGATGATGATGTTGATGATAATTGTGATGGTTATATTGGTTATGATGATGATGTTGTGGATGTTGTTTATATTGATGATGGTGATAATGATGATGATGATCATGGTGATGGTAAAGGTGATGGTCCAACGAACGTGACCTCATTCCACCATGTTTGAAAACGGAAGTCCAACTAATAACTACATCAAGCTCGGGCAGATGGTGCTCGTAAACCTACGAGGGCCGACCATCTAAGGGCAGAATCCCCCTACAGAAAAGACAATCTGCAGCCTTGCAGGAAGATTGGGGACAATCAAAAGCAAAGGAAAGCAAACCTGAATAAAATGCTGGCTGTAATCGGATGCACTGGGCCACTGGCACAGAACATAGTGCAACGTTTTAACGGGTATTCAATCAGAGTGGATCTAACAGACTCTAATTATGATGTTCTGTCTGTGGAGTACGCCCCCCCTGCCCCACCCCGCGGCTGGTGGAATGCTCGGCCACGTGCCACGAAGGGGTCCACCCCAAGTTATACACAGACCTGAGAAGAGCAATGTGGTCCAAACCCACCTCCATGGCAGAGAAACTAAATTGGGCAATCGAATCGTTTAAACAGACAGCTGACTTCATGAGAGAGTCTGGAATCCTACTCAGATTGAGTCTTGATCGCAGATAGAGAGAGAGAGAGAGAGAGAGAGAGAGAGAGAGAGTAAAGGTGATGATCATTGTAATTGTTATATTGGCTGTTATGATGATGTTGTGGATGTTGTTGACGATGATGATGATGATGATAATGATTAAAATATTCGTAAAGACGATCCTGATGATGACATTGGTGATGGTGTTGGTCGTGATTTTGAAGAAGATTATGATCCTAGTGTTGAGATAACGTAGAAAATAAAGTGTCCCGCTTACGGCCAAAGTGTAGGGCACAGTGACACTCAACAACGTGTCTGTCTTGTTCAAACGTGTCTGTCTGTAGCCAGTAAAAAAGTCTTCATCCATCAAAACCTGCCTCCTCGTGCCCTCTGTAGATAACAACGAACACAAGTGTTGATTGATCGCTCATCAAATAGATATAGAGTTCATCAAAACCACTTTCATACCAGCTTTGTGCTATCAGTGAGGCTACATGGGGTGGGACGAAGAGGTTCCAAGATGATGAGGCTACATGGGTTGGGACGAAGATGATGAAGCTACATGGGGTGGGTTGAAGATGATGAAGCTACATGGGGTGGGTCAAAGATGATGAAGCTACATGGGGTGGGTCGAAGATGATGAAGTTACATTGGGTGGGTCGAAGATAATGAAGCTACATTGGGTGAGTCGAAGATGATGAAGCCAGATTGGGTGGGTCGAAGAGGTTCCAAAATGATGAAGCTACTTGGAGGTGGATCGAAGAGGACCGAAGATGATGAAACTACTTGGGGTGGATCGAAGAGGCCCGAAGATGATGAAACTATATGTGTTTCTACATAAAGGATCGATGATGATGATGATGATGATGAACATATTTCTTCACAAAAATTCATTAGAATGTGGCCCATAACTTAATGAACAGCCTTTGTACATAAAGTGTCAACATGTTATAGAATCTCATTTTCCTATGTGACATTCTAGAAAGAGTTATTCATGCCAAGCCCAGATACAGAGTTATTCCTGTCAAGCCCAGATACAGAGTTGTTTCTGTCAAGCCCAGATACAGAGTTATTCATGCCAAACCCAGATACAGAGTTATTCCTGTCTAGCCCAGATACAGAGTTATTCCTGTCAAACCCAGATACAGAGTTATTCCTGTCAAGCCCAGATACAGAGTTATTCATGTCAAGCCCAGAAAAAGTTATTCCTATCAAGCCCAGATACAGAGTTATTCCTGTCAAGCCCAGATACAGAGTTATTCCTGATCAAGCCCAGAAATAGTTATTCCTGCAAAGTTAAGAAAGAATTATTCCTGTCAAACTCAAGAGTTATCCCTGTCGAGCCCAGATACAGAGTTATTCCTGTCAAGCCCAGATAGAGTTATCCATGTCAAGCCCAGATACAGAGTTACTCCAGTTAAGCCCAGAAAGAGTTATTCCTGTCAAGTCCAGAAAGAGTTATTCCTGTCAAGCCCAGAAAGAGTTGTCCCTGTCAAGCCCAGATACAGAGTTATTCCTGTCAGGCCTGATACAGAGTTATTCCTGTCAAACCCAGAAAGAGTTATTCCTGTCAATCCCAGATACAGAGTTATTCCTGTCAAGCCCAGATACAGAGTTATTCCTGTCAAGCCCAGATACAGAGTTATTCCTGTCAAGCCCAGAAAGAGTTATTCCTGTCAAGCCCAGAAAGAGTTATTCCTGTCAAGCCCAGAAAGAGTTATTCCTGTCAAGCCCAGAAAGAGTTATTCCTGTCAAGCCCAGAAAGAGTTGTCCCTGTCAAGCCCAGATACAGAGTTATTCCTGTCAGGCCCGATACAGAGTTATTCCTGTCAAGCCCAGAAAGAGTTATTCCTGTCAATCCCAGATACAGAGTTATTCCTGTCAAGCCCAGATACAGAGTTATTCCTGTCAAGCCCAGATACAGAGTTATTCCTGTCAAGCCCAGAAAGAGTTATTCCTGTCAAGCCCAGAAAGAGTTATTCCTGTCAAGCCCAGAAAGAGTTATTCCTGTCAAGCCCAGAAAGAGTTATTCCTGTCAAGCCCAGATACAGAGTTATTCCTGTCAAGCCCAGATACAGAGTTATCCCTGTCAAGCCCAGAAAGAGTTATTTCTGTCAAGCCAGATACAGAGCTATTCTTGTCAAGCCCAGAAAGAGTTATTCCTGTCAAGCCCAGAAAGAGTTATACCTGTCAAGCCCTAAAGAGTTATTCCTGTCAAGCCAAGATACAGAGTTATTCCTGTCAAGCCCAGATACAGAGTTACTCCTGTCCAGCCCAGAAAAAGTTATTCCTGTCAAGCCCAGATACGGAGTTATTCCTGTCAAGCCCAGATACAGAGTTATCCCTGTCAAGCCCAGAAAGTTTTATTCCTGTCAAGCCCAGAAAGAGTTATCCCTGTCAAGCACCGATACAGAGTTATTCCTGTCAAGCCCAGATACAGAGTTATTCCTGTCAAACCCAGATACAGAGTTATTCCTGTCAAGCCCAGAAAGAGTTATCCCTGTCAAGCCCATAAATAGTTATCACTGTCAAGTCCAGATACAGATTTATCCCTGTCAAGACCAGAAAGAGTTATCCCTGTCAAGCCCAGAAAGAGTTATTCCTGTCAAACTAAGATACAGAGTTATTCCTGTCAAGCCCAGATACAGAGTTATCAATGTCAAGACCAGATACAGATTATCCCTGTCAAGACCAGAAAGAGTTATCCCTGTCAAGCCCAGAAAGAGTTATTCCTGTCAAACTAAGATACAGAGTTATTCCTGTCAAGCCCAGATACAGAGTTATCCCTGTCAAGACCAGAAAGAGTTATCCCTGTCAAGCCCAGATAAAGTTATTCCTGTCAAACCCAGATACAGAGTTATTCCTGTCAAACCCAGATACAGAGTTATTCCTGTCAAGCCCAGTTACAGAATTATTCTTGTCAAACCCAGATACAGAGTTATTCCTGTAAAACCCAGATTCAGAGTTATTCCTGTCTAGCCCAGTTACAGAATTATTCTTGTCAAACCCAGTTACAGAATTATTCTTGTCAAACCCAGATACAGAGTTATTCCTGTCAAGCCCAGAAAGAGTTATTCCTGTCAAATCAAGATACAGAGTTATTCCTGTCAAACCCAGTTACAGAGTTATTCCTTTCAAACCCAGATACAGAGTTATTCCTGTCAAGCCCAGATACAGGGGGTTATTCCTGTCAAACCCAGATACAGGGGGTTATTCCTGTCAAACCCAGATACAGGGGGTTATTCCTGTCAAACCCAGATACAGAGTTATTCCTGTCAAATCCAGATACAGGGTTATTCCTGTCAAGCCCAGTTACATAGTTATATCTGTCAAGCCCACAATCATATCTGAACTCTGGTGTTAGTGCCTATATGTGTTGTGATCATCGTCACATTTTTTAGTAATATGTCCAGCACTACTCCAGATCGCTTCTTTTCCAGAAGAAAAATGTAATGCCCATTTAATGTTAGGAGAACTTAAACGCTGTCAATTGGGATTCCAACTCATGTTCTTTGAGAGTCAATGAGAGCAAATGGGAATCACAGAGAACTAATGAACGCCAGTGAGAGTCAATGAGAGTCAATGAAAATCAGTGAGAGTCAGTGAGAGTAAGTGAGAGTCAATGAGAGTCAGTGAGAGTCAATGAGAGTCAGTGAGAGTCAATGAGAGTCAGTGAGAGTCAATGAGAGCCAGTGAGTGTCAATGAGAGCCAGTGAGAGTTTAAAGAGAGCCAGTGAGAGTCAATGAGAGTCAGTGAGAGTCAATGAGAGCCAGTGAAAGTCAATGAGAGTCAGTGAGAGTCAATGAGAGTCAGTGAGAGTCAATGAGAGCCAGTGAGAGTCAATGAGAGTCAGTGACAGTCAATGAGAGCCAGTGAGATTAAGTGAGAGTCAATGAGAGTCAGTGAGAGTCAATGAGAGTCAGTGAGAGTCAATGAGAGCCGGTGAGAGTCAATGAGAGTCAGTGACAGTTAATGAGAGCCAGTGAGAGTCAATGAGAGTCGGTGACAGTTAATGAGAGTCAGTGAGAGTCAATGAGAGTCAGTGAGAGTCAATGAGAGTCAGTGAGAGTCAATGAGAGTCAATGAGAGTCAATGAGAGTCAGTGAGAGTCAATGAGAGTCAGTGAGAGTCAATGAGAGTCAGTGAGAGTCAATGAGAGCCAGTGAGAGTCAATGAGGGCCAGTGAGAGTCAATGAGAGCCAGTGAGAGGCAGTCTTTTATCACAGTTATCCTCTGACATGATTTCTAGATCAACAACGTAACTCACCTGTGTCGATCACCTGTAGCACCGCCTTGCTGGCCAGTAGGAGCGGATTCATGTCTGAGATGGGACTGGCTGTTATTATGTTTCCGGCAAGACACTGAAATGTAGGGTTGGTGGTGGTGGGGGGGGGGGAAGAACAAAGTCAACAACAAATTACACAACATGAGACAAAAACATGAGAATAACGTGAGAACAAACATGAGTACAAACATGAGAATAACGTGAGAATAAACATGAGTACAAACATGAGAATAACGTGAGAACAAACATGAGAACAAACATGAGAATAACGTGAGAACAAACATAAGAACAATGTGAGAATAAACATGAGTACAAACATGAGAATAACGTAAGAATAAACATGAGAACAATGTGAGAATAACGTGAGAACAAACATGAGAACAAACATGAGAATAACGTGAGAACAAACATGAGAACAAACATGAGAACAAGTGAGAACAAACATGGGAATAATGTGAGAATAAACATGAGAACAAACATGAGAATAACGTAAGAATAAACATGAGAACAATGTGAGAATAAACATGAGAACAAACATGAGAATAACGTAAGAATAAACATGAGAACAATGTGAGAATAAACATGAGTACAAACATGAGAATAACGTAAGAATAAACATGAGTACAAACATGAGAATAACGTAAGAATAAACATGAGAACAAACATGAGAATAGCGTAAGAATAAACATGAGAACAATGTGAGAATAAACATGAGTACAAACATGAGAATAACGTAAGAATAAACATGAGAGCAATGTGAGAATAAACATGAGTACAAACATGAGAATAACGTAAGAATAAACATGAGAACAATGTGAGAATAAACATGAGAACAAACATGAGAATAACGTGAGAACAAACATGAGAACAATGTGAGAATAAACATGAGTACAAACATGAGAACAACGTAAGAATAAACATGAGTACAAACATGAGAATAACGTGAGAACAAACATGAGAACAAACATGAGAATAACGTGAGAACAAACATGAGAACAAACATGAGAATAACGTGAGAACAAACATGAGAACAATGTGAGAATAAACATGAGAACAAACATGAGAACAAGTGAGAACAAACATGGGAATAATGTGAGAATAAACATGAGAACAAACATGAGAACAAACATGAGAACAATGTGAGAATAAAAATGAGAACTAACATGAGAACAATATAAGAACAAACATGAGAACAAACATGAGAACAGCATAAGAACAAACATGAGAACAAACATGGGAATAATGTGAGAATAAACATGAGAACAAACATGAGAACAAACATGAGAACAAACATGAGAACAAACATGAGAACAATGTGAGAATAAAAATGAGAGCAAACATGAGAACAATATAAGAACAAACATGAGAACTAACATGATAACAGCGTAAGAACAAACATGAGAACAACATGAGAACAAACATGAGAAAAGCATGAGAACAAACATGAGAACAAACATGAGAACAAACATGAGAACAACATGAGAACAAACGTGACAACAAACGTGACAACAACATGAGAACAAACATGAGAACAAACGTGAGAACAAACATGAGAACAAACATGAGAACAATATGAGAACAACATGGGAACAAATATGAGAACAAACATGAGAATAAACGTGAGAACAACATGAGAACAAACATGAGAACAACATGAGAACAAACATGAGAACAAACATTAGAACAACATGAGAACAACATGAGAACAAACATGAAAACAACATGAGAACAACATGGGAGACAACGTGAGAACAAACATGAGAATAAAAATGAGAACAACTTGAGGACAAAAAAGAAAAAAACATGAGAACAACATGAGAACAAACGAGAGAACAACTTGAGAACAAACGTGAGAACTTCATGAGAACAACCTGCACAAAATGTTGATTTTTTTTTAAAGATATGAAACAAGTTCAGACGTGACACAGGTAAAGACTCTGAGAGTGTGGGAGTAAATAGACTCAGCAGACAAATCCCGAGTACTCTCGTGATAATTGTGACGTAATGAGGGACAGGTACTGATAAGAAATATAGAAGAGTGTTGAGACGAGCGAATATGCGAGAAATCACTCATATAACGTAGCGATATGCAAGGAGTGATAAGGATAATCAAGATATGTAGTGCATACACAGAACATTGCCAGACAAGGCCAAAACCTGAGCATTGGAGGGAAAAAGGTAGATGAAAGACGGGGGAAAAAGACTAGAAGAAGACCGAGAATCAATTTATGTACAAATCCATGCACCATGTAACAACAACAAAAAAAGTCAGTGAAGAATTCTATGAGACACCAAATGAAATTGTCAACAAGACTGATAAATGAGACGACATGTTAGTGATGTGAAATTAATGGAAGGCTTGAGAAAAGTAACAATGACAACAGAGATATCCTGGGACCCTTTAGCGATAAGGCAGCAGAAAGACATGAAAATGGAAGCAGACTGCTGGAATTATGTAATCAAAATGATTTGTTCATCATCAACACATTCTACAAACATAGAGAGTCGCAGTTAAACACTTGGTACAAATGAAATGACACAACATACAGAAGCCAGATAGATTTTATACTAACAAGAAAACAGAACAAGAAAAGAGTAACCGACAGCAAACCTGTCCCTAATATCACAGACAACACGACCATACAGTGGATATGATTACACTCAGACAGCCAAAACCAAAGTAATCTACTCACACACAAAAAACCAAAAAGAACAGAGAACAAAAATAAAACAATTAAAAGATCAAGAAACAAGGAAAGCACTCTAGGAAAAACTAACAGATGAATTCAAGAAACTCCCCACCGAAATTAGCACAGTAGAAGAAGAGTGGAAGGAGTTTAAGAAAAAATAACCAACATCAGAACAGTATATGGAACAAAACAAAGGACAAAAGAAGGGAAGAAGAGCGCCCAGTGGTGGAACGAAGCAATCAGGGAAGCAGTTAAAGAAAAGAAGAAAATATTTAAAGATTGGAAAGAAGTGAAGAGCCAAGAAGAATATTAAAATTATGCCTTAGTTCGGAAAAAAGTTACAATTGTGATAAATGAAACTAAGCAAAACAAATGGACAGAATTCAGACAAAAGATGTGCAGAGATTTCAAGACAGCCACAAGGGACTTCTACAAAGCAATAAAAGCAACAAGAGCCAGAAAAGAAAACTACGATACCACTAAACTCATAATTCACAAAAATGGACAGTCAATATCAAATAAACAACATATGCAACAGAGACAACAATAATATTTCGAATAAACCTTTAACATGGCATTAACTACCAATAACACAATAAAAACAACACAAGAATGCACAAATACTGAACTCAACATCATGAAAGTGGAAATCAAAGATGACACAATATAAGAGGAGACATAAGATGACACAATATAAGAGGAGACATAAGATGACACAATAAAAGAGAAGACATAAGATGACACAATATAAGAGGAGACATAAGATGACACAATATAAGAGGAGACATAAGATGACACAATATAAGAGGAGACATAAGATGACACAATATAAGAGGAGACATAAGATGACACAATATAAGAGGAGACATAAGATGACACAATATAAGAGGAGACATAAGATGACACAATATAAGAGGAGACATAAGATGACACAATATAAGAGGAGACATAAGATGACACAATATAAGAGGTGACATAAGATGACACAATATAAGAGGAGACATAAGATGACACAATATAAGAGGTGACATAAAATGACACAATATAAGAGGTGACATAAGATGACACAATATAAGAGGAGACATAAGATGACACAATATAAGAGGAGACATAAGATGACACAATAAAAGAGGTGACATAAGATGACACAATATAAGAGGAGACATAAGATGACACAATATAAGAGGAGACATAAGATGACACAATATAAGAGGAGACATAAGATGACACAATATAAGAGGAGACATAAGATGACACAATATAAGAGGAGACATAAGATGACACAATATAAGAGGAGACATAAGATGACACAATATAAGAGGAGACATAAGATGACACAATATAAGAGGAGACATAAGATGACACAATATAAGAGGAGACATAAGATGACACAATATAAGAGGTGACATAAGATGACACAATATAAGAGGAGACATAAGATGACACAATATAAGAGGAGACATAAGATGACACAATATAAGAGGAGACATAAGATGACACAATAAAAGAGGAGACATAAGATGACACAATATAAGAGGAGACATAAGATGACACAATATAAGAGGAGACATAAGATGACACAATATAAGAGGAGACATAAGATGACACAATATAAGAGGAGACATAATAACTTTAGACCCTTTCAGTCCGCGGCACAACTCTCTACGTCTGACGATTCACTGCTAGGGTTTGTGGGTCTTGTATTTATTCAAGCCAAAACTTGGGCCCTATCTATTAATGTTTATCTTTAGAATATTTGAGATTTGATTTATTTGTTGTTCTCCTAGTTAAGAAGACGAAAAGAAACATAAGGAGAGGATACAAACAACTTCCGGTGAACTTCCGGTATATGGTGGGTAGGCGGCGGCAACAATTGAAGGCTATGCATGAAAAGTGTTCCTTGTTGCAGTTTCCGCATATTCCAAGCCCGGCTTGTTGCAGGAGCTACTGAGTTAAGTGCTCTGTGCACACCGTGAGCTGTGTGTCTCATCCGTTTTGATCATGTTTCGATATTCCAATTGTTTACGATGAATGATGATATCGTATGACAGGGAACAGTTGGCTGTGTTCACTTTCTGCACGGTTTCGCCTTATGTCTTTTGGCGTGTGCTGAGACTGCTACAATGGGGACTACAGTTACCTTTCTTTGTTTGGGAGATGAGATTCGGATGATTACGCTGGCACGGGCGGTTGAGCAGTTATGGATTTTAATTCGTTTGCAGTGATACCGGGGCCTTCCATAAACAAATAACAAACAAATAACAAATAACAACAAAAATATGCGTGAAATAGAAACACGTATATGATCAATTGGAAACATACGGAGATCAGAAGGAATGAGGAAATGACGATGACTATATTTTGTTAAATTAAAGCTGAGGAGAGATGTCTGAGCGACTAGAGCCCAACTTACAGCGACACTCCTGACTTGGTGTCCAGCAAACCATTTGAGCATTTCCGTGATTGCCACAAATATCCGAGTCTGGTGCTCTGTTGATTGACATCATCTTACTCGTCAGAATTTAATGCAAAATAAATAAAGCGAAATCAAAGAAATACGTTTCGAGCTAGAATACTCAAATAATGTTTGTGGCTCTTCTGTTCGTGGAGTCTGTTACACTGCAGTCGGGAGTTTACCATATCTACTGCACCACAACGTCACAGCTACCACCGACACTGCTCAATGAGCAGTTAGCAAATTTGGCGGACAAGGTCAACTACGTGCAGCGCTATCCTCGGCACAGACGACCATACCAAACGACTTCCATCGAAAATGTATCTGCATATATAAGCATCTTATTTGCATACAGACTAATGTAAAACATTTAAAAATTGTTTTGCTCTTATTTTCAATGTGTATCAATATCATTTCGCTAGCTTTCCCGATTCCTGTAAACACCTATTTACTAGACTTCCGGTCAATATGGCAGATAGGCTACAGGAACCGTTGAGGCTCTGTTTGAAAAGTGTTCCTTGTTGCAGTTTCCTCATATTCCAAGTCCGGCTCGATGCCGGAACTAATTAGTTGTGTGCTCTGTGCATACCGTGAGCTGTGTATTTCAACCGGATCGATTTTCGATATTCCGATTGTTTACAATGAATGGTGATATCGTGTGACGAAGGACAGTATGGCTACATTCACTTTCGGTGTAAAAAAAGTAAAGTAAAGAGCCCCCGTCACGCCAAGTGGCGTATAGGGAATATGGTGTTAGTGACCATACATTTTACAGCACTTCAGCACATGATTTTTGGGGTAATGTGGTCGGTATTACGCCCGTGCGGGTTTACTTACCCATAAAAAAAATATTCGGTACGAATGTAGCCCAGTTCACTGACCATGAAGCCCAGCTTTATAGTCCAGTTCACAGACCATGAAGCCCAGCTTTATAGCCCAGTTCACAGACCATGAAGCCAAGCTTTATAGTCCAGTTCACAGACTATGAAGCCCAGCTTTATAGTCCAGTTCACAGACCATGAAGCCCAGCTTTATAGTCCAGTTCACAGACCATGAAGCCCAGCTTTATAGTCCAGTTCACAGACCATGAAGCCCAGCTTTATAGTCCAGTTCACAGACCATGAAGCCCAGCTTTATAGTCCAGTTCACAGACCTGTAACTGCTATGATGGCGACTGCATGTGCTTTTCCTTGTTTTGATTCTTCAATGCGATGAGAAGTTAATTTGGATGATTCCACTGGCACGGGCAGCTGAGCAATTATGGATTTTAATTCGTTTGCAGTGATAGCGGGGCCTTCGACTAACTACAACTACAACCCCATAGTTGCTTCTTTGCTCGATTCCAGTAAACACCCAGTTGCTAGTTTGCTCGATTCCAGTAAACACCCATTTGCTAATTTGCTTGATTCATGTAAACACTCATCTACTATAGTTCGTTCACAAATTCGTGTCCACAAAGTTAATCAATTATCCCAGAAACTGTTTGATGAATTTCTGTAATTCTTTTTCATGAAATCTTATTTTTTTTCACCGACCTTCAGATTTGATAACATTTAAGTACAAAGGTAGTGTGAATTTTGCACAAATCGTTTTTTGTTATATAATTTTAGGAAAATATCAAACCGCGTGCTCTAAACATTAGATTTTACTGTAAATTATGTTAATTTTCTAACAATGCAAGCCAAAGGCGTATCCATATTACATTGAAGAGGGCAACATTTTTCCATTTGATTTTATATCTTCGTCATAGAGACAGGTAAACTTGCTTGCTTGACCGTCGCCTCTACAGAGTCAAAGTTTTGTCCTATCCATTGATTGAAAGAATTTCTATCTATATTCAGAGCTGCCCGTGTTCTGTTTTCTGTTTTTTTTTATATCGTAATATAACCGACCCCTTTTAGATTCCTTGCAAAAGTGCATGTACAATAACACAGTTACCTTTTGCATAGTGATGAATCTACACTTTAAACTCTTCATGGTTTTAAAAATCAAGTAGTCACTTCACAACAGCTTACAAATTATCACACATACAGGAATATTCATTAATAGTAAATATTTTGTCAAAATACGCCTCTGGACCAATTTATCAAGAAACCGGAAATGAAATGAACAAACGAAACCTTCGAATGGAGCGCGTCTTACAAGTTAAGAGTGCGAAACGGTGCTATGATTGTGTGGTGTGCACGTGAAAGTTGCCTTTTTAATTGGTGAGTTGATTACAACAAATGTGGGTATTGGAAAATCCTAAAATTTAGGACAAGCAAGAAAATCATATTTTTATATACCTCAAACAAGCAAAACTCTTTCCTAAATGCATGACAGTAGGGCAAAAAATCAGACTGAAGGTAGGTGAAAAAATAAGATTTCACAAAAAAGAATTACAGAAATTCATCAGTTTCCGAGAGAATCATTAAACTCTTCTTCTTTCCTTCCTTATCTACCTTTCAGCGTCGAGGGGAGATATAATTTGTGGTCTTTTGCTCTTCTGTACGCATCTGCTGCTGTTATGTTTCCTAGTGCTTCTAATACGTCTAACACATTTCATCTCTGTAGAGGTTATTTTTCTTATTGTTCTTGCATCTAGGGTCCAGGTCTGGCATTGGTAGCACAACGTTGGGATGAAGATTGTATTGTATAGTGCTCGTTTTGCCTCTAGAGTTATTTCCTTGTTGGACAATAATAAACGCTTTGTGCACGAATTTGTGAACGAACACACGGTTTCTCGAACACACAGTTTCTCGAACACACGGTTTCTCGAACACACGGTTTCTCGAACACACAATTTCTCGAACACACAGTTTCTCGAACACACAGTTTCTCGAACACACGGTTTCTCGAACACACGGTTTCTCGAACACACAGTTTCTCGAACACACAGTTTATAGTTTGCTCGATCCCTGTTAACACTCAGGTACTCGTTCGTCCAATATATGTAAACATCCATTCGCCTCTTTACTCGATGCGTCTACATTATAATTGGCTGGCTTGCATGAAGCGATCTTTCAGTGTTTACCAAATGTGTGCATTTATCTAGCTACTAGACTGCCCGATGTGTGCAAATACACTATCGATGTGTTCAATCACCCTGTTACTAGTCTGCCTGATATCTGTAATCACCCAGTTACTAGTCCTCTCAATAAGTGTAAATACCATGTCTGCTCGATGTGTGTAGTTTCCGATTGTGCACATATTTATGCTAAATACTAACCAGGTAACTTCTCAATGGCAGACTTGAGAACAATGTTAACTTTGTTCAGTGGCAGAGATGCTCCAATTTGGATACCATGTTGTGTGTGCTTGATCTGGAGAGTCAAGTGGGTTGAGATAAATAAGGTCTGTGCTGGTGATGATGACGATGATGGTGATGATGATACTGGTGTTAATGATGATGATGATGACGATGATGATGATGATGATGGTGATGATGATGATGGTGATGATAATAATGACAATACTGGTGGTGATGGCCATACTGGTGTTGATGATGATACTGGTGTTGATGATGCTACTGGTGTTGATGATGATACTGGTGTTGATGATGATACTGGTGTTGATGATGATACTGGTGTTGATGATGATAATGATGTTGATGATGATACTGGTGTTGATGACCATACTGGTGTTGATGATGATACTGGTGTTGATGACCACACTGGTGTTGATGACCATACTGGTGTTGATGACCATACTGGTGTTGATGATGATACTGGTGTTGAGACCATACTGGTGTTGATGACCATACTGGTGTTGATGACCATACTGGTGTTGATGATGATACTGGTGTTGATGATGATACTGGTGTTGATGACCATACTGGTGTTGATGACCATACTGGTGTTGATGAACATACTGGTGTTGATGACCATACTGGTGTTGATGACCATACTGGTGTTGATGATGATACTGGTGTTGATGATCATACTGGTGTTGATGACCATACTGGTGTTGATGACCATACTGGTGTTGATGACCATACTGGTGTTGATGATGTTACTGGTGTTGATGATGATACTGGTGGTGATGACCATATTGGTGTTAATGACCATACTGGTGTTGATGATGATGCTTGTGATGATGACAATACTGGGTGTTGATGATGATGCTTGTGATAATGATGATGACCATGATGATGATGATGATGATGCTGGTGATGATAATGATGATGATGATGATGACGATGATGATGATGATGATGCTGGTGATGATAATGATGATGATGATGCTGGTGATGATGTTGCTGGTGATGATAACGATGCTGATAATGATGATGATTCTGGTGATGATAATGATGCTGGTAATGATGATGATGCTGGTAATGATGATGATGCTGGTAATGATGATGATGCTGGTAATGATGATGATGCTGGTGATGATAACGATGCTGGTAATGATAACGATGCTGGTAATGATGATGATGCTGGTGATGACGATGCTGGTAATGATGATGATGCTGGTGATGATGATGATGCTGGTAATGATGATGATGCTGGTAATGATGATGATGCTGGTAATGATGATGATGCTGGTAATGATGATAATGCTGGTGATGACGATGCTGGTGATGATAATGATGATGATGATGCTGGTGATGATAATGATGATGATGATGATGCTGGTGATGACGATGCTGATGATGATAATGATGATGATGATGCTGGTGATGATAATGATGATGATGCTGGTAATGATGATGATGCTGGTGATGATGATGATGACAATGCTGGTGATGATAACGATGCTGGTAATGATGATGATGCTGGTGATGATGATGACGATGCTGGAGTTGATGACGATCCTGGTGAATTAAAAATCACGCACTCTGGAGAGAGGTTGATAACAATAAGTCAAGATGAGTGAGTCGATTTATCCAATCAAAGACCGCTGATGTCATCTGTAGTTGGGGATACACTAGTCAGCTACGATTGTCTGGGTCACAGATTGTCAAGGTTAAGAAACTAATAACTTTTCTTCGCTGTTATTACTGTTCTCGACTCAGTGAGTTAGGTACACATTTTTGTCATGTGGGTCGCTACAGTTTGTCAGGCTAGCCACGAATCGCAAGTAACGAGTATTTTATGTCCAAATAAGCATACTCATCACCATTATTATCTAGTTGCTTGTCACTGTTGGAAATCGACTCCATGTCAGCATGACATCTGTGGGTACCGGATTTTCCTTCCCTTCGTAATCCCTACTAGTTTGACCAGACTCGCTAGTCAGTCTCTTCACTTGGAGCGTCACAAGGTATTGCTTAGCTCTGGTTCACTGATTTTAGTTGCTGTAGTCAGCAGTGAGTGGCTGCTTTCGTGATACCCCGTTACAGCAGTCAGCTGTGAGTCTCTGCCCTTCTATCCTGTTGCTGTAGTCAGCTATGAGTCTCTGCCTTTCTATCCTGTTGTTGTAGTCAGCTATGAGTCTCTGCCCTTCTATCCTGTTCTTGTAGTCAGCTATGAGTCTCTGCCCTTCTATCCTGTTGTTGTAGTCAGCTGTGAGTCTCTGCCTTTCTATCCTATTGTTGTAGTCAGCTATGAGTCTCTGCCCTTCTATCCTGTTGTTGTAGTCAGCTATGAGTCTCTGCCCTTCTATCCTGTTTTGTAGTCAACTGATAGTCTCTGCCCTTCTATCCTGTTGTTGTAGTCAACTGTTAGTCTCTGCCCTTCTATCCTGTTGTTGTAGTCAGCTATGAGTCTCTGCCCTTCTATCCTGTTGTTGTAGTCAACTGTTAGTCTCTGCACTTCTATCTTGTTGTTGTAGTCAGCTGTGAGTCTCTGCCATTCTATCTTGTTGTTGTAGTCAGCTATGAGTCACTGCCCTTCTATCCTGTTGCTGTAGTCAGCTGTGAGTCTCTGCCCTTCTATCCTGTTGTTGTAGTCAACTGTTAGTCTCTGCCCTTCTATCCTATTGTTGTAGTCAGCTGTGAGTCTCTGCCCTTCTATCCTGTTGCTGTAGTCAGCTGTGAGTCTCTGCCCTTCTATCCTGTTGTTGTAGTCAGCTATGAGTCTCTGCCCTTCTATCCTGTTGTTGTAGTCAGCTGTGAGTCTCTGCCTTTCTATCCTATTGTTGTAGTCAGCTATGAGTCTCTGCCCTTCTATCCTGTTGTTGTAGTCAGCTACGAGTCTCTGCCCTTCTATCCTGTTTTTGTAGTCAACTGATAGTCTCTGCCCTTCTATCCTGTTGTTGTAGTCAACTGTTAGTCCCTGCCCTTCTATCCTGTTGTTGTAGTCAGCTATGAGTCTCTGCCCTTCTATCCTGTTGTTGTAGTCAACTGTTAGTCTCTGCACTTCTATCTTGTTGTTGTAGTCAGCTGTGAGTCTCTGCCATTCTATCTTGTTGTTGTAGTCAGCTATGAGTCACTGCCCTTCTATCCTGTTGCTGTAGTCAGCTGTGAGTCTCTGCCCTTCTATCCTGTTGTTGTAGTCAGCTGTTAGTCTCTGCACTTCTATCTTGTTGTTGTAGTCAGCTGTGAGTCTCTGCCATTCTATCTTGTTGTTGTAGTCAGCTATGAGTCACTGCCCTTCTATCCTGTTGTTGTAGTCAGCTGTGAGTCTCTGCCCTTCTATCCTGTTGTAGTAGTCAACTGTTAGTCTCTGCCGTTCTATCCTATTGTTGTAGTCAGCTGTGAGTCTCTGCCCTTCTATCCTGTTGCTGTAGTCAGCTGTGAGTCTCTGCCCTTCTATCCTGTTGTAGTATTCAGCTATGAGTCTCTGCCCTTCTATCCTGTTGTTGTAGTCAGCTGTGAGTCTCTGCACTTCTATCCTGTTGTTGTAGTCAGCTGTGAGTCTCTGCCCTTCTATCCTGTTGTTGTAGTCAGCTATGAGTCTCTGCCCATCTATCCTGTTGCTGTAGTCAGCTGTGAGTCTCTGCCCTTCTATCATGTTGTTGTAGTCAGCTGTGAGTCTCTGCCCTTATATCCTGTTGTTGTAGTCAGCTGTGAGTCTCTGCCCTTCAATCCTGTTGTTGTAGTCAGCTGTGAGTCTCTGCCCTTCTATCCTGTTGTAGTCAGCTGTGAGTCTCCTCCTTTCTATCCTGTTGTTGTAGTCAGCTGTGAGTCTCTGCCCTTCAATCCTGTTGTTGTAGTTAGCTATGAGTCTCTGCCCTTCTATCCTGTTGTAGTCAGCTGTGAGTCTCCTCCTTTCTATCCTGTTGATGTAGTCAGCTATGAGTCTCTGCCATTCTATCCTGTTTTTGTAGTCAGCAGTGAGTCTCTGCCCTTCTATCCTGTTGTTGTAGTCAGCTATGAGTCTCTGCCCTTCTATCCTGTTGTTGTAGTCAGTTGTGAGTCTCTGCACTTCTATCCTGTTGTTGTAGTCAGCTATGAGTCTCTGCCCTTCTATCCTGTTGTTGTAGTCAGCTGTGAGTCTCTGCCCTTCTATCCTGTTGTTGTAGTCAGCTGTGAGTCTCTGCCCTTCTATCCTGTTGTTGTAGTCAGCTGTGAGTCTCTGCACTTCTATCCTGTTGTTGTAGTCAGCTGTGAGTCTCTGCCCTTTTATCATGTTGTTGTAGTCAGCTGTGAGTCTATGCCCTTCTATCCTGTTGTTGTAGTCAGCTATGAGTCTCTGCCCTTCTATCGTGTTGTTGTAGTCAGCTGTGAGTCTCTGCCCTTCTATCCTGTTGTTTAGTCAGCAGTGAGTCTCTGCCCTTCTATCCTGTTATTGTAGACAGCTGTGAGTCTCTGCCCTTCTATCTTGTTGCTGTAGTCAGCTATGAGTCTCTGCCCTTCTATCCTGTTGTTGTAGTCAGCTGTGAGTCTCTGCCCTTCTATCCTGTTGTTGAAGTCAGCTGTGAGTCTCTGCACTTCCATCCTGTTGTTGCAGTCACTTGTGAGTCTCTGCCCTTCTATCCTGTTGTTGTAGTCAGCAGTGAGTCTCTGCACTTCTATACTGTTGTTGTAGTCAGCTATGAGTTTCTGCCCTTCTATCCTGTTGTTGTAGTCAGCTGTGAGTCTCTGCCCTTCTATCCTGTTGTTGTAGTCAGCTATGAGTCTCTGCACTTCTATCCTGTTGTTGTAGTCAGCTGTGAGTCTCTGCCCTTCTATCCTGTTGTTGTAGTCAGCTGTGAGTCTCTGCCCTTAATCCTGTTGTTGTAGTCAGCTGTGAGTCTCTGCCCTTCTATCCTGTTGTAGTCAGCTGTGAGTCTCCTCCTTTCTATCCTGTTGATGTAGTCAGCTGTGAGTCTCTGCCCTTCTATCCTGTTTTTGTAGTCAGCAGTGAGTCTTTGCCCTTCTATCCTGTTGTTGTAGTCAGCTATGAGTCTCTGCCCTTCTATCCTGTTGTTGTAGTCAGTTGTGAGTCTCTGCACTTCTATCCTGTTGTTGTAGTCAGCTATGAGTCTCTGCCCTTCTATCCTGTTGTTGTAGTCAGCTGTGAGTCTCTGCCCTTCTATCCTGTTGTTGTAGGTAGCTGTGAGTCTCTGCCCTTCTATCCTGTTGTTGTAGTCAGCTGTGAGTCTCTGCACTTCTATCCTGTTGTTGTAGTCAGCTGTGAGTCTCTGCCCTTTTATCATGTTGTTGTAGTCAGCTGTGAGTCTATGCCCTTCTATCCTGTTGTTGTAGTCAGCTGTGAGTCTCTGCCCTTCTATCGTGTTGTTGTAGTCAGCTGTGAGTCTCTGCCCTTCTATCCTGTTGTTGTAGTCAGCAGTGAGTCTCTGCCCTTCTATCCTGTTATTGTAGACAGCTGTGACTCTCTGCCCTTCTATCTTGTTGCTGTAGTCAGCTATGAGTCTCTGCCCTTCTATCCTGTTGTTGTAGTCAGCTGTGAGTCTCTGCCCTTCTATCCTGTTGTTGAAGTCAGCTGTGAGTCTCTGCACTTCCATCCTGTTGTTGTAGTCAGCTGTGAGTCTCTGCCCTTCTATCCTGTTGTTGTAGTCAGCAGTGAGTCTCTGCACTTCTATACTGTTGTTGTAGTCAGCTATGAGTTTCTGCCCTTCTATCCTGTTGTTGTAGTCAGCTGTGAGTCTCTGCCCTTCTATCCTGTTGTTGTAGTCAGCTATGAGTCTCTGCACTTCTATCCTGTTGCTGTAGTCAGCTGTGAGTCTCTGTACTTCTATCCTGTTGTTGTAGTCAGCTATGAGTCTCTGCCCTTCTATCCTGTTGTTGTAGTCAGCTGTGAGTCGCCGCCCTCCACTTACCCAATTGTTGTGGTCAGCTGTGAGTCGCCGCCCTCCACCTACCCAATTGCTGTAGTCAGCTGTGAGTCGCCGCCCTTCACCTACCCAATTGCTGTAGTCAGCTGTGCGTCGCCGCTCTTCCCTACCCAATTGCTGTAGTCAGCTGTGAGTCGCCGCCCTCCACCTACCCAAATGCTGTAGTCAGCTGTGAGTCGCTACACTCCCACTCCTACCCAATTGCTGTAGCCAGCTGTGAGTCGCCACCCTCCCACTCCTACCCAATTGCTGTAGCCAGGTGTGAGTCGCCACCCTCCTATTCCTACCCAATTGTTGTAGCCAGCTGTGAGTCGCCACCCTCTCACTCCTACCCAATTGCTGTAGCCAGCTATGACTCGCCACACTCCACCTACCCAGCTTTTGCAGAACGTCTTAGACCAAGACCCAGCAGCTGCTGTGTCAGCTTTTAGTTGATGCTTCATGCAGTCCAGAATTGTTGGCTCTGCTGGATTAATCACGTGATCGATCTGTCAGATTTCATATTAATTATAACATCGAGTTGTATTTTACCATGCTATATTATTGTGCTATTTAAAACTGTAAAGTTGTATTTTACCATGTCTATATTGTTGTCTATTTAAAACTTCTGAGCTGTATTTAACCATGACTATATTGTTGTGTATTTAAAACTTCTGAGCTGTATTTAACCATGACTATATTGTTGTGTATTTAAAACTTCTGAGCTGTATTTTACCATGTCTATATTGTTGTGCTATTTAAAACTGTAGAGTTGTATTTTACCATGTCTATATTGTTGTGTATTTAAAACTTCTGAGCTGTATTTAACCATGACTATATTGTTGTGTATTTAAAACTTCTGAGCTGTATTTAACCATGACTATATTGTTGTGTATTTAAAACTGCAGAGCTGTATTTTACCATGTCTATATTGTTGTGCTTTTTAAAACTGTAGCGTTGTATTTTACCATGTCTATATTGTTGTGCTTTTTAAAACTACCAGAGTTGTATTTTACCATGTTTATATTGTTGTGCTATTTAGAACTGCTGAGTTATATTTTAAACAAATTACAGTTTTGAGACTTAATGGGAGTGTTTTATACATCAGTATGAGAATTTACAGATATTTATTGTTTTTTTTTTTTTACACATTTTATCATCAGTATATAATATATTATATTATACTATATATACTCCCACATTCGGCATCCCGAATATCTACACGCTGCTCAAACAATGGCCGCATATCGAAAGATATACTCTACGGACAACTGGCAGATGGTAAAAGGACTAAGGGTCGCCCAAAACTTCGATTTGTAGATGTATGTAAACGCGACATGAAGACTGAACGTAAACCCTGCAGCATGGGAAGACATAGCTGCAGACCACAATCTCTGGAAACACACTCTAAAGGATCACCTCAAACAAGAAGCAGACAGATTCTTTGAGAAAGAGAATACAAGACGAAAGAAAAGAAAAGAAATAGCATAGGCTGAAAAATCCAAAAGAAGAGTAATGGAAATGTTCTGAAAGAGTTCAAATCAAAAAGAGAGCTAATTTCGAGATCGAAAGTTGTTGAGAGACATGATCACCCACGCCAGTAGGCCCGGTACTTGATGATGAAGATGATGATACATAACATATATTCGTACATGATCTCATGGTATTTTTCGTACATTTTAAAAAATGTTACATGAGAATGTGTGTTATATTGTTGTGTACAGGAAAACCTGAGATACCTTCATTAGTTCTGCCACCCTGGACACTGATACCAACACGGGGTAGGTCATCTTTTTGAATTTGGTCTCAATACCTGTTAATTGAATAGAAATCAAGGCAAATTATTGATATCTGATAATCAAATAGAAATCAAGGAAAATATTGATATCTGATAATCAAATAGAAATCAAGGAAAATTATTGATATCTGATAATCAAATAGAAATCAAGGAAAATTATTGATATCTGATAATCAAATAGAAATCAAGGAAAATTATTGATATCTGATAATCAAATAGAAATCAAGGAACATTATTGATATCTGATAATCAAATAGAAATCAAGGAAAATTATTGATATCTGATAATCAAATAGAAATCAAGGAAAATGATTGATACCTGATAATCAAATAGAAATCAAGGAAAATGATCGTCAGTGACGTAACGCCTAACTTGTTTAATATAACAAATGATGCCCTCATATCTCTCTCTCACTACAAGAAATGATAGTCATAATTGTACAAGAAAGCAGTAGAAAAGGTCTTAGTCTGAATGGTAAGAAAACAGAAGTAATGTTCATATCAAAGAAACAATCATCATCATCGTGCAGCATACAAATAAACAGGACAAATCTGAAACAAGTGCAACGCGTCAAATACTTGGGCACAATAATAACATCAGAAGGGAGATGCACCACAGAAATAAAAAGCAGAATAGCTCAGGCCAAAATAGCATTTCAGAAAGTGAAAAATGTCTTATGCAACAAATCTATGTCAATAGAAGTGAAAAAAGAAAGTTCATCGGTGCTATATAAAACCAATTTTGACCTATGGAAGTGAATCATGGACAATAGACAAACAAATGAAAAGGCGATTAAAGGTCACTGAGATGGGATTTCTCAGAAGAATTTGAAAGTTCCCTGGACAGCTAAAAAGACCAATGAAGAAGTTCTCAAAGAGGCCAACAGAAAAAGGGAACTCCTGAAAACATCAGAAAGTAACAATCAACATTTTTTGGCAACATCATGAGAACAGGAATGTTGGAATACTTGGTTACAACTGGCAAAATAAAAGGAAAGAGAGATCGCGGACGACAAAGAGAGAAAATACTGGATAGATTGGTGTCATGGCATGAAAAACAGTCAACAACTGAACTGATACGATGCACTGTAGATAGAAGATTGTGGAAGGACATGATCGCCTACGCCAACCGGTATGGCACATGATGATCTCTCTCTCTCTCTGTCTGTCTCTCATATACAACCACTTATATAGACTATCAAATCTAACAATCGATTGTAATCAGCGGCGACGGCTTTCTTGTCTGTTATCCGAGTTAACAACAAAAATAGATTTCACATCTTCCACATTTACTGAAGTGCCAGCCTTGTCTGAACTATTCTATACCTCACTTCTGTATTACATCGAACGTTAATATCGTGCAAAGTAATTCAATTCGTTGACATGTTTTAATGTTGATTTATTTTCTTGAATTGTGTATTTAGGAGATATTTATTCTGCGTTATAAGGCGACACGTACTTCCTAACATAGACTATTTGTTTGCTTCCTTTTATTTTGTTTACTTGCTATTGCATTGAAGTGTTAGCAGGAGAATATAATCTCATGCCTGTTGATGTTTGTTCTTGTCCCTTTAAGACATAATGTCGTTCTTCAAAGTATCCAGACACTTTTAGGATATACATTTTTGTTTTCTTCCATATGACTTTATTTCGTCCATCCATATCTCTTCCTTTGTCTCCCTCTTGCTCCTTATCTTCCTGTTCTAAGACAGAAGGATTTTTGTGCTGTTTGCTCTGGTTTCATTCTTTCAAAGTGTGTGAACCATTTCATTTATTGCTTGTTTATTTTTGAGAACTAACATATTATTTTTTTACAATATCTTCTTCTTCTTTCCTTCCTCATTTGTCTTTCAGCGCCGAGGGGAGATATAATTTGCGGTCTTTTCCTCTTCTGTTCGCCTCTGCTGCTGTTATGTTTCCTAGTGCTTCTAATATTCGGTACAAATAATAATACATAAATATTATTATATGGGGAACTTCCGAGGCGATAATAGGGAATAATAGAACAAAGAAGTATGTGTTAGCACTCGGAAAAATTGACAGACAAACAACAATAGAAAAAAACGAAGAACAATATATAGTCCGAAGTGGGATCGAACCCGTACTCAGTGGCACCGCGCCTTGCCACGAGAAGCCGAACGCTTGGCACACTACCACGCAGCCAACTAAAAAATTGGCTATTGCAGTAGTGTCTTACACGATGACGTTCTCAATGACTATAGCATAGGGTAACGATCACAGACCGGAAATAAATTGTATATTTGTACTTTCCTATTAATGCAAGTATCTCCCAGTAGGGCTGAATACTTGTGTTGTAGACAAACATTTATTGGACGAAACAGCACGAATAGTAGTTCCCAGTGTTTATATACTGGGTACAAATAATAATACATAAATATTATTATATGGGGAACTTCCGAGGCGATAATAGGGAATAATAGAACAAAGAAGTATGTGTTAGCACTCGGAAAAATTGACAGACAAACAACAATAGAAAAAAACGAAGAACAATATATAGTCCGAAGTGGGATCGAACCCGTACTCAGTGGCACCGCGCCTTGCCACGAGAAGCCGAACGCTTGGCACACTACCACGCAGCCAACTAAAAAATTGGCTATTGCAGTAGTGTCTTACACGATGACGTTCTCAATGACTATAGCATAGGGTAACGATCACAGACCGGAAATAAATTGTATATTTGTACTTTCCTATTAATGCAAGTATCTCCCAGTAGGGCTGAATACTTGTGTTGTAGACAAACATTTATTGGACGAAACAGCACGAATAGTAGTTCCCAGTGTTTATATACTGGGTACAAATAATAATACATAAATATTATTATATGGGGAACTTCCGAGGCGATAATAGGGAATAATAGAACAAAGAAGTATGTGTTAGCACTCGGAAAAATTGACAGACAAACAACAATAGAAAAAAACGAAGAACAATATATAGTCCGAAGTGGGATCGAACCCGTACTCAGTGGCACCGCGCCTTGCCACGAGAAGCCGAACGCTTGGCACACTACCACGCAGCCAACTAAAAAATTGGCTATTGCAGTAGTGTCTTACACGATGACGTTCTCAATGACTATAGCATAGGGTATTGTTGTTTGTCTGTCAATTTTTCCGAGTGCTAACACATACTTCTTTGTTCTATTATTCCCTATTATCGCCTCGGAAGTTCCCCATATAATAATATTTATGTATTATTATTTGTACCCAGTATATAAACACTGGGAACTACTATTCGTGCTGTTTCGTCCAATAAATGTTTGTCTACAATACAAGTATTCAGCCCTACTGGGAGATACTTGCATTAATAGGAAAGTACAAATATACAATTTATTTCCGGTCTGTGATCGTTACCCTATGCTATAGTCATTGAGAACGTCATCGTGTAAGACACTACTGCAATAGCAAATTTTTTAGTTGGCTGCGTGGTAGTGTGCCAAGCGTTCGGCTTCTCGTGGCAAGGCGCGGTGCCACTGAGTACGGGTTCGATCCCACTTCGGACTATATATTGTTCTTCGTTTTTTTCTATTGTTGTTTGTCTGTCAATTTTTCCGAGTGCTAACACATACTTCTTTGTTCTATTATTCCCTATTATCGCCTCGGAAGTTCCCCATATAATAATATTTATGTATTATTATTTGTACCCAGTATATAAACACTGGGAACTACTATTCGTGCTGTTTCGTCCAATAAATGTTTGTCTACAACACAAGTATTCAGCCCTACTGGGAGATACTTGCATTAATAGGAAAGTACAAATATACAATTTATTTCCGGTCTGTGATCGTTACCCTATGCTATAGTCATTGAGAACGTCATCGTGTAAGACACTACTGCAATAGCCAATTTTTTAGTTGGCTGCGTGGTAGTGTGCCAAGCGTTCGGCTTCTCGTGGCAAGGCGCGGTGCCACTGAGTACGGGTTCGATCCCACTTCGGACTATATATTGTTCTTCGTTTTTTTCTATTGTTGTTTGTCTGTCAATTTTTCCGAGTGCTAACACATACTTCTTTGTTCTATTATTCCCTATTATCGCCTCGGAAGTTCCCCATATAATAATATTTATGTATTATTATTTGTACCCAGTATATAAACACTGGGAACTACTATTCGTGCTGTTTCGTCCAATAAATGTTTGTCTACAACACAAGTATTCAGCCCTACTGGGAGATACTTGCATTAATAGGAAAGTACAAATATACAATTTATTTCCGGTCTGTGATCGTTACCCTATGCTATAGTCATTGAGAACGTCATCGTGTAAGACACTACTGCAATAGCCAATTTTTTAGTTGGCTGCGTGGTAGTGTGCCAAGCGTTCGGCTTCTCGTGGCAAGGCGCGGTGCCACTGAGTACGGGTTCGATCCCACTTCGGACTATATATTGTTCTTCGTTTTTTTCTATTGTTGTTTGTCTGTCAATTTTTCCGAGTGCTAACACATACTTCTTTGTTCTATTATTCCCTATTATCGCCTCGGAAGTTCCCCATATAATAATATTTATGTATTATTATTTGTACCCAGTATATAAACACTGGGAACTACTATTCGTGCTGTTTCGTCCAATAAATGTTTGTCTACAACACAAGTATTCAGCCCTACTGGGAGATACTTGCATTAATAGGAAAGTACAAATATACAATTTATTTCCGGTCTGTGATCGTTACCCTATGCTATAGTCATTGAGAACGTCATCGTGTAAGACACTACTGCAATAGCCAATTTTTTAGTTGGCTGCGTGGTAGTGTGCCAAGCGTTCGGCTTCTCGTGGCAAGGCGCGGTGCCACTGAGTACGGGTTCGATCCCACTTCGGACTATATATTGTTCTTCGTTTTTTTCTATTGTTGTTTGTCTGTCAATTTTTCCGAGTGCTAACACATACTTCTTTGTTCTATTATTCCCTATTATCGCCTCGGAAGTTCCCCATATAATAATATTTATGTATTATTATTTGTACCCAGTATATAAACACTGGGAACTACTATTCGTGCTGTTTCGTCCAATAAATGTTTGTCTACAACACAAGTATTCAGCCCTACTGGGAGATACTTGCATTAATAGGAAAGTACAAATATACAATTTATTTCCGGTCTGTGATCGTTACCCTATGCTATAGTCATTGAGAACGTCATCGTGTAAGACACTACTGCAATAGCCAATTTTTTAGTTGGCTGCGTGGTAGTGTGCCAAGCGTTCGGCTTCTCGTGGCAAGGCGCGGTGCCACTGAGTACGGGTTCGATCCCACTTCGGACTATATATTGTTCTTCGTTTTTTTCTATTGTTGTTTGTCTGTCAATTTTCCGAGTGCTAACACATACTTCTTTGTTCTATTATTCCCTATTATCGCCTCGGAAGTTCCCCATATAATAATATTTATGTATTATTATTTGTACCCAGTATATAAACACTGGGAACTACTATTCGTGCTGTTTCGTCCAATAAATGTTTGTCTACAACACAAGTATTCAGCCCTACTGGGAGATACTTGCATTAATAGGAAAGTACAAATATACAATTTATTTCCGGTCTGTGATCGTTACCCTATGCTATAGTCATTGAGAACGTCATCGTGTAAGACACTACTGCAATAGCCAATTTTTTAGTTGGCTGCGTGGTAGTGTGCCAAGCGTTCGGCTTCTCGTGGCAAGGCGCGGTGCCACTGAGTACGGGTTCGATCCCACTTCGGACTATATATTGTTCTTCGTTTTTTTCTATTGTTGTTTGTCTGTCAATTTTTCCGAGTGCTAACACATACTTCTTTGTTCTATTATTCCCTATTATCGCCTCGGAAGTTCCCCATATAATAATATTTATGTATTATTATTTGTACCCAGTATATAAACACTGGGAACTACTATTCGTGCTGTTTCGTCCAATAAATGTTTGTCTACAACACAAGTATTCAGCCCTACTGGGAGATACTTGCATTAATAGGAAAGTACAAATATACAATTTATTTCCGGTCTGTGATCGTTACCCTATGCTATAGTCATTGAGAACGTCATCGTGTAAGACACTACTGCAATAGCCAATTTTTTAGTTGGCTGCGTGGTAGTGTGCCAAGCGTTCGGCTTCTCGTGGCAAGGCGCGGTGCCACTGAGTACGGGTTCGATCCCACTTCGGACTATATATTGTTCTTCGTTTTTTTCTATTGTTGTTTGTCTGTCAATTTTTCCGAGTGCTAACACATACTTCTTTGTTCTATTATTCCCTGCTTCTAATATTCCATTGATCCATCGTTTTCGTGGTCGACCCTTAGGTCTGGTGTTCTCACAACGTTGTTGAAGGCTCGCTGTGTTGTGTTTTCATTTTTCTGCCTTGTCACGTGGCCAAACCATTTTATCTGTTGTTTCCTTATATATTCTCTGGCGGGGGCTATTCCTAGCTTTTTTCTCAGTTCTTCATTCTGATCTTATCTCTCAGACTGTTTCCTGTCATTCGTCTAAAACATTTCATCTCAGTAGAGGTTATTTTCTCATTGTTCTTGCATCTAGGGTCCAGGTCTGGCATTGGTAGCACAACGTTGGGATGAAGATTGTATTGTATAGTGCTCGTTTTGCCTCAAGAGTTATTTCCTTGTTGGACAATAGTGGTGATAAATGTCAAATGATTTAACAAGCTTTGTTACATCTTAATTATGTCTCTGCTGTTTGAGAATTATTGTTTACAATATGAGTAATATTCTCTATGAAAATGATTAGAATAAAAATAAGGGGACATTACTCACCAACTTCTGTGTTCCCACAGACAAGTTTACATTCTGGGTACTGTTTCCTTATGGCCAGCAACTCTGTCAAAGAAGTGGGCGAGAGCCAGGTAACTCTGTCTGACTCAAATCTCAAATTCTCCCCGCGAAACTGACTCGAGTACAACTTTCAGGAGAAGAAAACAGAGAAAGGTTGATTCCTTCTATCTATTCACGCCACAAGAGATAGGTTTTTTTTCTTTCAACCGTAATAATTATCACGTGATAAATCTGCTTCTTCTCCGTTTGCCCTACCACTACCCTTCATCGGCAATCCTTTGCAGGCGCGAAATCGGTGTAGTTGAGTTTATTATTCATCAGTCTGCGATCTGTAGCGTCTTTAGGTCCAATACATTCGACTTGAGCACGGCATTTTTTTTTTTATACCAGAAGGTTGTGGTTGGACAGTGAACTTTAAGTCAAGTGAGCTTGAGAGACAATCTCTGGCTTGGTCAGGTTGTGTTCTAGAGCACCACTGAAGGTTGTGTCCTAGAGAAATACTGAAGGCTGTGTCCTAGAGCACCACTGAAGGTTGTGGTTGGGCAGTGAGCTTGAAGTCATTCACTGGCTTGGTCAGGTTGTGTCCTAGAGCACCACTGAAGGTTGTGTCCTAGAGTAATACTGAAGGCTGTGTCCTAGAGCAATACTGAAGGCTGTGTCCTAGAGCACCACTGAAGGTTGTGGTTGGGCAGTGAGCTTGAAGTCATTCTCTGGCTTGGTCAGGTTGTGTCCTAGAGCACCACTGAAGGTTGTGTCCTAGAGCAATACTGAAGGCTGTGTCCTAGAGCACCACTGAAGGTTGTGGTTGGACAGTGTTCTTGAAGTCATTCTCTGGCTTGGTCAGGTTGTGTTCTAGAGCACCACTGAAGGTTGTGTTGTAGAGCACCACTGAAGGTTGTGGTTGCACAGTGAGCTTGAAGTCATTCTCTCGCTTGGTCAGGTTGTGTTCTAGAGCACCACTGAAGGTTGTGTTCTAGAGCACCACTGAAGGTTGTGTTCTAGAGCACCACTGAAGGTTGTGGTTGGATAATGAGCTTGAGAGACAATCTCTGGCTTGGTCAGGTTGTGTTCTAGAGCACCACTGAAGGTTGTGTTCTAGAGCACCACTGAAGGTTGTGGTTGCACAGTGAGCTTGAAGTCATTCTCTGGCTTGGTCAGGTTGTTTTCTAGAGCACCACTGAAGGTTGTGTTCTAGAGCACCACTGAAGGTTGTATTCTAGAGTACCACTGAAGGTTGTGTCCTAGAACACCACTGAAGGTTGTGTCCTAGAACACCACTGAAGGTTGTGTCCTAGAACACCACTGAAGGTTGTGTCCTAGAACACCACTGAAGGTTGTGTTCTATAGCTTGTTTCATAACTCGTGCCCAACTTTTAAAATCGATAGCTTTTTAACCGCTTGTTGTAAGTTGTTCAAAATTTGCATGTAAAGTTATAATGATTAGAACCCAATAGGGAATTAATTTCATTTTAAAAAAACATTTGGTTATTATTGTTGCTTATTTGATTTATATAAATTTATAACGACCCATTGATGTAGTCAAAACTTAATTTTTACAGTATTTTAAGTTAAAAATAGCGAGTAAAAATCCATACACGGTAAAATTGACGTGTTTGCACGCTTTTACCGTGGTTTTTTGACACAATTAGACACTTGTAAAATACACGGGAAATTGTGTGTTCCATTTCCGTTCATACATAGGTTAACACGTGGAACGATAACATTTATCATGAGTCTTAAAATGAAATTCTGCAGTTTACAAAACATCGCAATAAAAATGTATGACTATTTTTGCAAAGAGGCTAAACGAGGAAGATTATTTCATTCTTTAGGAAACCCTGAGAATAGGACAAGACACATTTTGGATTTATCTAAACGGTCATTTAATCGCTGGATTCAAGCACGTGACCGTCAATGTTCAAAATATACAAAATCACAAGGAAGAGCAAAAATGTTGGATAATTTCGACAGTGAACTTATTAGAAATGAAATTCGCAAAATGTTGGGTATGAATGAAACTGTTACAATAAGAAAATTAAAAGTATCGCTGAAAAAGAACAACAGTATTGAAATATCAAAGTCTACATTATGGAGGAATGTGAGAGCTGCAGGCTTTACATTCAGAAAGTATTCCAATGGACGAAACATCATCTGTGAGAAGCCACATATAGTAGTCATGAGAAGTAAGTACTTACGTGAAGTAAAAAAGGTGCGCAAGCAAGGTTATGATATTGTGTACTTGGATGAAACATGGATCAATGCTCACCACACTAACCAAAGGGAATGACAGTCATCAGATGGAAAGATTAAGAGATTAATACCTAGCAGCAAAGGACAGCGCTTGATAATTGCTCATGCAGGTAGTCGACAACATGGACTAATACAGAATGCAGAGCTCATTTTTCTTTCAAAATCCATAGACAATCGGGATTATCACTCTGAGATGAATGGTCACATATTTAGACATTGGATTGAAAATTCTGTTCTCCCATCACTAGATCGACCATCTTGCATAATAATGGACAATGCAGCGTACCACAACATTGTTGCACTTGAAGATAAAGTCCCGACGTCATCCAGTACAAAAGATGCTATTAAGATATGGCTCACAAAGGAGCACATACAATTTAATAACATGTACTTAAAACCTGAATTACTATCTCTAGTAAAGCAAAAACAAAGGACAAAGATTTTTCAAATAGATAAGATTATCCAAGAGCACGGTCATATAAGTTTGAGGCTGCCACCTTACCATGCTCATTTAAATCCAATAGAACTAATCTGGGCAAAATTAAAAGGACAAGTGGCAGATGAAAATACAACATTCAAAATATGCGATGTAAAGACTCTTGCTAATCTCGCTTTATTAAATATAGACAAAGATTATTTGGCTAAATGTGAAGACCACGTCTTAAAACAGGAAGAGGAATATTGGAAAAATGATGGTTTGTGGAATGTTCAACCCCAAACAGCTATTAATCTTTTAGACTCGTCTGATTCACAATGAAAGTATATAGCTCCCACAATGTTGGCCCCTATATTACCTTAAATTAGATCAACAAACGGTCCTTATCAGGACCACACAACTATGAAAATTGGACATACAGGTATACCTAGATATTATCGTCCGTCCTCGAACTGAGAAGACAATCATTCTCCAGGTGTTTTGTCTTATTATGTTATTTCCCCATTACGGCCACGCCTTTACCTAGTGAAAATTAATCATAGACCAGCAACTACGGTAATTTCTATTATTTAGGGGTTCACAATTTACAATTTTGACAAACATCAAAGAAATTCGCCGCTTTAAGAAAACTGCAGCTGCAAGATATTTGTTAAATATACATTTAAAGTGTCTTTTGCATTCTAATAACATTTGGAAAATTTCAACAGTTTTTAACAAACGGTTACTGAGTAATAGCGTTTTGAAGTTGGGCACGTGATTTGAAACGAGCTATAGAGCACCACTGAAGGTTGTGTCCTAGACCACCACTAGAGTGTGTCCCTTGCCGAGTTACTTGATAACAAAAAGCGTCTGACATAAAAGTCTGGAATTTCCGTCCGCCTTCGCCTCGAAAGGACAATAGATAGATATTGGCAAAAATCTGCTGGAAATCAATTATATTGTGTATGACGTGTACATAGAACAAAATTTTTGTCAGCAGATTTGTGTCTTCCATTATTTCTTTCTGCGATGATCAAAGAACAACTTCTCTTCACAGACCGTTCTTAAAAGGGCGTTAAATAAGCGTTAGATGCGTTGTTTGGTTGTCTGCAGCAAGCTATGATATCCCTGCCTGTCGACCCAAAACATCCGACTTCAGTCTGACATGTTTGGATTTATTGTTGCCTTCCCATTCAATCCCCATTCTCTTGACTAGACCGGCTAGTCTTCTAATAGGTCAGTGATGGAACGGTAGATCTTGATCAGTTGTTTTTTTATCTGATTTTAGCGCTAGCAGTCAGCTATGAGTTACTTTTAAATCCTCTTTGGATTTATAGTGTAAGTACTATATTAAAGACCAATGAAGAAATTCTCAGAGAGTCCAACACAAAAAGGGAACTTCTAAAAGACATCAGAAAGAAACAATCAACATTTTTTGGGCACATCATGAGAAGAGGAAAGTTGGAATACTTGGTTACAACTGACAAAGTAAGAGGAAAGAGAGAGCACGGACAACAAAGAAAGAAAATACTAGATAGCTTGGTGTCATGGCATGGAAAACAGTCAACAACAGAACTGATACGATGCACTGTGGATAGAAAAATGTGGGAGGACATGATCGCCTACGCCAACCGGTATGGCACATGATGATGATGATGACTATACACATTATTTCTTTCAACCAGTCTATTGCAGCATCACAACTCGCAGCATTACAACTTTCAAAATCACAACTTTCAACACCACAACTTTCAACATCACTACTTTCAACATCACAGCTTTCAGCATCATAGCTTTCAGCATCACAACTCGCAGCATTACAACTTTCAAAATCACAACTTTCAACATCACTACTTTCAACATCATAGCTTTCTGCAACACAGCTTTCAGCATTACAACTTGCAGCATCACAACTTTCAACATCACTACTTTCAGCATCATAGCTTTCAGCAACACAGCTTTCAGCATCACAACTCGCAGCATCACAACTTTCAACATCACTACTTTCAACATCACAACTTTCAACATCACAACTTTCAACATCACTACTTTCAACATCATAGCTTTCTGCAACACAGCTTTCAGCATTACAACTTGCAGCATCACAACTTTCAACATCACTACTTTCAACATCACAGCTTTCAGCATCATAGCTTTCAGCATCACAACTCGCAGCATTACAACTTTCAAAATCACAACTTTCAACAACACTACTTTCAACATCATAGCTTTCTGCAACACAGCTTTCAGCATTACAACTTGCAGCATCACAACTTTCAACATCACTACTTTCAGCATCATAGCTTTCAGCAACACAGCTTTCAGTATCACAACTCGCAGCATCACAACTTTCAACATCACTACTTTCAACATCACAACTTTCAACATCACAACTTTCAACATCACAACTTTCAACATCACAACTTTCAACATCACAACTTTCAACATCACTACTTTCAACATCACAACTTTCAACATCACAACTTTCAACATCACAACTTTCAACATCACAACTTTCAGCATCACTATTTTCAACATCACAACTTTCAACATCACTACTTTCAACATCATAGATTTCAGCATCACAATTTGCAGAATCACAACTTTCAACATCATAGCTTTCAACATCACAACTTGCAGCATCACAACTCGCAGCATTACAACTTTCAAAATCACAACTTTCAACATCACTACTTTCAACATCATAGCTTTCTGCAACACAGCTTTCAGCATTACAACTTGCAGCATCACAACTTTCAACATCACTACTTTCAGCATCATAGCTTTCAGCAACACAGCTTTCAGCATCACAACTCGCAGCATCACAACTTTCAACATCACTACTTTCAACATCACAACTTTCAACATCACAACTTTCAACATCACAACTTTCAACATCACAACTTTCAACATAACTACTTTCAACATCACAACTTTCAACATCACAACTTTCAACATCACAACTTTCAACATCACAACTTTCAACATCACTACTTTCAACATCACAACTTTCAACATCACAACTTTCAACATCACAACTTTCAACATCACAACTTTCAACATCACTACTTTCAACATCACAACTTTCAGCATCACTATTTTCAACATCACAACTTTCAACATCACTACTTTCAACATCATAGCTTTCAGCATCACAATTTGCAGAATCACAACTTTCAACATCATAGCTTTCAACATCACAACTTGCAGCATCACAACTTGCAGCATCACAACTTTCAACATCACAACTTTCAACATCACAACTTTCAACATCACTACTTTCAACATCACAACTTTCAACATCACAATTTTCAACATCACTACTTTCAACATCACAACTTTCAGCATCACTATTTTCAACATCACAACTTTCAACATCACTACTTTCAACATCATAGCTTTCAGCATCACAATTTGCAGAATCACAACTTTCATAATCACAACTTTCAACATCACTACTTTCAACATCATAGCTTTCTGCAACACAGCTTTCAGCATTACAACTTGCAGCATCACAACTTTCAACATCACTACTTTCAGCATCATAGCTTTCAGCAACACAGCTTTCAGCATCACAACTCGCAGCATCACAACTTTCAACATCACTACTTTCAACATCACAACTTTCAACATCACAACTTTCAACATCACTACTTTCAACATCATAGCTTTCTGCAACACAGCTTTCAGCATTACAACTTGCAGCATCACAACTTTCAACATCACTACTTTCAACATCACAGCTTTCAGCATCATAGCTTTCAGCATCACAACTCGCAGCATTACAACTTTCAAAATCACAACTTTCAACAACACTACTTTCAACATCATAGCTTTCTGCAACACAGCTTTCAGCATTACAACTTGCAGCATCACAACTTTCAACATCACTACTTTCAGCATCATAGCTTTCAGCAACACAGCTTTCAGTATCACAACTCGCAGCATCACAACTTTCAACATCACTACTTTCAACATCACAACTTTCAACATCACAACTTTCAACATCACAACTTTCAACATCACAACTTTCAACATCACTACTTTCAACATCACAACTTTCAACATCACAACTTTCAACATCACAACTTTCAACATCACAACTTTCAGCATCACTATTTTCAACATCACAACTTTCAACATCACTACTTTCAACATCATAGATTTCAGCATCACAATTTGCAGAATCACAACTTTCAACATCATAGCTTTCAACATCACAACTTGCAGCATCACAACTCGCAGCATTACAACTTTCAAAATCACAACTTTCAACATCACTACTTTCAACATCATAGCTTTCTGCAACACAGCTTTCAGCATTACAACTTGCAGCATCACAACTTTCAACATCACTACTTTCAGCATCATAGCTTTCAGCAACACAGCTTTCAGCATCACAACTCGCAGCATCACAACTTTCAACATCACTACTTTCAACATCACAACTTTCAACATCACAACTTTCAACATCACAACTTTCAACATCACAACTTTCAACATAACTACTTTCAACATCACAACTTTCAACATCACAACTTTCAACATCACAACTTTCAACATCACAACTTTCAACATCACTACTTTCAACATCACAACTTTCAACATCACAACTTTCAACATCACAACTTTCAACATCACAACTTTCAACATCACTACTTTCAACATCACAACTTTCAGCATCACTATTTTCAACATCACAACTTTCAACATCACTACTTTCAACATCATAGCTTTCAGCATCACAATTTGCAGAATCACAACTTTCAACATCATAGCTTTCAACATCACAACTTGCAGCATCACAACTTGCAGCATCACAACTTTCAACATCACTACTTTCAACATCACAACTTTCAACATCACAACTTTCAACATCACTACTTTCAACATCACAACTTTCAACATCACAATTTTCAACATCACTACTTTCAACATCACAACTTTCAGCATCAGTATTTTCAACATCACAACTTTCAACATCACTACTTTCAACATCATAGCTTTCAGCATCACAATTTGCAGAATCACAACTTTCAAAATCACAACTTTCAACATCACTACTTTCAACATCATAGCTTTCTGCAACACAGCTTTCAGCATTACAACTTGCAGCATCACAACTTTCAACATCACTACTTTCAGCATCATAGCTTTCAGCAACACAGCTTTCAGCATCACAACTCGCAGCATCACAACTTTCAACATCACTACTTTCAACATCACAACTTTCAACATCACAACTTTCAACATCACTACTTTCAACATCATAGCTTTCTGCAACACAGCTTTCAGCATTACAACTTGCAGCATCACAACTTTCAACATCACTACTTTCAACATCACAGCTTTCAGCATCATAGCTTTCAGCATCACAACTCGCAGCATTACAACTTTCAAAATCACAACTTTCAACAACACTACTTTCAACATCATAGCTTTCTGCAACACAGCTTTCAGCATTACAACTTGCAGCATCACAACTTTCAACATCACTACTTTCAGCATCATAGCTTTCAGCAACACAGCTTTCAGTATCACAACTCGCAGCATCACAACTTTCAACATCACTACTTTCAACATCACAACTTTCAACATCACAACTTTCAACATCACAACTTTCAACATCACAACTTTCAACATCACAACTTTCAACATCACTACTTTCAACATCACAACTTTCAACATCACAACTTTCAACATCACAACTTTCAACATCACAACTTTCAGCATCACTATTTTCAACATCACAACTTTCAACATCACTACTTTCAACATCATAGATTTCAGCATCACAATTTGCAGAATCACAACTTTCAACATAATAGCTTTCAACATCACAACTTGCAGCATCACAACTCGCAGCATTACAACTTTCAAAATCACAACTTTCAACATCACTACTTTCAACATCATAGCTTTCTGCAACACAGCTTTCAGCATTACAACTTGCAGCATCACAACTTTCAACATCACTACTTTCAGCATCATAGCTTTCAGCAACACAGCTTTCAGCATCACAACTCGCAGCATCACAACTTTCAACATCACTACTTTCAACATCACAACTTTCAACATCACAACTTTCAACATCACAACTTTCAACATCACAACTTTCAACATAACTACTTTCAACATCACAACTTTCAACATCACAACTTTCAACATCACAACTTTCAACATCACAACTTTCAACATCACTACTTTCAACATCACAACTTTCAACATCATTACTTTCAACATCACAACTTTCAACATCACAACTTTCAACATCACTACTTTCAACATCAAAACTTTCAGCATCACTATTTTCAACATCACAACTTTCAACATCACTACTTTCAACATCATAGCTTTCAGCATCACAATTTGCAGAATCACAACTTTCAACATCATAGCTTTCAACATCACAACTTGCAGCATCACAACTTGCAGCATCACAACTTTCAACATCACTACTTTCAACATCACAACTTTCAACATCACAACTTTTAACATCACAACTTTCAACATCACTACTTTCAACATCACAACTTTCAACATCACAACTTTCAACATCACAACTTTCAACATCACAACTTTCAACATCACAACTTTCAACATCACTACTTTCAACATCACAACTTTCAACATCACAACTTTCAACATCACTACTTTCAACATCACAACTTTCAGCATCACTATTTTCAACATCACAACTTTCAACATCACTACTTTCAACATCATAGCTTTCAGCATCACAATTTGCAGAATCACAACTTTCAACATCATAGCTTTCAACATCACAACTTGCAGCATCACAACTTGCAGCATCACAACTTTCAACATCACAACTTTCAACATCACAACTTTCAACATCATAGCTTTCAGCATCACAATTTGCAGAATCACAACTTTCAACATCACAACTTTCACATCACAACTTCCAGCATCATAGCTTTCAGCATCACAACTTTCAACATCACAACTTTCAACATCATAGCTTTCAGCATCACAATTTGCAGCATCACAACTTTCAACATCACAACTTTCAACATCACAACTTGCAGCATCACAACTTTCAGCATCAGAACTTCCAGCATCACAACTTGCAGCAATACAGCTTTCATTAACATAGCTTTCAACATCACAACTTTCAGCATCACAACATTCAACATCACAAATTGCCGCATCTTCTCCCTTAACAATCATATCGTTAATACAACCACACCGGTAGTACGAATGGGAGCTGATGAGGTGACCAGGGACAAGTTGATGACATACCTCGGAGTTAAGTTTGATCGCAGCCTGTGTTTTCGGGACCACGTCGACCATGTGATAACAAAATCCCGCAAAGGATTAGCCGCCTTGAAGGTCATGGCAGCTGCCAACATCGAGCAGAGGCTACTTATTCTTCTGTTCCAGGGATTAGTCCTCGCACCAATCGAGTATGCCCTGGCCATTCTTACTGTCAGTACGACTCAAATTGATAGGCTGGAGAAAATACAAAATGAAGCCATGCGCATTATCCTGGGATGTACGAGGGACACTCCCTGTGTATCAATGAGGTATCTTCTTGACTTTCCAACCATGGATGACAGAATTAAGATCTGGAGAGCACGAGCATACCTGAAGATTAGTACAGATACAGAGCATCCATTGCACCATGTGCTCAACACAGAGAAAGGTACCAGGCTAAAAAGAGGCAAATCATGGGTGGGCCGGGCAGAAGATGTCATCAAACAGGTCTGTGGGCTTACCAATATCAGCGTTGGTGAGGAGTGGATACCGGTGCCTACGTCATTCAAGGGAACTTTCTCATGTATTGTCACACTCGACAGGAAAAGTAGGGAACAGAACCCGGTCGTGGTTAATGCTGAGGTCAACGGTCTCATCTGCGATAATACCGATGAGAAAGATGCAGTCATCTATACAGACGGATCTGTAAGACGACACGAAAGAAGTGCATGGGCATTTACAGCACGCTCAGCAGGCAGAATAGCCAAGGAAGACAGTGGTGCATACGCCATGACCACGAGTAGCATGACAATGGAGGTGATGGCAGTGACCAAGGCATTCAAATGGTTAGAGTCACAAGACTACATCCACGCATGTATACTGAGTGATTCGATGAGCATGATAAAAAAAGTGGAGGCGGGCTATGTACGCATGCAATGGGTAGAGTCGTTGCAGAAATCCAAAATACGTAAGGTCACCTTTGTCTATGTCCCTGGACATGCGGGAGTACGGGGAAATGAGAGAGCGGACAGGTTGGCTAGCTGCGCTGTCGTTGAGGACGGGCAACCGATGGATCGGGCGGACATCATCAATGCCCTTCGAGATGTTGGAAGAGCACAGGACTTCGACAAACACAGATCCACGTCACTTCTTCGGATGATGGAAATGGGAGTTAAGATGGGCACGGCCAGAAATGAGAAACTTGGTGGCCGTGTAAGAAGACTTATCAACCAACATAGAACTGGAGTCGTCAGTCGCTGGACACTGAGGGAATTGCTGAGGAGGGGATCTGAGCACCTATGGACATGTTCGGAGTGCAATGATGATGACCCGCAAATAACTCAATAACTCAATAAATTGCCGCATCATAGCTTTCAGCAACATAGCTTTCAGCAACACAACTTTCAGCATCACAACTTTCAGCAACACAACTTTCAGCAACACAACTTTCAGCAACACAACTTTCAGCATCACAACTTTCAGCAACACAACTTTCAGCAACACAACTTTCAACATCACAATTGTCAACATTACAACTTTCAGCAACACAACTGTCAGCATCACAACTTTCAGCAACACAACTTTCAGCAACACAAAACATCAACTTTGAACAACAGTAAACATGATGATGATGTCAACATTGATTACCTTCAGCTCTGGTGGAAAGATCGGCTCCTGAGTCGGGTCATATATTTGTTGTCTACCTTCATGCTCGTTCATTTCCTAAATAAAAAGTTGGAATAATAATTATCATTAATGACGTAAAAAAACAACGATTGTCAATAATGTGACTATTTTATATGTCAAACCATACACGCCAGTGAAAGTAAAGTTTCGTCCACTCCTTGCTAGGTGCATGGTGTATATAATGTTTGAGACCTTATAGTGTTTGTAACTATATGGTATTTGTCACCTTATTGTATTAGTGACCATATGGTATTTGTGACCATTTGGTGTTAGTGACCATATGGTATGTGTGAACTTGTGGTGGTAGTGACCATATGGTATGTGTGACCATTTGGTGTTAGTGACCATATGGTATGTGTGAACTTGTGGTATTAGTGACCATATGGTATGTGTGAACTTGTGGTGTTAGTGACCATATGGTATGTGTGAACTTGTGGTGTTAGTGATCATATGGTATGTGTGAACTTGTGGTGTTAGTGACCATATTGTATTAGTGACCATATGGTATTTGTCACCTTATTGTATTAGTGACCATATGGTATGTGTGAACTTGTGGTGTTAGTGACCATATGGTATGTGTGAACTTGTGGTGTTAGTGATCATATGGTATGTGTGAACTTGTGGTGTTAGTGACCATATTGTATTAGTGACCATATGGTATTTGTCACCTTATTGTATTAGTGACCATATGGTATTTGTGACCTTATGATGTTAGTGACCATATGGTATTTGTGACCTTATGATGTTAGTGACCATATGGTATTTGTGACCTTATGATGTTAGTGACCATATGGTATTTGTGACCTTATGATGTTAGTGACCATATGGTATTTGTGACATTATTGTATTAGTGACCATATGGTATTTGTCATCTTATTGTATTAGTGACCATATGGTATTTGTCACCTTATTGTATTAGTGACCTTATGATGTTAGTGATCATATGGTATGTGTGAGCTTGTGGTGTTAGTGACCTTATTGTATTAGTGACCATATGGTATTTGTGACCTTATGATGTTAGTGACCATATGGTATTTGTGACCTTATGATGTTAGTGACCATATGGTATTTGTTACCTTATGATGTTAGTGACCATATGGTATTTGTGACTTTATGATGTTAGTGACCATATGGTATTTGTAACCTTATGATGTTAGTGACCATATGGTATTTGTGACCTTATGATGTTAGTGACCATATGGTATTTGTGACCTTATGATGTTAGTGACCATATGGTATTTGTGACCTTATTGTATTAGTGACCATATGGTATTTGTCATCTTATTGTATTAGTGACCATATGGTATTTGCGACCTTATGATGTTAGTGACCATATGGTATTTGTGACCATTTGGTGTTAGTGACCATATGGTATTTGTGACCTTATTGTATTAGTGACCATATGGTATTTGTCATCTTATTGTATTAGTGACCATATGGTATTTGCGACCTTATGATGTTAGTGACCATATGGTATTTGTGACCATTTGGTGTTAGTGACCATATGGTATGTCTAACCTTATGGTGTTAGTGACCATAGGTTATGTGTGGTTGTTTATAGGGTATTTGTGACCTTATGGTGTTTGTGACTATATTGTATTTGTGACCTTATGGTGTTAGTGACCATATGGTATGTGTGACCTTATGGTATTTGTGATCTTATGGTGCTTTTGACCATGTGGTATTTGTGATCTTATGGTGTTTGTGACCATATGGTGTTTATTACTATATGGTGTTTGTGGTATTAGCAGGTCTAAAACTAAGAATAGCAAAATGTTACATCTTCTCAATATTCCTGTTTGGTGCAGAAACATGGACATTAGACAAGAAAACAGAACAGAAAATTGAAGCCTTTGAAATGTGGATCTATAGAAGAATAGGTAGAATTGGATGGAAGGAAATAAAAACAAACGATACAATTTTAAAACAACTGAAAATGAAAAGAGCACTACTAAACACAATTAGAACAAGACAAATGACATTTTTGGGGCATGTTAAAAGACACAACAGCCTAATAAAAGCAATATTGGAAGGAAAAATACAAGGTAAAAGAGGTAGAGGCCGACCGAGACTAACATGGACGAGTAACATCACAAGATGGACAAGTCAGTCTATGACAGCCTGCACCATCAAAGCAAGAAACAGCGTGGAATGGCGCCCCATGGCTACCCAACCTGCGATGCGGAGACGGCACTCAATGATGATGGTATTTGTGACCATATGGTGTTAGTGACCATATATTTCCATAACCAAGGCATGTTTTTCAGTGATGTGGCCGGTATCACGCCAAGCCGTCTCTACTTCCCAGAAAAACCTCTAGTACCCATTTTTAGAGTCTGGATTAACTATTTCTGTTTAAAAAAATTCGCAACTTCTGGAATAGAACCCAGATCCTACTGAAAAGGAAGCTGGCGCACCATACCATGCCATACAAGGCATAAACACAATGGGATGAACACAAAGCTTATACCACGCCATACAAGGCATCAACACAATGGGATGAACACAAAGCTTATAGCACACCCACATAGGCGTGACAACATCAAAGACATTCTACAGCAGCATCTAGTATCAGCGACTGAGACTCAGAAGAAAAAATAATCAGCAATTTTTGTCTCCCTCGACACCCAAAGCGGTGTCTGTCATCCTCGACACCCAAGGCGGTGTCTGTCATCCTCGACACCCAAAGCGGTGTCTGTCATCCTCGACACCCAAAGCAGTGTCTGTCCTCCTCGACACCCAAAGCGGTGTCTGTCCCCCTCGACACCCAAAGCGGTGTCTGTCACCCTCGACACCCAAAGCGGTGTCTGTCCCCCTCGACACCCAAAGCGGTGTCTGTCATCCTCGACACCCAAAGCAGTGGCTGTCATCCTCGACAGCCAAAGCAGTGTCTGTCATTCTCGACACCCAAAATGGTGTCTGTCATCCTCGACACCCAAAATGGTGTATGTCATCCTCGACACCCAAAGCGGTGTCTGTCATCCTCGACACCCAAAATGGTGACTGTCATCCTCGACACCCAAAGCAGTGTCTGTCCCCCTCGACACCCAAAGCGGTGTCTGTCATCCTCGACACCCAAAGCGGTGTCTGTCCCCCTCGACACCCAAATTGGTGTCTGTCATCCTCGACACCCAAAGCGGTGTCTGTCATCCTCGACACCCAAAATGGTGTCTGTCATCCTCGTCACCCAAAATGGTGTCTGTCATCCTCGACACCCAAAGCGGTGTCTGTCATCCTCGACACCCAAAATGGTGTCTGTCCCCCTCGACACCCAAAGCGGTGTCTGTCATCCTCGACACCCAAAATGGTGTCTGTCATCCTCGACACCCAAAATGGTGTCTGTCATCCTCGATACCCAAAATGGTGTCTGTCATCCTGGACACCCAAAATGGTGTTTGTCATCCTCGACACCCAAAGCGGTGTCTGTCTCCCTCGACACCCAAAATGGTGTCTGTCATCCTCGACCCCCAAAATGGTGTCTGTCATCCTCGACACCCAAAGCGGTGTGTGTCATCCTCGACACCCAAAGCGTTGTCTGTCTCCCGCGACACCCAAAGCGGTGTCTGTCTCTCTCGACACCCAAAATGGTGTCTGTCATCCTCGACACCCAAAGCGGTGTCTGTCTCTCTCGACACTCAAAGCGGTGTCTGTCATCCTCGGTACCCAAATCGCTGCCTGTCTCCCACGACACCCAAAGCGATGTCTGTCTCCCTTAATCCCCAAAGCGGTGTCTGTCTCCCTCAACGTCCAAAGCGTTGTCTGTCTCCCTCGACACCCAAAGCAGTGTCTGTCTCCCTCGACACCCAAAGCGGTGCCTGTCTACCTCGAACCCAAAGTGGTGTCTGTCTCCCTCGACACCCAAAGCGGTGTCTGTCTCCCTCGACACCCAAAGCGGTGTCTGTCTCCCTCGACACCCAAAGCGGTGTTGGTCTCCCTTGACACCCAAAGCGGTGTCTGTCTCCCTCGACACCCAAAGCGGTGTCTGTCACCCTCGACACCCAAAGCGGTGTTGGTCTCCCTCGACACCCAAAGCGGTGTCTGTCTCCCTCAACACCCAAAGCGGTGTCTGTCTCCCTCGACACCCAAAGCGGTGTCTGTCTCCCTCGACACCCAAAGCGGTGTCTGTCTCCCTCGACACCCAAAGCGGTGTCTGTCTCCCTCGACACTCAAAGCGGTGTCTGTCTCCCTCAACACCCAAAGCGGTGTCTGTCTCCCTCGACACCCAAAGCGGTGTCTGTCTCCCTCGACACCCAAAGCGGTGTTGGTCTCCCTCGACACCCAAAGCGGTGTCTGTCTCCCTCGACACCCAAAGCGGTGTTGGTCTCCCTTGACACCGAAAGCGGTGTCTGTCTCCCTTGACACCCAAAGCGGTGTCTGTCTCCCTCGACACTCAAAGCGGTGTCTGTCTCCCTCGACACTCAAAGCGGTGTCTGTCTCACTCGACACTCAAAGCGGTGTCTGTCTCCCTCTACACTCAAAGCGGTGTCTGTCTCCCTCGACACTCAAAGCGGTGTCTGTCTCCCTCGACACTCAAAGCGGTGTCTGTCTCCCTCGACACTCAAAGCGGTGTCTGTCTCACTCGACACCCAAAGCGGTGTCTGTCTCCCTTGACACCCAAAGCGGTGTCTGTCTCCCTTGACACACAAAAAGGTGTCTGTCTCCCTCGACACCCAAAGCGGTGTCTGTCTCCCTCGACACCCAATGCGGTGTCTGTCTCCATCGACACCCAAAGCGGTGTTGGTCTCCCTCGACACCCAAAGCGGTGTCTGTCTCACTCGACACCCAAAGCGGTGTCTGTCTCACTCGACACCCAAAGCGGTGTCTGTCTCCCTCGACACTCAAAGCGGTGTCTGACTCCCTCAACACCCAAAGCGGTGTCTGTCTCCCTCGACACCCAAAGCGGTGTCTGTCTCCCTCGACACCCAAAGCGGTGTTGGTCTCCCTGGACACCCAAAGCGGTGTCTGTCTCCCTCGACACCCAAAGCGGTGTTGGTCTCCCTCGACACCGAAAGCGGTGTCTGTCTCCCTTGACACCGAAAGCGGTGTCTGTCTCCCTCGACACTCAAAGCGGTGTCTGTCTCCCTCGACACTCAAAGCGGTGTCTGTCTCCCTCGACACTCAAAGCGGTGTCTGTCTCCCTCAACACCCAAAGCGGTGTCTGTCTCCCTCGACACCCAAAGCGGTGTTGGTCTCCCTCGACACCCAAAGCGGTGTCTGTCTCCCTTGACACCGAAAGCGGTGTTGGTCTCCCTCGACACTCAAAGCGGTGTTGGTCTCCCTCGACACCCAAAGCGGTGTTGGTCTCCCTCGACACCCAAAGCGGTGTCTGTCTCCCTTGACACCGAAAGCGGTGTCTGTCTCCCTTGACACCGAAAGCGGTGTCTGTCTCACTCGACACCGAAAGCGGTGTCTGTCTCACTCGACACCGAAAGCGGTGTCTGTCTCACTCGACACCGAAAGCGGTGTCTGTCTCACTCGACACCGAAAGCGGTGTCTGTCTCCCTTGACACCGAAAGCGGTGTCTGTCTCACTCGACACCGAAAGCGGTGTCTGTCTCCCTCAACGCCCAAAGCGGTGTCTGTCTCACTCGACACCCAATGCGGTGTCTGTCTCCCTCAACACCCAAAGCGGTGTCTGTCTCCCTCAAAACCCAAAGCGGTGTCTGTCTCACTCGGCACCGAAAGCGGTGTCTGTCTCCCTCAACGCCCAAAGCGGTGTCTGTCTCACTCGACACCCAAAGCGGTGTCTGTCTCACTCGACACCCAAAGCGGTGTCTGTCTCACTCGACACCCAAAGCGGTGTCTGTCTCCCTCAACACCCAAAGCGGTGTCTGTCTCACTCGACACCCAAAGCGGTGTCTGTCTCCCTCAACACCCAAAGCGATGTCTGTCTCCCTTGACACCGAAAGCGGTGTCTGTCTCCCTCGACACTCAAAGCGGTGTCTGTCTCCCTCAACACCCAAAGCAGTGTCTGTCTCCCTCAACACCCAAAGCGGTGTCTGTCTCCCTCAACACCCAAAGCGGTGTCTGTCTACCTCAACACCCAAAGCGGTGTCTGTCTCACTCAACACCCAAAGCGGTGTCTGTCTCACTCGACACCCAAAGCGGTGTCTGTCTCACTCAACACCCAAAGCGATGTCTGTCTCCCTCGACACCCAAAGCGGTGTCTGTCTCCCTCAACACCCAAAGCGATGTCTATCTCCCTCGACACTCAAAGCGGTGTCTGTCTCCCTCGACACTCAAAGCGGTGTCTGTCTCCCTCGACACTCAAAGCGGTGTCTGTCTCCCTCGACACTCAAAGCGATGTCTGTCTCCCTCGACACTCAAAGCGATGTCTGTCTCCCTCGACACTCAAAGCGATGTCTGTCTCCCTCGACACTCAAAGCGATGTCTGTCTCCCTCGACACTCAAAGCGGTGTCTGTCTCCCTCGACACACAAAGCGATGTCTGTCTCCCTCGACACTCAAAGCGATGTCTGTCTCCCTCGACACTCAAAGCGATGTCTGTCTCCCTCGACACCCAAAGCGGTGTCTGTCTCCCTCGACACTCAAAGCGGTGTCTGTCTTCCTCAACACCCAAAGCGGTGTCTGTCTCCCTCAACACCCAAAGAGATGTCTGTCTCCCTCGACACTCAAAGCGAAGTCTGTCTCCCTCGACACTCAAAGCGGTGTCTGTCTCCCTCGACACTCAAAGCGGTGTCTGTCTCCCTCAACACCCAAAGCGATGTCTGTCTCCCTCGACACCCAAAGCGGTGTCTGTCTCCCTCAACACCCAAAGCGATGTCTGTCTCCCTTGACACCCAAAGCGGTGTCTGTCTCCCTCAACACTCAAAGCGGTGTCTGTCTCACTCGACACCCAAAGCGGTGTCTGTCTCCCTCAACACTCAAAGCGATGTCTGTCTCCCTTTACACCCAAAGCGGTGTCTGTCTCCCTCAACACCCAAAGCGATGTCTGTCTCCCTTGACACCCAAAGCGGTGTCTGTCACCCTCAACACTCAAAGCGGTGTCTGTCTCACTCGACACCCAAAGCGGTGTCTGTCTCCCTCGACACCCAAAGCGGTGTCTGTCTCCCTCAACACTCAAAGCGGTGTCTGTCTCACTCGACACCCAAAGCGGTGTCTGTCTCCCTCAACACTCAAAGCGGTGTCTATCTCACTCGACACCCAAAGCGGTGTCTGTCTCACTCGACACCCAAAGCGGTGTCTGTCTCACTCGACACCCAAAGCGGTGTCTGTCTCCCTTGACACCGAAAGCGGTGTCTGTCTCCCTCGACACCCAAAGCGGTGTCTGTCTCCCTCAACACCCAAAGCGATGTCTGTCTCCCTTGACACCGAAAGCGGTGTCTGTCTCCCTCAACGCCCAAAGCGGTGTCTGTCTCCCTTGACACCCAAAGCGGTGTCTGTCACCCTCAACACTCAAAGCGGTGTCTGTCTCCCTCGACACTCAAAGCGATGTCTGTCTCCCTCGACACTCAAAGCGATGTCTGTCTCCCTCGACACTCAAAGCGATGTCTGTCTCCCTCGACACTCAAAGCGATGTCTGTCTCCCTCGACACTCAAAGCGGTGTCTGTCTCCCTCGACACACAAAGCGATGTCTGTCTCCCTCGACACTCAAAGCGATGTCTGTCTCCCTCGACACTCAAAGCGATGTCTGTCTCCCTCGACACTCAAAGCGGTGTCTGTCTCCCTCAACACTCAAAGCGATGTCTGTCTCCCTTTACACCCAAAGCGGTGTCTGTCTCCCTCAACACCAAAAGCGATGTCTGTCTCCCTTGACACCCAAAGCGGTGTCTGTCACCCTCAACACTCAAAGCGGTGTCTGTCTCACTCGACACCCAAAGCGGTGTCTGTCTCCCTCGACACCCAAAGCGGTGTCTGTCTCCCTCAACACTCAAAGCGGTGTCTGTCTCACTCGACACCCAAAGCGGTGTCTGTCTCCCTCAACACTCAAAGCGGTGTCTGTCTCACTCGACACCCAAAGCGGTGTCTGTCTCACTCGACAACCAAAGCGGTGTCTGTCTCACTCGACACCCAAAGCGGTGTCTGTCTCCCTTGACACCGAAAGCGGTGTCTGTCTCCCTCGACACCCAAAGCGGTGTCTGTCTCCCTCGACACTCAAAGCGATGTCTGTCTCCCTTGACACCGAAAGCGGTGTCTGTCTCCCTCAACACCCAAAGCGGTGTCTGTCTCCCTCAACGCCCAAAGCGGTGTCTGTCTCCCTCAACACTCAAAGCGATGTCTGTCTCCCTTGACACCGAAAGCGGTGTCTGTCTCTCTCGACACTCAAAGCTGTGTCTGTCTCCCTCAACGCCCAAAGCGGTGTCTGTCTCCCTCAACGCCCAAAGCTGTGTCTGTCTTCCTCAACACCCAAAGCGATGTCTGTCTCCCTTGACACCGAAAGCGGTGTCTGTCTCCCTCAACGCCCAAAGCGGTGTCTGTCTCCCTCGACACCGAAAGCGGTGTCTGTCTCCCTCGACACCGAAAGCGATGTCTGTCTCCCTTGACACCCAAAGCGATGACTGTCTCCCTCAACGCCCAAAGCGGTGTCTGTCTCCCTCAACACCCAAGCGATGTCTGTCTCCCTTGACACCGAAAGCGGTGTCTGTCTCCCTCGACACCCAAAGCGGTGTCTGTCTCCCTCAACGCCCAAAGCGGTGTCTGTCTCCCTCGACACCGAAAGCGGTGTCTGTCTCCCTCGACACCGAAAGCGATGTCTGTCTCCCTTGACACCCAAAGCGATGTCTGTCTCCTTCAACGCCCAAAGCGGTGTCTGTCTCCCTCAACACCCAAAGCGGTGTCTGTCTCCCTCGACACCGAAATCGGTGTCTGTCTCCCTCGACACCGAAAGCAATGTCTGTCTCCCTTGACACCCAAAGCGATGTCTGTCTCCCTCAACGCCCAAAGCGGTGTCTGTCTCCTCAACACCCAAAGCGATGTCTGTCTCCCTTGACACCGAAAGCGGTGTCTGTCTCCCTCAACGCCCAAAGCGGTGTCTGTCTCCCTCAACGCCCAAAGCGGTGTCTGTCTCCCTCGACACCGAAAGCGGTGTCTCTCTCCCTCGACACCGAAAGCTGTGTCTGTCTCCCTCGACACCGAAAGCGGTGTCTGTCTCCCTTGATACCCAAAGCGGTGTCTGTCTCCCTCGACACCCAAAGCGGTGTCTGTCTCCCTCAACGCCCAAAGCGGTGTCTGTCTCCCTCAACGCCCAAAGCGGTGTCTGTCTCCCTCAACGCCCAAAGCGGTGTCTGTCTCCCTCGACACCGAATGCGATGTCTGTCTCCCTTGACACCCAAAGCGGTGTCTGTCTCACTCGACACCCAAAGCGGTGTCTGTCTCCCTCAACGCCCAAAGCGGTGTCTGTCTCCTTCGACACCCAAAGCGGTGTCTGTCTCCCTCAACGCCCAAAGCGGTGTCTGTCTCCCTCAACGCCCAAAGCGGTGTCTGTCTCCCTCGACACCGAAAGCGATGTCTGTCTCCCTTGACACCCAAAGCGGTGTCTGTCTCCTTCGACACCCAAAGCGGTGTCTGTCTCCCTCAACGCCCAAAGCGGTGTCTGTCTCCCTCGACACCCAAAGCGGTGTCTGTCTCCCTCAACGCCCAAAGCGGTGTCTGTCTCCCTCAACGCCCAAAGCGGTGTCTGTCTCCCTCGACAATGAAAGCGATGTCTGTCTCCCTTGACACCCAAAGCGGTGTCTGTCTCCCTTGACACCCAAAGCGGTGTCTGTCTCCCTTGACACCCAAAGCGGTGTCTGTCTCCCTTGACACCCAAAGCGGTGTCTGTCTCCCTTGACACCCAAAGCGGTGTCTGTCTCCCTTGACACCCAAAGCGGTGTCTGTCTCCCTCAACACCCAAAGCGGTGTCTGTCTCCCTCAACACCCAAAGCGGTGTCTGTCTCCCTTGACACCCAAAGCGGTGTCTGTCTCCCTTGACACCCAAAGCGGTGTCTGTCTCCCTTGACACCCAAAGCGGTGTCTGTCTCCCTTGACCCCGAAAGCGGTGTCTGTCTCCCTCAACACCCAAAGCGGTGTCTGTCTCCCTTGACACCCAAAGCGGTTTCTGTCTCCCTTGACACCCAAAGCGGTGTCTGTCTCCCTTGACACCCAAAGCGGTGTCTGTCTCCCTTGACACCCAAAGCGGTGTCTGTCTCCCTTGACACCCAAAGCGGTGTCTGTCTCCCTTGACACCGAAAGCGGTGTCTGTCTCCCTTGACACCCAAAGCGGTGTCTGTCTCACTCGACACCCAAAGCGGTGTCTGTCTCCCTCGACACCCAAAGCGGTGTCTGTCTCCCTCAACGCCCAAAGCGGTGTCTGTCTCACTCGACACCCAAAGCGGTGTCTGTCTCCCTCGACACCCAAAGCGGTTAAAAAAAAGGAAGATAATAAAAAGAAAAGAAATTATTAAAAAGAGGAAACAACATCTTATATTAATTAAACATGATACATCAGCTTTTCATGGTAACTCATCCGTATAATCAGCTTATTCGAGAAGGTACAACAAATAGCTCCGTAGCTTGTATCAATGTCGCAGGAGAATGAAGTGTTCAACTAGAGCGCTCTAAGCAACACTATTAGGCAGCGAGGGGGCCAGTGCTCTATCACACTATTATTTACTTTTCCTAGCTCATTGATCCAGTCAACAATTCTATTTTTAGCTCGGTCGATTCAAGAGCGTCGAGCTGGGAGAGAACCCACGTTAACTTGATCGCTAAACCACTGCGCTACAGACACGCTTCTAAAGCAATTCTTCCTGTCTTCCTCATTTGCTTTTCAGCGTCTAGGGCTTCTAGACCCCCTATCGTCTTCTCTTGCTGTTATATTTCTCTAGACTCCCTATCGTCTTCTCTTGCTGTTATATTTCTCTAGACTCCCTATCGTCTTCTCTTGCTGTTATATTTCTCTAGACTCCCTATCCTCTTCTCTTGCTGTTATATTTCTCTAGACTCCCTATCCTCTTCTCTTGCTGTTATATTTCTCTAGACTCCCTATCCTCTTCTCTTGCTGTTATATTTCTCTAGACTCCCTATCCTCTTCTCTTGCTGTTATATTTCTCTAGACTCCCTATCCTCTTCTCTTGCTGTTATATTTCTCTAGACTCCCTATCCTCTTCTCTTGCTGTTATATTTCTCTAGACTCCCTATCCTCTTCTCTTGCTGTTATATTTCTCTAGACTCCCTATCCTCTTCTCTTGCTGTTATATTTCTCTAGACTCCCTATCCTCTTCTCTTGCTGTTATATTTCTCTAGACTCCCTATCGTCTTCTCTTGCTGTTATATTTCTCTAGACTCCCTATCCTCTTCTCTTGCTGTTATATTTCTCTAGACCCCCTATCGTCTTCTCTTGCTGTTATATTTCTCTAGACTCCCTATCCTCTTCTCTTGCTGTTATATTTCTCTAGACTCCCTATCGTCTTCTCTTACTGTAATATTTCACTAGACCCCCTATCGTCCTCTCCTACTGTAATATTTCACTAGACCGCCTTATTGTCCTGTCATACTGTAATATTTCACTAGACCCCCCTATCGTCTTCTCTTACTGTAATATTTCACTAGACCCCCTTATCGTCTTCTCTTACTGTAATATTTCACTAGACCCCCCTATCGTCTTCTCTTACTGTAATATTTCACTAGACCCCCTTATCGTCTTCTCTTACTGTAATATTTCACTAGACCCCCCTATCGTCTTCTCTTACTGTAATATTTCACTAGACCCCCCTATCGTCTTCTCTTACTGTAATATTTCACTAGACCCCCCTATAGTCTTCTCTTACTGTAATATTTCACTAGACCCCCCTATCGTCTTCTCTTACTGTAATATTTCACTAGACCCCCCCTATCGTCTTCTCTTACTGTAATATTTCACTAGACCCACTTATCGTCTTCTCTTACTGTAATATTTCACTAGACACCCCAATCGTCTTCTCTTACTGTAATATTTCTCTTGACCCCCTTATCGTCCTCTCTTACTGTAATATTTCACTAGACCCACTTATCGTCTTCTCTTACTGTAATATTTCACTAGACACCCCAATCGTCTTCTCTTACTGTAATATTTCTCTTGACCCCCTTATCGTCCTCTCTTACTGTAATATTTCACTAGACCCCCCTTATCGTCTTCTCTTACTGTAATATTTCACTAGACCCCCAATCGTCTTCTCTTACTGTAATATTTCTCTTGACCCCCTTATCGTCCTCTCTTACTGTAATATTTCACTAGACCCCCCTATCGTCTTCTCTTACTGTAATATTTCACTAGACCCCCTTATCGTCCTCTCTTACTGTAATATTTCACTAGACCCCCCTATTGTCCTTTCTTGCTGTTATATTTCTCCAGACCCCCTATCGTCTTCTCTTAGTGTTATATTTCTCCAGACCCCCTATCGTCTTCTCTTAGTGTTATATTTCACTAGACCCCCCCTATTGTCCTTTCTTGCTGTTATATTTCTCTAGACCCCCTATCGTCTTCTTTCACTGTTATATTTCTCTAGACCCCCTATCGTCTTCTCTTGCTGTTATATTTCTCTAGACCCCCTATCGTCTTCTCTTGCTGTTATATTTCTCTAGACCCCCTATCATCCTCTATTGCTGTTATATTTCACTAGACCCCTATATCGTCCACTCTTACTGTTATATTTCTCTAGACCCCCATATCGTCCACTCTTACTGTTATATTTCTCTAGACCCCCATATCGTCCACTCTTACTGTTATATTTCTCTAGACCCCCTATCGTCCACTCTTACTGTTATATTTCTCTGGACCCCCTATCGTCTTCTCTTAGTAATATATTTCACTAGACCCCTATATCGTCCACTCTTACTGTTATATTTCTCTAGACCCCCATATCGTCCACTCTTACTGTTATATTTCTCTAGACCCCCATATCGTCCACTCTTACTGTTATATTTCTCTAGACCCCCTATCGTCCACTCTTACTGTTATATTTCTCTAGACCTCCTATCGTTCTCTCTTACTGTTATATTTCTCTAGACCCCCTATCGTCTTCACTTGCTGTTATATTTCTCTAGACCTCCTATCGTCTTCACTTGCTGTTATATTTCTCTAGACCCCCTATCGTCCACTCTTACTGTTATATTTCTCTAGACCCCCCTATCGTCCTCTCTTGCTGTTATATTTCACTAGACCCCCATATCATTCACTCTTACTGTTATATTTCTCTAGACCCCCATATCGTCCACTCTTACTGGTATATTTCACTAGACCCCCATATCGTCCACTCTTACTGGTATATTTCACTAGACCCCCATATCATCCACTCTTACTGGTATATTTCACTAGACCCCCATATCGTCCACTCTTACTGGTATATTTCACTAGACCCCCATATCGTCCACTCTTACTGGTATATTTCACTAGACCCCCATATCATCCACTCTTACTGGTATATTTCACTAGACCCCCATATCATCCACTCTTACTGTTATATTTCTCTAGACCCCCATATCGTCCACTCTTACTGGTATATTTCACTAGACCCCCATATCGTCCACTCTTACTGGTATATTTCACTAGACCCCCATATCATCCACTCTTACTGTTATATTTCTCTAGACCCCCATATCGTCCACTCTTACTGGTATATTTCACTAGACCCCCATATCGTCCACTCTTACTGGTATATTTCACTAGACCCCCATATCGTCCACTCTTACTGGTATATTTCACTAGATCCCCATATCGTCCACTCTTACTGATATATTTCACTAGACCCCCATATCGTCCACTCTTACTGGTATATTTCACTAGATCCCCATATCGTCTTCTCTTACTGTTATATTTCTCCAGACCCCCTATCGTCTTCTCTTACTGTTATATTTCACTAGACCCCCATATCATCCACTCTTAGTGTTATATTTCACTAGACCCCTATCGTCCTCTCTTGCTGTTATATTTCTCTAGACCCCCTATCGTCTTCTTTCACTGTTATATTTCTCTAGACCCCTATCGTCTTCTCTTGCTGTTATGTTTCTCTAGACCCCCTATCGTCTTCTTTTGCTGTTATATTTCTCTAGACCCCCTATCGTCGTCTCTTGCTGTTATATTTCTATAGACTCCTATCGTCTTCTCTTGCTGTTATATTTCTCTAGACCCCCTATCGTCTTCTTTTGCTGTTATATTTCTCTAGACCCCCTATCGTCGTCTCTTGCTGTTATATTTCTCTAGACTAGCTATCGTCTTCTCTTGCTGTTATATTTCTCTAGACCCCCTATCGTCTTCTCTTACTGTTATATTTCTCTAGACTCCCTATCGTCTTCTCTTGCTGTTATATTTCTCTAGACCCCCTATCGTCTTCTCTTACTGTTATATTTCTCTAGACTCCCTATCGTCTTCTCTTACTGTTATATTTCTCTAGACTAGCTATCGTCTTCTCATGCTGTTATATTCTCTAGACCCCCTATCGTCTTCTCTTGCTGTTATATTTCTCTAGACCCCCTATCGTCTTCTCTTGCTGTTATATTTCACTAGACTCCCTATCGTCCTCTCTTACTGTTATATTTCTCTAGACTAGCTATCGTCTTCTCTTGCTGTTATATTTCTCTAGACCCCCTATCGTCTTCTCTTGCTGTTATATTTCTCTAGACCCCCTATCGTCTTCTCTTGCTGTTAAATTTCTCTAGACCCGCTATCGTCTTCTCTTGCTGTTATATTTCTCTAGACCCCCTATCGTCTTCTTTTACTGTTATATTTCTCTAGACCCCCTATCGTCTTCTCTTACTGTTATATTTCTCTAGACCCCCTATCGTCATCTCTTGCTGTTATATTTCTCTAGACCCCCTATCGTCTTCTCTTGCTGTTATATTTCTCTAGACCCTTATCGTCTTCTTTTGCTGTTATATTTCTCTAGACCCCCTATCGTCGTCTCTTGCTGTTATATTTCTATAGACTCCCTATCGTCTTCTCTTGCTGTTATATTTCACTAGACTCCCTATCGTCCTCTCTTACTGTTATATTTCTCTAGACTAGCTATCGTCTTCTCTTGCTCTTATATTTCTCTAGACCCCCTATCGTCTTCTCTTGCTGTTATATTTCTCTAGACTCCCTATCGTCTTTACTTGCTGTTATAGTTCACTAAACCCCCTATCGTCTTCTCTTGCTGTTATATTTCTCTAGACCCCCTATCGTCTTCTCTTACTGTTATATTTCTCTAGACCCCCTATCGTCTTCTCTTACTGTTATATTTCTCTAGACCCCCTATCGTCTTCTCATGCTATTATATTTCTCTAGACCCCCTATCGTCTTCTCTTACTGTTATATTTCTCTAGACTAGCTATCGTCTTCTCATGCTGTTATATTTCTCTAGACCCCCTATCGTCTTCTCTTGCTGTTATATTTCTCTAGACCCCCTATCGTCTTCTCTTCTGTTATATTTCACTAGACTCCCTATCGTCCTCTCTTACTGTTATATTTCTCTAGACTAGCTATCGTCTTCTCTTGCTGTTATATTTCTCTAGACCCCCTATCGTCTTCTCTTGCTGTTATATTTCTCTAGACCCCCTATCGTCTTCTCTTGCTGTTAAATTTCTCTAGACCCGCTATCGTCTTCTCTTGCTGTTATATTTCTCTAGACCCCCTATCGTCTTCTTTTACTGTTATATTTCTCTAGACCCCTATCGTCTTCTCTTACTGTTATATTTCTCTAGACCCCCTATCGTCATCTCTTGCTGTTATATTTCTCTAGACCCCTATCGTCTTCTCTTGCTGTTATATTTCTCTAGACCCCTTATCGTCTTCTTTTGCTGTTATATTTCTCTAGACCCCCTATCGTCGTCTCTTGCTGTTATATTTCTATAGACTCCCTATCGTCTTCTCTTGCTGTTATATTTCACTAGACTCCCTATCGTCCTCTCTTACTGTTATATTTCTCTAGACTAGCTATCGTCTTCTCTTGCTCTTATATTTCTCTAGACCCCCTATCGTCTTCTCTTGCTGTTATATTTCTCTATACTCCCTATCGTCCTCTCTTACTGTTAAATTTCTCTAAACCCGCTATCGTCTTCTCTTGCTGTTATATTTCTCTAGACCCGATATCGTCTTCTCTTGCTGTTATATTCTCTAGACCCCGTATCGTCTTCTCTTGCTGTTATATTTCTCTAGACTCCCTATCGTCTTTACTTGCTGTTATAGTTCACTAAACCCCTATCGTCTTCTCTTGCTGTTATATTTCTCTAGACCCCCTATCGTCTTCTCTTACTGTTATATTTCTCTAGACCCCTATCGTCTTCTCTTACTGTTATATTTCTCTAGACCCCCTATCGTCTTCTCATGCTATTATATTTCTCTAGACCCCCTATCGTCCTCTCTTGCTGTTATATTTCTCTAGACTCCATATCGTCCACTCCTACTGTTATATTTCACTAAACCCCCTATCGTCTTCTCTTACTGTTATATTTCACTAGACCCCCATATCGTCCACTCTTACTTTTATATTTCACTAGACCCCCATATCGTCCACTCTTACTGTTATATTTTACTAGACCCCCTATCGTCCACTCTTACTGTTATATTTCTCTAGACCCCCCTCCCCCCTATCGTCCACTCTTACTGTTATATTTCTCTAGACCCCTATCGTCCACTCTTACTGTTATATTTCTCTAGACCCCCCCCCCCCATCGTCCACTCTTACTGTTATATTTCTCTAGACCCCCCCCCTATCGTCTTCTCTTACTGTTATATTTTTCTAGACACCCCCCCCCCCTATCGTCCTCTCTTACTGTTATATTTCTCTAAACCCTTATATTTCTCTCTTTTCATTTTTAGTTGTTTTAAGACTTCATCGTTTGTTTCTTTTCTTCCATCCAATTCTACCTATTCTTATATATATCCACATTTAAAGGCTTCAATTATCTGTTCTGCTCTTGTCTTGAAAAGTTGGATAATAATTATTATCAGAAACATTTTTTTTTCCAATTGCCTTTTGTATCGAACAATCTAGAACTACTCGTATATGCTGTTGATCATCATCGAGTTACGCGTCCTTTACAGAATGTTCCACTCATAACAGCCTGTCTGAAACACTCTCTGTCTCTAGCCAGATCTCTCACAGAATGTTCCACTCATAACAGCCTGTCTGAAACACTCTCTGTCTCTAGCCAGATCTCTCACAGAATGTTCCACTCATAACAGCCTGTCTGAAACACTCTCTGTCTCTAGCCAGATCTCTCACAGAATGTTCCACTCATAACAGCCTGTCTGAAACACTCTCTGTCTCTAGCCAGATCTCTCACAGAATGTTCCACTCATAACAGCCTGTCTGAAACACTCTCTGTCTCTAGCCAGATCTCTCACAGAATGTTCCACTCATAACAGCCTGTCTGAAACACTCTCTGTCTCTAGTCAGATCTCTCAATTCTTCTGTCACAGAAAGGATGGAGGATCGGCTTAGTCGACAAAAACTCGAGAGGGGGCGCTAGAACAGCTCCATATCGGGTTTAGGACAAAATGGAACTAAAAGTGTTAAGTGACCAGAACCAATCAGAAAGCAAAATAACTGATTGCAGACTGTCGAGAAATCATGACGGTCACAGAAATGCTAATATTGAGTTATTGAGTTATTGAGTTATGTGTAGGTCATCATTATTGCAGTCCGACCATGTCCATAGGTGCTCAGATCCCCTCCTCCGCCAGTCCAGCAGTGTCCAGCGACTGACCACCTCAGTTCTATGTTGGTTGATAAGTCTTCTTACACGGCCACTAAGTTTCTAATTTCTGGTTGTGCCCATCTTAACTCCCATTTCCTTCATCCGAAGAAGTGATATGGACTCACGGTTGTCCAAGTCCTGACGTGGACTCATGGTTGTCCAAGTCCTGACATGGACTCATGGTTGTCCAAGTCCTGACGTGGACTCACGGCTGTCCAAGTCCTGACGTGGACTCACAGTTGTCCAAGTCCTGACGTGGACTCATGGTTGTCCAAGTCCTGACGTGGACTCACGGTTGTCCAAGTCCTGACGTGGACTCATGGTTGTCCAAGTCCTGACGTGGACTCACGGTTTTCCAAGTCCTGACGTGGACTCATAAGTTGTCAAAGTATTGATGTGGACTCGTTGTTGTTCAATTCCTGACGTGGACTCATGGTTGTCCAAGCCCTGACGTTGACTCATGATTGTCGAAGTCCTGACGTTGACTCATGATTGTCCAAGTCCTGACGTGGACTCGTGGTTGTCCAAGTCCTGACGTGGACTCATGGTTGTCTAAATCCTGGCGTGGACTCATGATTGTCCAAGTCCTGACGTGGACTCATGATTGTCGAAGTCCTGACGTGGACTCGTGGTGGTCCAAGTCCTGACGTGGACTCATGATTGTCCAAGTCCTGACGTGGACTCGTGGTGGTCCAAGTCCTGACGTGGACTCATGATTGTCCAAGTCCTGACGTGGACTCATGATTGTCCAAGTCCTGACGTGGACTCATGATTGTCGAAGTCCAGATGTGGACTCATGATTGTCCAAGTCCTGTGCCCTTCCCACATCTCGGAGCGCATTGCTGATGGATTGATTCAATGCATTCAAAAGCAAGGAAACATAACCGCAGCAGAGGCCAACAGTAGAGCAAAATATTGCAAATTATATCTTTCCTCGACGCTGAAAGGCAAATGAGGACGAAGAAGAAGAATAAGAAGAATAAGATAAACGTAATATAATGTTGTAACAAGACCAGAAACAATTTGATAAATATCTATTCTACATATTGAATTACACGAGTGCTACAGTAGCCTGGTATGTTGCGATGTTTTAGTTTGATGGGAAGTGGGATGGTAGAGTTCTGTAAACTTTTGGTTACAATTAAACCAGTGCATGATATCGGTTCTTGTTGTTTAATAAACCTCTCTCACTATACATTTAAGGGAGCCGCGATAGCTCAGTGGTTAGTGAACTGGACTACAAATGACAAGAGGTAGGGTTAAATCCCAACCGACGGTTTCCGGGTTCACCCAGCTTTGAAAGGGTACTGGAATTTTTCTGGGAAAGTAAAGCTGCACGGACGCAATACCGACCACATTACCCCAAAAATCATGTGCTGAAGGTCTGTAAAATTTATGGTCACTAACACCATATTTCCCTATACGCCACTTGGCGTGACGGGGGTACTTTACTTGACTTTTTACTTTACTTTACTTTACTTTTGACTTGACTTGACTTTACTTTACTTACTATAAATTTACCATCATCAACCTTCTCGTTAATATCCATTCATTTTCATCCTTTTCAATTTAATGCGCCACATTATCATCATTCTCATACCCCAAATTATCATCCTGCTCATTCTCATACCCCAAATTATCATCCTGCTCATTCTCATACCCCAAATTATCATCCTGCTCATTGTCATACCCCAAATTATCATCTTTCCCATTGTCATTACCAACATTGTAAGAACATACAACATACAAAACACAACTTGCAACACAGAATATACAACCTACAACATACATATACACAACTTACAAAATAGAATACACAATTCACAACATACAATATGCAACATATAACATATAACTAACAACATAGAATATAGAACTTACAAAATCCTCATTATCCTCGACACCTGAGTCCTCTTGTTTTACTCTGTTTTGACAGCACGAAGACCCCATTGGGCAGGAACTCTGGGAAGATGAGACAAGCTATAAATAGAGTTATTATACAATCAACGCAGCCGTGTCTAGCCAGGTAAGATCTTGATCTTCAAATATCGAACTAAAATCAATAATATTGATCTTGTAGCTTCTGTGGATGAGTGTTTAGTTTATTTTTAAATTCGTTCGCCAGCTTTTACCTCTGACCAAGTCCCTAGAGACTAGGAACTGAATTTTGCGAGTTAATCCATTTTTATCTGGCAGCCGTGTGTACAGGGGTCCCTAGCCGCACAGGCAGATAACTCCGACATCGGAGGTACTCATATATTTTTTTTCCGATTGACGTTTCAAGCCGGGCCTCGCTGCTGCGACCACGGGTGGTTGCCGCAGATAAAAATCATAAATACAAATCCCAACCGGTGTAGCCGGGATTTGAACCCACAACCGTCTCGAGACCAACCAGTTTGATCTACTCTGATCAGAAGAAGGCCTGGGTTCACGTTTCAGATTTGGCGATTTCAATTTATTAATTCTTGTAGGTGGGAAAAAGGGGAGGGAGGGCATAGCTTTGGGTTTGCCCATTCCTTGACAACGGGTACAGGAAGTTTTACATCGATACTAAGGCGGCCTGAAGTGATACCCACCACGCCATCCTTAAAATTAAACTGTGCTGATAGTCAATGACAAATATGAGAACTAATACCACATTCCTAATAAATATTAAATCTCGTCTGTACAAAATTATCATACAGTTAAATCTCGTATGTACAAAATTATCATACAGTTAAATCTCGCCTGTACAAAATTAAAATACAGTTAAATCTCGTCTGTACAAAATTATCATACAGTTAAATCTCGTCTGTACAAAATTAAAATACAGTTAAATCTCGTATGTACAAAATTATCATACAGTTAAATCACGTCTGTACAAAATTATCACACAGTTAAATCTCGCATGTACAAAATTATCATACAGTTAAATCTCGTCTGTACAAAATTATCATACAGTTAAATCTTGTCTGTACAAAATTAAAATACAGTTAAATCTCGTCTGTACAAAATTATCATACTGTTAAATCTCGTCTGTACAAAATTATCATACAGTTAAATCTCGTATGTACAAAATTATCATACAGTTAAGTCTCGTCTGTACAAAATTATCATACAGTTAAATATCGCCTGTACAAAATTATCATACAGTTAAATCTCGTATGTCCAAAATTATCATACAGTTAAATCTCGCCTGTACAAAATTATGATACAGTTAAATCTCGTCTGTACAAAATTATCATACAGTTAAATCTCGTCTGTACAAAATTATCATACAGTTAAATCTCGTCTGTACAAAATTAAAATACAGTTAAATCTCGTATGTACAAAATTATTATACAGTAAAATCTCGTATGTACAAAATTATTCTACAGTTAAATCTCGTCTGTACAAAATTATCATACAGTTAAATCTCGCCTGTACAAAATTATCATACAGTTAAATCTCGTATGTACAAAATTATCATACAGTTAAATCTCGTCTGTACAAAATTATCATACAGTTAAATATCGCCTGTACAAAATTATCATACAGTTAAATCTCGTCTGTACAAAATTATCATACAGTTAAATCTCGTATGTACAAAATTATCATACAGTTAAATCTCGCCTGTACAAAATTATGATACAGTTAAATCTCGTCTGTACAAAATTATCATACAGTTAAATCTCGTCTGTACAAAATTATTATACAGTTAAATCTCGCCTGTACAAAATTATCATACAGTTAAATCTCGTCTGTACAAAATGATCGTACTTTTAAATCTCGTCTGTACAAAATTATCATACAGTTAAATCTCGTCTGTACAAAATTATCATACAGTTAAATCTCATCTACCAATTAAAATTATCATACAGTTAAATCTCCTCTATCAAATAAAATTATCATACAGTTAAATCTCCTCTATCAAATAAAATTATCATTCAGTTAAATCTCCTCTATCAAAAAATTATCATACAGTTAAATCTCCTCTATCAAATAAAATTATCATTCAGTTACATCTCCTCAATCAAATAAATTATCATACAGTTAAATCTCCTCTATCAAATAAAATTATCATACAGTTAAATCTCCTCTATCAAGTAAAACTATCAGATTGTTAAAAATTGATTGTCAAAACCCATCTAAAACAACTATTAAACGCCATCTATAAACAACCGAAAAACTGTTAAACGCCATCTATAAATAACCATAAGACTGTTAAATGCCATCTATAAACAACCATAAGACTGTTAAATGCCATCTATAAACAACCATAAGACTGTTAAATGCCATCTATAAACAACCATAAGACTGTTAAATGCCATCTATAAACAACCGTAGGATTGTTAAACACCATTTATAAACAACCATAAGACTGTTAAATGCCATCTATAAACAACCGTAGGATTGTAAACACCATCTATAAACAACCATAAGACTGTTAAATGCCATCTATAAACAACCATAAGACTGTTAAACGCCATCTATAAACAACCATAAGACTGTTAAATGCCATCTATAAACAACCGTAGGATTGTTAAACACCATCTATAAACAACCATCAGACTGTTAAACACCATCTATAAACAACCGTAAGACTGTTAAACGTCATCTATAAACAACCATAAGACTGTTAAACACCATCTATAACAACCGTAAGACTGTTAAACACCATCTATAAACAACCATAAGACTGTTAAATGGCATCTATAAACAACCATAAAACTGTTAAACGCCATCTATAAACAACCGTAAGACTGTTAAACGCCATCTATAAACAACCATAAGACTGTTAAATGCCATCTATAAACAACCATAAGACTGTTAAATGCCATCTATAAACAACCATAAGACTGTTAAATGTCATCTATAAACAACCATAAGACAGTTAAACGCCATCTATAAACAACCATAAGACTGTTAAACACCATCTATAAACAACCGTAAGACTGTTAAATGTCATCTATAAACAACCATAAGACTGTTAAATGTCATCTATAAACAACCATAAGACTGTTAAACGCCATCTATAAACAACCGTAAGACTGTTAAATGTCATCTATAAACAACCATAAGACTGTTAAATGCCATCTATAAACAACCGTAGGATTGTTAAACACCATCTATAACAACGTAAGACTGTTAAACACCATCTATAAACAACCATAAGACTGTTAAATGGCATCTATAAACAACCATAAGACTGTTAAACGCCATCTATAAACAACCGTAAGACTGTTAAACGCCATCTATAAACAACCATAAGACTGTTAAATGCCATCTATAAACAACCATAAGACTGTTAAATGCCATCTATAAACAACCATAAGACTGTTAAATGTCATCTATAAACAACCATAAGACAGTTAAACGCCATCTATAAACAACCATAAGACTGTTAAACACCATCTATAAACAACCATAAGACTGTTAAATGTCATCTATAAACAACCATAAGACTGTTAAATGTCATCTATAATCAACCATAAGACTGTTAAACGCCATCTATAAACAACCGTAAGACTGTTAAATGTCATCTATAAACAACCATAAGACTGTTAAATGCCATCTATAAACAACCGTAGGATTGTTAAAAACCATCTATAAACAACCATAAGACTGTTAAATGCCATCTATAAACAACCATAAGACTGTTAAATGCCATCTATAAACAAACCATAAGACTGTTAAATGCCATCTATAAACAAACATAAAACTGTTAAACACCATCTATAAACAACCATAAGACTGTTAAATGTCATCTATAAACAACCATAAGACTGTTAAATGTCATCAATAAACAACCATAAGACTGTTAAACGCCATCTATAAACAACCATAAGACTGTTAAACACCATCTATAAACAACCGTAAGACTGTTAAATGTCATCTATAAACAACCATAAGACTGTTAAATGTCATCTATAAACAACCATAAGACTGTTAAATGTCATCTATAAACAAAAATAAGACTGTTAAACGCCATCTATAAACAACCATAAGACTGTTAAACACCATCTATAAACAACCGTAAGACTGTTAAACGCCATCTATAAACAACCATAAGACTGTTAAACACCATCTATAAACAACCGTAAGACTGTTAAACGCCATCTATAAACAACCGTAAGACTGTTAAACGCCATCTATAAACAACCATAAGACTGTTAAACACCATCTATAAACAACCATAAGACTGTTAAACGCCATCTATAAACAACCATAAGACTGTTAAACACCATCTATAAACAACCATAAGACTGTTAAACGCCATCTATAAACAACCGTAAGACTGTTAAACGTCATCTATAAACAACCATAAGACTGTTAAACACCATCTATAAACAACCCTAAGACTGTTAAACACCATCTATAAACAACCATAAGACTGTTAAATGTCATCTATAAACAACCATAAGACTGTTAAACGCCATCTATAAACAACCGTAAGACTGTTAAACGCCATCTATAAACAACCATAAGACTGTTAAATGCCATCTATAAACAACCATAAGACTGTTAAATGCCATCTATAAACAACCATAAGACTGTTAAATGCCATCTATAAACAACCGTAAGACTGTTAAACGCCATCTATAAACAACCGTTAGACTGTTAAACGCCATCTATAAACAACCATAAGACTGTTAAACACCATCTATAAACAACCGTAAGACTGTTAAATGTCATCTATAAACAACCATAAGACTGTTAAATGTCATCTATAAACAACCATAAGACTGTTAAACGCCATCTATAAACAACCGTAAGACTGTTAAATGTCATCTATAAACAACCATAAGACTGTTAAATGCCATCTATAAACAACCGTAGGATTGTTAAAAAACAATCTATAAACAACCATAAGACTGTTAAATGCCATCTATAAACAACCATAAGACTGTTAAATGCCATCTATAAACAACCATAAGACTGTTAAATGCCATCTATAAACAAACATAAGACTGTTAAACACCATCTATAAACAACCATAAGACTGTTAAATGTCATCTATAAACAACCATAAGACTGTTAAATGACATCAATAAACAACCATAAGACTGTTAAACGCCATCTATAAACAACCATAAGACTGTTAAACACCATCTATAAACAACCGTAAGACTGTTAAATGTCATCTATAAACAACCATAAGACTGTTAAATGTCATCTATAAACAACCATTAGACTGTTAAACGCCATCTATAAACAACCGTAAGACTGTTAAATGTCATCTATAAACAACCATAAGACTGTTAAATGTCATCTATAAACAAAAATAGGACTGTTAAACGCCATCTATAAACAACCATAAGACTGTTAAACACCATCTATAAACAACCGTAAGACTGTTAAACGCCATCTATAAACAACCATAAGACTGTTAAACACCATCTATAAACAACCGTAAGACTGTTAAACACCATCTATAAACAACCGTAAGACTGTTAAACGCCATCTATAAACAACCATAAGACTGTTAAACACCATCTATAAACAACCATAAGACTGTTAAACGCCATCTATAAACAACCATAAGACTGTTAAACACCATCTATAAACAACCATAAGACTGTTAAACGCCATCTATAAACAACCGTAAGACTGTTAAACGTCATCTATAAGCAACCATAAGACTGTTAAACACCATCTATAAACAACCCTAAGACTGTTTAACACCATCTATAAACAACCATAAGACTGTTAAATGTCATCTATAAACAACCATAAGACTGTTAAACGCCATCTATAAACAACCGTAAGACTGTTAAACGCCATCTATAAACAACCATAAGACTGTTAAATGCCATCTATAAACAACCATAAGACTGTTAAACGCCATCTATAAACAACCGTAAGACTGTTAAACGCCATCTATAAACAACCGTTAGACTGTTAAACGCCATCTATAAACAACCGTAAGACTGTTAAACGCCATCTATAAACAACCGTTAGACTGTTAAACGCCATCTATAAACAACGTTAGACTGTTAAACGCCATCTATAAACAACCGTAAGACTGTTAAAAAACATATAAACAATTATCAGACTGTTAAACTCTATCAACAAACAACAATCAGACTGTTAGATGCCATATGTAAACATCAGATTGTTAAATGCCATATGTAAACCTCAGACTGTTAAATGCCATATGTAAACATCAGACTGTTAAATGGCATATGTAAAGATCAGACTGTTAGATGCCATATGTAAACATCAGACTGTTAAATGCCATATGTAAACATCAGACTGTTAAATGCCATCTATAAACATAATTGGCGTTAAGCCTCTAAAGATCATTAACAATCGCACTGTTAAAAGTTTAATGATCATTAAACAATAATGCTATGAACTCTTCTATCCATAGTTTGCAAGTAAACATCTCCATCTCGGGTGGTTCCTTACCTGAGTAAAGGCACTGAACCCTCCAGTATTGGGCGGTAGCCAGTACATCGACACAAGTTACCTGGGATAGAAGTGGCAAGTACAACTGTTGACATCCAAACGTCAATACAGGACATAACGACAACAGGTACGAGAGAAAGGATGCAAACTGAATTTTGGTTACTTTATTCTCGTACTCACCAAGAGACTGTTAAAGAAATGAGTACACCACTTCGTCATCCGCCCTTGAAAGGACGTTAAGCGAGAGCAGACGCCTGCTGCAGCAGAACTTTGATATTTGTGCCGTTCGACCCGAAACATCCGACTTAAGCATGGCGCTTTAAAGTAGATGATTGCCTTACCTCTCAACCCCTACTGAATTCATCAGATTGAACTGGTTAGTCTGTCTTAGCAGCACGGAGAAGAGCTGAAGTTCGATGTCAATAGTTATGTTTCACCGATCATGGAACAAGCAATCAGCTATGAGTCGTTGACCATTTTCAGCCCTGGAGCTCACAGGGGCTTCTTTGCCCCCAATAAAGGATATAAATGTCGTCTTCATTCATTCGTTGTTGGCTGTACATTCGCTGTAAGACGACACCAAAGAAGTGCATGGGCATTTACAGCACGCTCGGCAGGCAGAATAGTCAAGGAAGACAGTGGTGCATACGCCATGACCACGAGTAGCATGACAATGGAGGCGATGGCAGTGACCAAGGCATTCAAATGGTTAGAGCCACAAGACTACACCCACGCATGTATACTGAGTGATTCGATGAGCATGATAAAAAAAAGTGGAGGCGGGCTCTGTACGCATGCAATGGGTAGAGTCGTTGCAGAAATCCAAAACACGTAAGGTCACCTTTGTCAATGTTCCTGGACATGCGGGAGAACGGGGAAATGAAAAAGCGGACAGGTTGGCTAGCTGTGCTGTCGTTGAGGACGGGCGCATATCATCAATGCCCTCCGAGATGTGGGAAGAGCACAGGACTTCGACAAACACAGATCCACGTCATTTCTTCAGATGATGGGCACAGCCAGAAATGAGAAACTTAGTTGCCGTGTAAGAAGACGTATCAACCAACATAGAATTGGAGTCGTCAGTCGCTGGGCACTGCGGGAATTGCTGAGGAGGGGATCTGAGCACCTATGGACATGGTCGGAGTGCAATGATGATGACCCGCAAATAACTCAATAACTCAATAACATTCTCTGTGGTCTGTACATTCGTTGTGGTCTGTACATTCGTTGTTGTCTGTACATTCATTGTGGGTTGTATATTCGTTGTGGGCTGTACATTTGTTGTGGTCTGTACATTCATTGTGGGCTGTATATTCATTGTGGATTGTATATTCATTGTGGGTTGTATATTCGTTGTGGGCTGTACATTCTTTGTGGGTTGTATATTCGTTGTGGTCTGTACATTCGTTATGTTCTGTACATTCATTGTGGTCTGTACATTCGTTGTGGGCTGTATATTCGTTGTGGGCTGTATATTCATTGGGGGTGTATATTCATTGTGGGTTGTATATTCATTGTGGGTTGTATATTTGTTGTGGATTGTATATTCATTGTGGGCTGTATATTCATTGTGGGTTGTATATTCATTATGGGTTGTATATTCATTGTGGGTTGTATATTCGTTGTGGGCTGTACATTCTTTGTGGGTTGTATATTCGTTGTGGTCTGTACATTCGTTATGTTCTGTACATTCATTGTGGTCTGTACATTCGTTGTGGGCTGTATATTCGTTGTGGGCTGTATATTCATTGGGGGTTGTATATTCATTGTGGGTTGTATATTCATTGTGGGTTGTATATTTGTTGTGGATTGTATATTCATTGTGGGCTGTATATTCATTGTGGGTTGTATATTTGTTGTGGATTGTATATTCATTGTGGGCTGTACATTCTTGTGGGTTGTACATTCTTTGTGGGTTGTATATTCGTTGTGGTCTGTACATTCGTTATGTTCTGTACATTCATTGTGGTCTGTACATTCGTTGTGGGCTGTATATTCGTTGTGGGCTGTATATTCATTGGGGGTTGTATATTCATTGTGGGTTGTATATTCATTGTGGGTTGTATATTTGTTGTGGATTGTATATTCATTGTGGGCTGTATATTCATTGTGGGTTGTATATTCATTGTGGATTGTATATTCATTGTGGGCTGTACATTCTTTTTGGGTTGTATATTCGTTGTGGTCTGTACATTCGTTATGTTCTGTACATTCATTGTGGTCTGTACATTCGTTGTGGGCTGTATATTCGTTGTGGGCTGTATATTCATTGGGGGTTGTATATTCATTGTGGGTTGTATATTCATTGTGGGTTGTATATTTGTTGTGGATTGTATATTCATTGTGGGCTGTATATTCATTGTGGGTTGTATATTCATTATGGGTTGTATATTCATTGTGGGTTGTATATTCATTGTGGGTTGTATATTCATTGTGGGTTGTATATTCATTGTGGGTTGTACATTCATTGTGGGTTGTATATTCGTTGTGGGTTGTATATTCATTGTGGGTTGTATATTCGTTGTGGGTTGTATATTCATTGTGGGTTGTATATTCGTAGTGGTCTGTACATTCGTTGTGGTCTGTACATTCGTTGTGGTTTGTACATTCGTTATGTTCTGTACATTCGTTATGTTCTGTACATTCGTTGTGGTCTGTACATTCGTTATGTTCTGTACATTCGTTATGTTCTGTACATTCGTTATGTTCTGTACATTCGTTGTTTCAGGTGCCTTGGTTAATCCTAATTAAAGCATCAGTTTCATGGCTCTCCTTTAACAATCATATCGTTAATACGACCACACCGGTAGTACGAATGGGAGCTGATGAGGTGACCAGGGACAAGTTGATGACATACCTCGGAGTTAAGTTTGATCGCAGCCTGTGTTTTCGGGACCACGTCGACCATGTGATAACAAAATCCCGCAAAGGATTAGCCGCCTTGAAGGTCATGGCAGCTGCCAACATCGAGCAGAGGCTACTTACTCTTCTGTTCCAGGGATTAGTCCTCGCACCAATCGAGTATGCCCTGGCCATTCTTACTGTCAGTACGACTCAAATTGATACGCTGGAGAAAATACAAAATGAAGCCATGCGCATTATCCTGGGATGCACGAGGGACACTCCCTGTGTGGCAATGAGGTATCTTCTTGACTTTCCAACCATGGATGACAGAATCAAGATCTGGAGAGCACGAGCATACCTGAAGATTAGTACAGATACAGAGCATCCATTGCACCACGTGCTCAACACAGAGAAAGGTACCAGGCTAAAAAGAGGCAAATCATGGGTGGGCCGAGCAGAAGATGTCATCAAACAGGTGTGTGGGCTTACCAATCTCAGCGTTGGTGAGGAGTGGATACCGGTGCCTACGTCATTCAAGGGGACTTTCTCATGTATTGTCACACTCGACAGGAAAAGTAGGGAACAGAACCCAGTCGTGGTTAATGCTGAGGTCAACGGTCTCATCTGCGATAACACCGATGAGAAAGATGCAGTCATCTATACAGACGGATCTGTAAGACGACACGAAAAAAGTGCATGGGCATTTACAGCACGTTCGGCAGGCAGAATAGCCAAGGAAGACAGTGGTGCATACGCCATGACCACGAGTAGCATGACAATGGAGGTGATGGCAGTGACCAAGGCATTCAAATGGTTAGAGTCACAAGACTACATCCACGCATGTATACTGAGTGATTCGATGAGCATGATAAAAAAAGTGGAGGCGGGCTTTGTACGCATGCAATGGGTAGAGTCGTTGCAGAAATCCAAAATACGTAAGGTCACCTTTGTCTATGTCCCTGGACATGCGGGAGTACGGGGAAATGAGAGAGCGGACAGGTTGTCTAGCTGCGCTGTCGTTGAGGACGGGCAACCGATGGATCGGGCGGACGTCATCAATGCACTCCGAGATGTGGGAAGAGCACAGGACTTCGACAAACACAGATCAACGTCGCTTCTTCGGATGATGGAAATGGGAGTTAAGATGGGCACAGCCAGAAATGAGTAACTTGGTGGCCGTGTAAGAAGACTTATCAACCAACATAGAACTGGAGTCGTCAGTCGCTGGACACTGAGGGAATTGCTAATGAGGGGATCTGAGCACCTATGGACATGTTCGGAGTGCAATGATGATGACCAGCAAATAACTCAATAACAATAACTCAATAACATTCGTTATATTCTGTACATTCGTTGTGGTCTGTACATTCGTTGTGGTCTGTACATTCGTTGTGGTCTGTACATTCGTTGTGGTCTGTACATTCGTTGTGGTCTGTACATTCGTTATGGTCTGTATTTGCTAAATTGTCTCCTCTAAGAGTTTGGTAGCCTTTAAAAGAGGGAGTCAGGGGATCTAGGATTGTTTGTTTAGTGGTCCCGTCTAGCCAGTAGCCATCTCTCTATGAGCTGTACTGGCTGCAGTCTTGAAGGATCTGTGTTGAAGGACCTGTGTTGAAGGATCTGTGTTGAAGGATCTATGTTGAAGAATCTCTGTTGAAGGATCAGTGTGAAGGATCTGTGTTGAAGGATCTGTGTTGAAGGATCTGTGTTGAAGGATCTGTGGTACATGATCACTTACCGTTACAGAAGTCTGTGTTACCAATCTTCAACTGCAACGACATGCCACCATTTTCACATCTCCCTTACATAGAGGTTTTCACTTGTTTTTTGTTGTAAATAATTTTAGCCTTGGTTCTGTGTGTGCCTGCCCCGTTGAGGACCTTTCAATGTCAGATTTAGGTTCCACTTTGTCTCGTCTCATCCTCAAGATGAAGCATTCTTTTTGTTTTGTTTTTGAATAAAAAGTGACCAAATACAAAATATATTGAAAATATAAAATACTACCAATGGTCAGTCCCATTTTAAATTTGTGCATCAAAATCTGGACAAGGGAAGCGCTAAACTTTCCAAACTCTGGTTGTTTCCCTTTCTGGCGTTCACGCAACCACAGCTATAATTGAATGGTTTGTTCTCCACGTCATTCGCCCTTAGAAGAACGTTAAATGGGCGTAAATACGTTGTGTTGGGGTAAAAAGTGAGTAAAGTCCCCCCCCCCCTCACGCCAAGTGGCGTATAGGGAATATGGTGTTAGCGACCATCAATTTTACAGACCTTCGGCACATGATTTTTAGGGTAATGTGGTCGGTATTACGCCCGTGCCGCTTTACTTTCCCAGAAAAAAATCAGGTACCCATTAAAGGCTGGGTGAATCGGTAGCCGTCGATTGGGATCGAACCCTACCTCTTGTCCTTTGTAGACCAGTTCACTAACCACTGAGCTATCGTGGCTCCCTGTTGTGTTGGAGTGCAGCGACTTTGTGTAAGCAGTAACGATCTTGACTGTTTGTTGACGTGAGTCTAGACCATCCACAGCATCGACTTTCAGCGACAAAATCTACAATGACAACAGTATCAACCAACACAGAACTGGAGTCATCAGTCGCTGGACACTGCGAGACTTGCTGAGGAGGGGATCTGAGCACCTATGGGCATGTTCGGAGTGCATTGATGATGACCCGCAAATAACTCAACAACGTTGTGTTGGGGATAGCAGCTAGGCTGTGATATCGCGCCTTATCGTCCAACGCATCAAACTTCAGCATTGCATTTTAGAGCACTGGGTTGCCCTCCCTCTTCGATCCCTAATCGCTTGGACAGACTAGTTAGTTTCTCGCCCATTGGGAGGCTGTCTTCACCAGCTCAGTTGTTCAATGATCCTGACACATGCAGTCGCTGTGGGTCGCCGTGAGTTGCTGTGGGTCGCCGTGAGTTGCTGTGGGTCGCCATGAGTTGCTGTGGGTCGCAGATATTTGAATTCTATTACTTGATTTATAACTTGATGATGTGTACAGTTTATAGCTATATCTAACATCTTCTTCTGTACTATTAAACTTAGCGTAACAAAATAGAACATACAATAGAGATCAACGTAACACAATAGAACATACAATAGAGATCAACGTAACAAAATAGAACATACAATAGAAATCAACGTAACAAAATAGAACATACAATAGAGATCAACGTAACAAAATAGAACATACAATAGAGATCAACGTAACAAAATAGAACATAAAATAGAGATCAACGTAACAAAATAGAACATACAATAGAGATCAACGTAACAAAATAGAACATACAATAGAGATCAACGTAACAAAATAGAACATACAATAGAGATCAACGTAACACAATAGAACATACAATAGAGATCAACGTAACACAATAGAACATACAATAGAGATCAACGTAACACAATAGAACATACAATAGAGATCAACGTAACACAATAGAACATACAATAGAGATCAACGTAACACAATAGAACATACAATAGAGATCAACGTAACACAATAGAACATACAATAGAGATCAACATAACACAATAGAACATACAATAGAGATCAACGTAACACAATAGAACATACAATAGAGATCAACGTAACACAATAGAACATACAATAGAGATCAACGTAACACAATAGAACATACAATAGAGATCAACGTAACACAATAGAACATACAATAGAGATCAACGTAACAAAATAGAACATACAATAGAGATCAACGTAACAAAATAGAACATACAATAGAGATCAACGTAACACAATAGAACATACAATATAGATCAACGTAACAAAACAGAACATACAATAGAGATCAACGTAACACAATAGAACATACAATAGAGATCAACGTAACACAATAGAACATACAATAGAGATCAACGTAACACAATAGAACATACAATAGAGATCAACGTAACACAATAGAACATACAATAGAGATCAACGTAACAAAATAGAACATACAATAGAGATCAACGTAACACAATAGAACATACAATAGAGATCAACGTAACAAAATAGAACATACAATAGAGATCAACGTAACACAAAACATCGATCAGTCGTTACCGTCAAGGATCTCTTGTATCTCCTTCTGTGTGGGTTGCGGATTGTTCCTTAGTAATGTGTACATGGACATAACGATGCCTGGTGTACAGAAGCCACACTGGGAGCCATGACTCACCGCTATCTGGCGCTAAACAAACACATACACTGGTTATTGATACACATACACTGGTTATTGATACACATACACTTATTATTGATACACATACACTTATTATTGATACACATACACCGATAATTGATATACATATACTTATTATTGATGCACATACACTCTATTATTGATACAGATACACTGATTACTAACACACATACACTCATTATTGAAACACATACAATTATTATTGATACACATACACTTATTATTGATACACATACACCGATAATTGATATACATATACTTATTATTGATGCACATACACTCTATTATTGATACAGATACACTGATTACTAGCACACATACACTCATTATTGATACACATACACAGATTACTGACACAAATACACTCATTATTAATACATATACACTCATTATTGATATAAACACACTCATTATTGCTACACATACACACATTATTTATATGCACACTCATTAGCAATGCACATACAATCATTATTGATATATAAACACTCATTAGCAATATGCACACACTCATTATTGAAACACATACACCCATTATTGATACACACACGTATTATTGATATACACACTCATTATTGATATACACACTCATTATTGAAACACACACTCGTTATTGAAACACATACACTCATTATTGATATACACACTTATTACTGAAACACATACACACATTATTAACACACACTCATTATTGAAACAAATACACTCATTATTGACACACTCACTCATTATTAAAACACATACATTTCATTATTGATATACATACACTCATTATTGGTGTACACACACTCATTATTGACGTACACACTCATTATTGAAACACACTCATTATTGAAACACACTCATTAATGATACACACTCATTATTGAAACACATACACTCATTATTGATATACACCAACTCATTATTGAAACACATACACATTATTGATATACACACATTATTGAAACACATACACTCATTATTGATATACATACACTCATTATTGATGTACACACACTGATTATTGATGTACACACTCATTATTGATACACACTCATTATTGAAACACATACACACATTATTGATATACACCAACTTATTATTGAAACACACACACACATTATTGATATACACACATTATTGAAACACATACACATTATTGATATACACACATTATTGAAACACATACACTCATTATTGATATACACCAACTTATTATTGAAACACATACACGCATTACTGATATACACACACTCATTATTGAAACACATACAGTTCATTATTAACCTGATTCTGGATCCTTGCCGCGCCGCTAGATGTCGTATAGGGCTTGTAGTGTGTTTCACCACCCATCTCTATGCTAGACGAGATGTTCTATCTTATCAAATGAGTTTATGCCTGCCAACTTTGCTTCTCTTATAGGTGTTCTTTTTAGTGTCTCTTTAGGTCTTCATCTTTTTCCGTATCCTGATGTTTGCCATAGAAGAGCCTGTTTTTGGAATTCTTTTGTTGTCTCTTCTCAGCACATGTCCGACATATGTCCATCTTCTTTCCGCATAGATGAGATATTTGATTGCATGACCATTTCTTTTATTTCAGTATTAGTCTTTAATTCATTTCAGTGTACACAGAGTGTTTTTCTTAAGCATTTGTCAACAAAAGCGTTTACTTTTTTTCTCAATCTCTTTTATTGTTTTCCAGCTTTCACATGTATAGGTAAATGTTGATAACTCGTTTGAATTGAATATTCTAAGTTTGGTTTTTTTTCCATAGTATTTTTTATTTCCATATTTTGTCCTGGTTTTTAAAATTCGTTGCTGTTTTTGCTATCCTGCTTCTGATCACTTTCTTTCTTTCACCTTCTTGATCTACCAAGGTGTATATAGTGCTCTACTCTTCCCAATGCCTGGCGATTGAGATATATGTTGCCCTCTGGGATATTGTTATTTTTCATTATTTGTGTCTTATCCCTGTTGTTGATTTCAAATCCTAATTTGTCCATCATGGATAAGGTATCTGTGATGTTTTGCATCTTGTTGATATCGACACTTTCCTCCATTACCGTTGGCGTCGAGGGGAGATATTCTTCGCTCTTTTGTTGGCCTCTTCTGGTGTTATCCCACCTAGTGACTCTAGTATTCCCTTTATCCATCTCTTCTCGGTCTTTCTCTTAATCTGGCGTTTTCGTAGCGTTTGTTTATGGCTCTTTGAGTCATGTTAGTTCTTTTTGTCTTGTTATATAGCCAATTTATCTATTGTTTCTTTATGTATTCGATGGCTGGTTCAATTCCGAATTTCTTCCTCAGATCAGTGTTTCTTACTCTGTCCATTAAGCTGTTTCCTGTCATTCTTCTGATACATTTCATTTCGGTGGTCGTTATCTTTCTTATTGTTCTTGAGTCCAGCGTCCAATTCTGGCACTGATAGCACAGAGTTGGTAGAAAAATTGATTAGTATATTGCCCTTTTTGCTTCCGTAGTTATTACTTTGTTTTTCAATATCAATAGTGTTGGTCAGAACTATTTAAAAATGTTAAAGCCACAGGACCAGATGAAATTCCTTCGGAAGATATCAAAGCAGATATTAACACCTTTACCAAGATGCTACATAATCTATTAGATAAGATATGGGAGAGGGAAGAAATACCTAAAGACTATAAGGTTATATGATCAAACTACCAAAGAAAGGAAGTTTACAGGAGTGCACAAATTATAGGAGAATTATGCTACTATCAGTGCTAGGAAAAATATTAAGCAGAATCATTCTGGAGAGACTAAAAGAGGCCATAGAGAAACATTTGAGAGATGAACAAGTAGGTTTTAGGAAGAACAGATCATGTACTGATCAAATAACTACTCTACGTATAATAGTTGAACAAAGTTTAGAACTAAAATCTACACTTTATATTGGATTCATAGATTACGAAAAGACATTTGATAGTTTAGACAGAAGAATGCTTTGGAAGTTGATGAGTCATTACGGAATCCCCATAAAGTTTATTAACCTCATAAAAACAATGTATGAAGGAACAAAATGTAGTGTGGTGCATGAAGGACAGCTTACAGAAGCGTTTGAAATAAGAGCAGGAGTAAGGCAGGAATGCCTTCTGTCTCCATTTCTCTTTCTACTGGCCATAGATTGGATTATGAAAATAACTCAAAACAACAGAAATGGGATCCAGTGGTCACTGACCAAACAACTTGATGTTTTAGACTTTGCTGATGACACAGCTCTCCTATCACACAGCCATCAACAGATGCAGGATAAAATGAACATACTTGATGAGAGATCACAACAGCTAGGACTGAAGATTAATAGAGATAAGACCAACATTATGAGAATTAATACAGTTGGCAATAACCAAATAAAAACTAGGAGAAATACCTCTACTAGACGTACAATCTTACATATATCTGGGCAATAATATAGATAAAGAGGGAGGAACAGAAAATGATACCAAAATAAGGATATAAAAAGCAAGACGAGCTTTCATTGCACTGGGAAACATATGGAAATCCAAAGAAATTAGGTTAAATACAAAAATAACAATTTTCAACTCAAATGTTAAGTTGGTCCTATTATATGGCTGTGAAACATGGAGAACAACAAAATTGACAATCACGAAGATACAGACTTTCATTAATGGATGCTTACGCAGAATAAAAGGATGGAAATGGCAGGACAAAATCACTAACATAGAATTATGGAAATGTACCAGTCAAACACCAGTGGATAAAGAGATACAGCGAAGACAATGGCGCTGGATAGGACACACACTACGGAAGACAACTGAGAGTATTACGAACAGGCCCTTTTATTGGAATTCCCAGGAGAAAAGACAAAGAGGAAGACCAAGGAATTCTTAGAGAAGACAGATAGAAGCAGAGATGAAGATGATGGGGAAGACATGGAATGATCATAAAAGAATGACAAAAAACAGAATGACTTGGAAAATGTTTGTTGAAGACCTGAGCTCCACTGGGAGCTAAAAAGGTAGAAGAGAATATTGCCATTTTTGCTTCCGTAGTTATTGCTTTGTTTTTTCAATGTCAATAGTGTTGATACTTGGCCTATAACTTGGCATGCTTTGTTACACCTTATATCTATCTCTGTCTCTTGGTTATTGTCTTGTGTTAACGTGCTATCCAGATATTTAAAATTGTCTACTTGTTTCAGAGTACCATTTAATGCCAGTATTGCCTTTGGAATATTTACTCATTAATTAAGAAATGGTAATACCAAATAGCAATGGTGATAGTATAAATCCTTGACTCCTGTTTCAATTCAAAACCAATCACTCAATCCCTTCTCTGTGCGAACTGTGCAAGTATAACCGTCATATATAACTTTTATAATGTTGGTATTTTGTTGGTTGTTTATAGGAATGGGCTAGAAACAGGGACATTAGACAAGACTAACAGAACAGAGAATTGAAGCCTTTGAAATGTGGATATATAGAAGACTATGTAGAATTGGATGGAAGGAAAAGAAAACAAATGATGAAGTCTTAAAACAACTAAAAATGAAAAGAGAACTACTAAGCACAATTCAAACAAGACAAATGCGATTTTTGGGTCATGTTAGAAGACACAATAGCCTACTAAAAGTAATCCTGGAGGGAAAAATACAAGGTAGAAGAGGCAGAGGCAGACCAAGACTAACATGGAAGAGTAACATCAAAAGATGGACAAATCAGCCTATGACAACCTGCACCATTTAAAGAAAGAGACAGAGCAGAATGGCGCTCCATGGTAGCCAACCTTCGTTGAGGAGATGACACTCCAACCTTCGATGCGGAGATGACACTCCAACCTTCGATGCGGAGATGACACTCCAACCTTCGATGCGGAGATGACACTCCAACCTTCGATGCGGAGAAGACACCCCAACCTTCGATGCGGAGAAGACACTCCAACCTTCGATGCGGAGATGACACTCGATGATAACGATTTTTTTCTTCCACAATCCACATATTTTCTGCGTGAAAGTGTTTTAAATGTTTCCTCCAGGCCAGGCAAGTCTTAAGGGCTAATCGTGTTAGTGGCCGTATTCTTCCTTCACTATGTTCCGTCTTTGGCTGATATGGTCGGTACCACGTCTGGCCGGTTTTACTTTCAAAAAAATGCTCTGGTACCCATTTTTAAGTGCATGAAACCCGAAGCCTTGTCGATCCCAACAAGAAACATGCGCCACGTCTGGGAATTGAACCGGAAACCCCTAATCAGAAGCGAAAGCACTAAATATTTAGCCGCAGTGGCTATGTTTACAGTCTAAATATTGACTTCGTCAAATTTGGCTTGTATATGTCAAACGGACTTCCGTTTTCAAAATGGTAGAATGCGTTTCATGTTCTCTAGACCGCTGGTTGCATTTGTGGACTGATTAGTTTCGGCTCTTCAATGCAATTTTCTGCATTAAAGTCAATCTGATAATCCACTTAACAAATTTCGCCGATGATACAGAATCGTACAGATATCAATGCTCCTCTTTGTCAAGTCCAAGTTTGTGAATGCGATCTTCCCCTGTCTAGATTTGACATGCGTTTTACGTCAACACATTGATGCTGTTCCAAGGCCATCGTTGGAATTGTTTGACGCCAAGATATGTTACAACCTCGGACGTACGCTAATAGTGAAAGGCGAAATGGAGTTTCTTATATTACTTTGCAGCACCGGGGTCACTCCCGGAGGTTCATGTTAGTCAGGAGGGATTCATAATTTCACAAATTCACATTGCAGGGAGATCTTACAGTCTGTTGTTTGATGTGCGACGGGGATAGTCCGATGACTAACTGTGTTTCATATGTTCGGATTTGGAGTCAAGGTGATGTCCTAGCATCATCAAGAGCATTGCATATTTAGAAATAAATGACAATCATCATTTTCAGGAGGACGTGAACTTCCGGTCAATATGGTGGATAGGCGGCAGGAACCATTAAAGACTATGTCTGAAAAGTGTTCCTTGTTGCAGTTTCCTCATATTCCAAGTCCGGCTTGTTACAGGAGCTACTGAGTTTAGTGCTCTGTGCACACCGTGAGCTGTGTGCCTCATCCGTTTTGATCGTATTTCGATATTCCGATTATTTACGATGAATGATGATATCGTATGATGGAGAACAGATAGCTGTGTTCACTTTCTGTGCGGTTTAGGCCTTAAGTCTTTTGGCGTGTGCTAAGACTGCTATGATGGGGACTACAGCTACCTTTTTTTGTTTGGGAGATGAAAGAGTAATTCGGATGATTCCACTGGCACGGGCGGTTGAGCAATTATGAATTTTAATTCGTTTGCAGCCACTGCTTGAAAACCCTTCAGTAGAAAAACATATCTTGGCTTGAACATCTCACCCGTCATTCTTGCTCCGATACACGTTATCTTTCTATTCGGTTTTCCTTTAGTAACTCTCACACAATTATTTCTGTTTTCCCTTAGTCACTCTCACACAATTATTTCTGTTTTCCTTTAGTCACTCTCACACAATTATTTCTGTTTCCCTTTAGTCACTCTCACACAATTATTTCTGTTTTCCTTTAGTCACTCTCACACAATTATTTCTGTTTTCCTTTAGTCACTCTCACACAATTATTTCTGTTTTCCTTTAGTCACTCTCACACAATTATTTATGTTTTCCTTTAGTCACTCTCACACAATTATTTCTGTTTTCCTTTAGTCACTCTCACACAATTATTTCTGTTTCCCTGTAGTCACTCTCACACAATTATTTCTGTTTTCCTGTAGTAGTCACTCTCACACAATTATTTCTGTTTTCCTGTAGTAGTCACTCTCACACAATTATTTATGTTTTCCTGTAGTCACTCTCACACAATTATTTCTGTTTCCTGTAGTAGTCACTTTCACACAATGTTTTCTGTTTTCCCACACAAATCTGTATATGTTTACTGGCTAACATCAACTTCAATAAACATCTGAGAAGGCTACTCACCTGTACAGGATGTAATGTGCCCCTAACGCTGCCAATACCTTCAACAGTGGTAATGGCTTGCCCGTGGAGGCTGCACAACGGGACCAAGCAGGCATTGATCGGGTAGTGGATGTGTGGTGATAAGGACAATTGTCGTAATGCTTCGGTTTTAGTAGGTGGAGGTAGAGATGAAAGTCGTGGTAGTGGTGGTAGTGATGATAGTTGTGGTAGTTGTGGTAGTGATGATAGTCGTGGTAGTTGTGGTAGTTGTGGTAGTGATGATAGTCGTGGTAGTGGTGGTAGTGATGATAGTCGTAGTAGTTGTGGTAGTTGTGGTAGTTTTGATAGTCGTGGTAGTTGTGGTAGTTGTGGTAGTGATGATAGTCGTGGTAGTTGTGGTAGTTGTGGTAGTGATGATAGTCGTGGTAGTTGTGGTAGTTGTGGTAGTGATGATAGTCGTGGCAGTTGTGGTAGTGATGAAAGTCGTGGTAGTGGTGGTAGTAATGATAGTCGTGGTAGTTGTGGTAGTTGTGGTAGTTGTGGTAGTGATGAAAGTGGTGGTAGTTGTGGTAGTTGTGGTAGTGATGAAAGTCGTGGTAGTTGTGGTAGTTGTGGTAGTTGTGGTAGTGATGATAGTCTGGTAGTTGTGGTAGTTGTGGTAGTTGTGGTAGTTGTGGTAGTGATGAAAGTCGTGGTAGTTGTGGTAGTTGTGGTAGTTGTGGTAGTGATGATAGTCGTGGTAGTTGTGGTAGTTGTGGTAGTGATGATAGTCGTGGTAGTTGTGGTAGTTGTGGTAGTTGTGGTAGTGATGATAGTCGTGGTAGTTGTGGTAGTTGTGGTAGTGATGATAGTCGTGGTAGTTGTGGTAGTTGTGGTAGTTGTGGTAGTGATGATAGTCGTGGTAGTTGTGGTAGTGATGATAGTCGTGGTAGTTGTGGTAGTGATGATAGTCGTGGTAGTCGTGGTAGTTGTGGTAGTGATGATAGTCGTGGTAGTTGTGGTAGTGATGATAGTCGTGGTAGTCGTGGTAGTTGTGGTAGTTGTGGTAGTGATGATAGTCGTGGTAGTTGTGGTAGTGATGATAGTCGTGGTAGTCGTGGTAGTTGTGGTAGTTGTGGTAGTGATGATAGTCGTGGTAGTTGTGGTAGTGATGATAGTCGTGGTAGTCGTGGTAGTTGTGGTAGTTGTGGTAGTGATGATAGTCGTGGTAGCTGTGGTAGTGATGATAGTCGTGGTAGTCGTGGTAGTTGTGGTAGTTGTGGTAGTGATGATAGTCGTGGTAGTTGTGGTAGTTGTGGTAGTGATGATAGTCGTGGTAGTTGTGGTAGTTGTGGTAGTGATGATATTCGTGGTAGTTGTGGTAGTTGTGGTAGTGATGATAGTCGTGGTAGTTGTGGTAGTGATGATAGCCGTGGTAGTTGTGGTAATTGTGGTAGTGACGATAGTCGTGGCAGTTGTGGTAGTGATGAAAGTCGTGGTAGTTGTGGTAGTGATGAAAGTCGTGGTAGTTGTGGTAGTGATGATAGCCGTGGTAGTTGTGGTAATTGTGGTAGTAATGATAGTCGTGGTAGTTGTGGTAGTGATCATAGTCGTGGTAGTTGTGGTAGTGATGATAGTCGTGGTAGTTGTGGTAGTTGTGGTAGTGATGATAGTCGTGGTAGTTGTGGTAGTTGTGGTAGTGATGATATTCGTGGTAGTTGTGGTAGTTGTGGTAGTGATGATAGTCGTGGTAGTTGTGGTAGTTGTGGTAGTGATGATAGTCGTGGTAGTTGTGGTAGTGATGATAGCCGTGGTAGTTGTGGTAATTGTGGTAGTGACGATAGTCGTGGCAGTTGTGGTAGTGATGAAAGTCGTGGTAGTTGTGGTAGTGATGAAAGTCGTGGTAGTTGTGGTAGTGATGATAGCCGTGGTAGTTGTGGTAATTGTGGTAGTAATGATAGTCGTGGTAGTTGTGGTAGTGATCATAGTCGTGGTAGTTGTGGTAGTGATGATAGTCGTGGTAGTTGTGGTAGTTGTGGTAGTGATCATAGTCGTGGTAGTTGTGGTAGTTGTGGTAGTGATGATAGTCGTGGTAGTTGTGGTAGTTGTGGTAGTGATGATAGTCGTGGTAGTTGTGGTAGTGATGATAGCCGTGGTAGTTGTGGTAATTGTGGTAGTGATGATAGTCGTGGTAGTTGTGGTAGTGATTAAAGTCGTGGTAGTTGTGATAGTGATGAAAGTCGTGGTAGTGATGATAGTCGTTGTGGTTGTGGTAGTGATGATAGTCGTTGTGGTTGTGGTAGTGATGATAGTCGTTGTGGTTGTGGTAGTGATGATAGTCGTGGAGGTTGTGGTAGTCATGACAGTCGTGGAGGTTGTGGTAGTGATGATAGTCGTGGAGGTTGTGGTAGTCATGATAGTCATGGTAGTTGTGGTAGAGAAGATAGTCGTGGAGGTTGTGGTAAAGATGATAGTTGTGGTAGTTGTGGTAGAGAAGATAGTCGTGGTAGTTGTGGTAGAGATGATAGCCGTGGTAGTTGTGGTAGTGACGATAGTCGTGGTAGTTGTGGTAGAGATGATAGTCGTGGTAGTTGTGGTAGAGAAGATAGTCATGGTAGTTGTGGTAGTGATGATAGTCGTGGTAGTTGTTGTAGAGATGAAAGTCGTGGTAGTTGTTGTATAGATGAAAGTCGTGGTAGTTGTGGTAGAGATGATGGTCGTGGTAGCTGTGGTAGTGACAATAGTTGTGGTAGTTGTGGTAGAGATGATAGTCGTGGTAGTTGTGGTAGAGATGATAGTCGTGGTAGTTGTGGTAGTGATGATAGTCGTGGTAGTTGTGGTAGAGATGATAGTCGTGGTAGTTGTGGTAGAGATGATAGTCCTGATAGTTGTGGAAGTGATGATAGTCATGGTAGTTGTTGTAGTGATGATAGTCATGGTAGTTGTTGTAGTGATGATAGTCGTGGTAGTGATGATAGTCGTGGTAGTTGTGGTAGTGATGATAGTCATGGTAGTTGTTGTAGTGATGATAGTCATGGTAGTTGTGGTAGTGATGATAGTCGTGGTAGTTGTGGTAGTGATGATAGTCGTGGTAGTGATGATAGTCGTGGTAGTTGTGGTAGTGATGATAGTCATGGTAGTTGTGGTAGTGACGATAGTCGTGGTAGTTGTGGTAGAGATGAAAGTCGTGGTAGTTGTGGTAGAGATGATAGTCGTGGTGACTGTGGTAGTGATGATATTCGTGGTAGTGATGATAGTCGTGGTAGTTGTGGTAGAGAAGATAGTCATGGTAGTTGTGGTAGTGATGATAGTCGTGGCAGTTGTTGTAGAGATGAAAGTCGTGGTAGTTGTGGTAGAGATGATGGTCGTGGTAGCTGTGGTAGTGACGATAGTTGTGGTAGATATGATAGTCGTGGTAGTTGTTGTAGTGATGATAGTCATGGTAGTTGTGGTAGTAATGATAGTCGTGGTAGTTGTGGTAGTGATGATAGTCGTGGTAGTTGTGGTAGAGATGATAGTCGTGGTAGTTGTGGTAGAGATGATAGTCGTGGTAGTTGTGGTAGAGATGATAGTCGTGGTAGTTGTTGTAGTGATGATAGTCGTGGTAGTGATGATAGTCGTGGTAGTTGTGGTAGTGATGATAGTCATGGTAGTTGTGGTAGTGATGATAGTCATGGTAGTTGCTGTAGTGATGATAGTCATGGTAGTTGCTGTAGTGATGATAGTCGTGGTAGTTGTGGTAGTGATGATAGTCATGGTAGTTGCTGTAGTGATGATAGTCGTGGTAGTTGTGGTAGTGATGATAGTCGTGGTAGTTGTGGTAGAGATGATAGTCGTGGTAGTTGTGGTAGAGATGATAGTCGTGGTAGTTGTTGTAGTGATGATAGTCGTGGTAGTGATGATAGTCGTGGTAGTTGTGGTAGTGATGATAGTCATGGTAGTTGTGGTAGTGATGATAGTCATGGTAGTTGCTGTAGTGATGATAGTCATGGTAGTTGCTGTAGTGATGATAGTCGTGGTAGTTGTGGTAGTGATGATAGTCATGGTAGTTGCTGTAGTGATGATAGTCGTGGTAGTTGTGGTAGTGATGATAGTCGTGGTAGTGATGATAGTCGTGGTAGTTGTGGTAGTGATGATAGTCGTGGTAGTGATGATAGTCGTGGTAGTGATGATAGTCGTGGTAGTTGTGGTAGTGATGATAGTCGTGGTAGTGATGATAGTCGTGGTAGTTGTGGTAATGATGATAGTCGTGGTAGTGATGATAGTCGTGGTAGTTGTGGTAGTGATGATAGTCGTGGTAGTTGTGGTAGTGATGATAGTCGTGGTAGCTATGGTAGAGATGATAGTTATGGTAGTTGTGGTAGTGATGATATTCGTTGAAGTTGTGGTAGTGATGATAGTCGTGGTAGTTGTGGTAGTGATGATAGTCGTGGTAGTTGTGGTAGAGATCATATTCGTGGTAGCTGTGGTAGAGATGATAGTCGTGGTAATGATGATAGTCCTGGTGGTGATGATAGTCGTGGTAGTTGTGGTAGAGATGATAGTCCTGGTAGTTGTGGTAGTGAAGATAGTCGTGGTAGTTGTGGTAGTGAAGATAGTCGTGGTAGTTGTGGTAGTGAAGATAGTCGTGGTAGTTGTGGTAGAGATGATAGTCGTGGTAGTTGTGGTAGTGATGATAGTTACGGTAATTGTGGTTGAGATCATAGTCTTGGTAGCTGTAATAGAGATGATAGTCCTGGTGGTGATGATAGTCCTGGTAGTGATGATAGTCGAGGTATTGATGATAGTCGTAGTACTGAAGGGAGGTCAAAAAGTAATGCACATCACTTTTTTTCTCGGAAACTATTCGGGCAAAATGTGTGAAATTTTCACAGATTGTAGCTGAACATCCCCTTGCCACTACCTATTTTTCAACATAATCTCCGTCCAAGCGTATTGCCTTACGCCAACGCGAAACTAGGTCATGAATGCCTCGTTTGTACCAAGTTTGTCCTGCTCGCGTAGCCATTTTTTAACTGCACGGATCACATCCTCATCATTGTCAAAGTGTGTCCCACGCAGGAATTTTTTGAGTGGTCCAAACAGATGGAAATCTGAGGGAGCCAGATCAGGGCTGTAAGGAGGATGGGGCAGTACAGTCCAACCAAATTTGTTGATTGCTTCCCGTGTTACCAGACTTGTGTGAGGGCGTGCATTGTCATGTTGAAGCAACCAATCTGCAGATGGCTTATTAGGCCGAACTCTGTGGAACCGATTTTGAGTTTTGTCAGTGTATTGATGTAAGCTGTCGAGTTGATTGTCTCACCTCTTGTCATTACATCAACAAGAATCACACCATCAATGTCCCAGAAGACAGTGATCATCACCTTTCCGGCTGATGGAGATGTTTTGAATTTGTTTCTTTTTGGTGACTGCGGATGATGCCATTCCATTGACTGCATTTTTGTTTCAGGCTCATAATAATGTGCCCACGTTTCGTCACCGGTAACAATTTTTGACAAAAACATTTCTCCTTCAACACCGAAACGCTCCAACAATTCAGAATAGAATGTTTTCCTTTGAACTCTGTGATCATTTGTTAGGCACCGAGGAACCCATCGAGCGCAAATCTTTGAATATCCGAGAGTTTTAAAAATTGCGATTGCACTTCCTTGCTGACTGTAAGCTGCAATGCCAATTGCTGACTAATGATACGCCTATCCTTACGAATAATGGCATCAGCCCGGTTTAACATGTCTGTGCTGGTAGCCGAGGCAACACGTCCAGAACGCGGTAAATCATGCAGCTCCACTCGTACACTTTCTGCAGCTTTAATTCTCTGAACCCAGCAACTAACTGTGCTCCTATCGACTGCAGAACATTTGTACACTGCACACAGTCGTTTATGAATGTTTGCCACAGTTTCTTTCTCCGCAACCAGAAATTCTATGACAATTCGCTGTTTGTAACGGACATTGTTGACAAGCTCCATTTTAACGGTTCATAGATTGCGTAATATTTTTCAGAATGCTGTGCAATTTGGTGCACATAATTGGAACATGTCATATTCCAAGTGTGCAAAATTTCATATTTCTATCTTTATTATTAGCCGAGAAAAAAATTGGTGTGCATTACTTTTGACCTCCCTACGTAGTTGTATACTATTAATTTGTAGTGGAGTAGATTGCACATTCATCTAAGAAAAGTAGACAAGGTCCAGTCACGAAATTAGGTAAGGTCCATCCAAGAAAGTAGAATAGGTCCAGTCACGAATGTAGGTAAGGTCCATCCAATAAAGTAGATAAGGTCAAGTCACAAAAGTAGGTAAGGTCCATCCAAGAAAGTAGATCAGGTCCATCCAAGAAAGTAGATCAGGTCCATCCAAGAAAGTATACAAGATCCAGTCACGAAAGTAGGTAAAGTCCATCCAATAAAGTAGATAAGATACTTCCAATAAAGTAGATATGGTTCATCCAAGAAATTAGTTAAGATCCGTCCAAGAAAGTAGATAAGGTCCATACTAGAAAGTAGATATGGTCCATCCGAGAAAGTAGATAATGTCCATCCAAGAAAGTAGATGAGGTCCATCCAAGAAAGTAAATAAGATTCATCCATGAAAGTAGATAAGGTCCATCCAAGAAAGTAGATAAGGTCCATCCAAGAAAGTAGATAAGATTAATCCATGAAAGTAGATAAGGTCCAGTCACGAAAGTAGGTAAGGTCCATCCAAGAAAGTAGATAAGATCCATCCAAGAAAGTAGATAAGATCCATCCAAGAAAGTTGATAAGATCCACCCAAGAAAGTAGATAAGTTCCATCCAAGAAAGTAGGTAAGGTCCATCCAAGAAAGTAGATAAGATCCATCCAAGATAGTAGATAAGATCCATCCAAGAAAGTTGATAAGATCCACCCAAGAAAGTAGATAAGTTCCATCCAAGCAAGTAGGTAAGGTCCATCCAAGAAAGTAGATAAGTTACATCCAAGAAAGTAGATAAGTTCCATCCAAGAAAGTAGATAAGTTACATCCAAGAAAGTAGATATGATCCATCCAAGAAAGTAGATAAGTTACATCCAAGAAAGTAGGTAAGATCCATCCAAGAAAGTAGATAAGTTCCATCCAAGAAAGTAGATAAGTTCCATCCAAGAAAGCAGATAAGTTCCATCCAAGAAAGTAGATAAGTTCCATCCAAGAAAGTAGATAAGTTCCATCCAAGAAAGTAGGTAAGATCCATCCAAGAAAGTAGATAAGTTCCATCCAAGAAAGTAGATAAGTTCTATCCAATAAAGTAGATAAGTTCCATCCAAGAAAGTAGGTAAGATCAATCCAAGAAAGTAGATGAGATCCATCCAAGAAAGTAGATAAGGTCCATCCAAGAAAGCAGATAAGGTCCATCCAAGAAAGTAGATAAGATCCATCCATGAAAGTAGATAAGGTCCATTTACAGATCCGTCTAAGAAAGTAGATAAGATCCATCTAAGAAAGTAGATAAGGTCGATGCAAGAAAGTAGATAAGATCCATCTAAGAAAGTAGATAAGATCCATCTAAGAAAGTAGATAAGGTCGATGCAAGAAAGTAGATAAGATCCATCCATGAAAGTAGATAAGATCCATCTAAGAAAGTAGATATGGTCGATGCAAGAAAGTAGATAAGATCCATCTAAGAAAGTAGATAAGATCCATCTAAGAAAGTAGATAAGGTCGATGCAAGAAATAGACAAGGTCCATCCAAGAAAGTAGATAAGGCCCATCCAAGAAAGTAGATAAGATACATCCAAGAAAGTAGAAAAGATCCATCCAAGAAAGTAGATAAGGTCCATTCAAGAAAGTAGATAAGATACATCCAAGAAAGTAGATACGGTCCAGTAATGAAAGTAGGTAAGGTTCATCCAAAAAAATATATAAGATCCATCCAAGAAAGTAGATAAGGTCCATCCATGAAAGTAGATAAAGTTCAGTAACGAAAGTAGGTAAGGTCCAGTCATGAAAGTAGGTAAGGTCCAGTCACGAAAGTAGGTAAGGTCCAGTCACGAAAGTAGGTAAGGTCCAGTCACGAAAGTAGTAAGGTCCAGTCACGAACGTAGGTAAGGTCCAGTCACGAAAGTAGGTAAAGTATGTACATTAGACAAGAATGATTTCGGCTGAATGAAACAGAATATTTGGAATTCGTCGTTCAGAATATTCCGAAATTTGTGCTGTCTACCAATCACGTAAAGCTTTTACCATACCATTTTTTCCTTTTTTTTTCAATTCTCCCTCACATTTAGCTTTACAGCAATTTAGCATTTGTATACATATACTTGCATTTCTTTGCCTTAACCTCAGAATATTTTGAACACAGATTAGACGGAAGGTGAAGGTTATCACGGGGAATTTGGAGGCAGTAAGAATGAGGTTTATCTGGGCAGAGGTAGAAGAGTAGATTTGTTGACTGGAGGAGTTGAGATCGGGATGTCAGATACTGATGTCAGAGGTAGAAGAGTAGATTTGTTGACTGGAGGAGTTGAGCTCGGGATGTCAGATACTGATGTCAGAGGTAGAAGAGTAGATTTGTTGACTGGAGGAGTTGAGCTTGGGATGTCAGATACTGATGTCATATACTGATGTCAGAGGTAGAAGAGTAGATTTGTTGACTGGAGGTGTTGAGATCGGGATGTCAGATACTGATGTCATATACTGATGTCAGAGGTAGAAGAGTAGATTTGTTGACTGGAGGTGTTGAGATCGGGATGTCAGATACTGATGTCAGAGGTAGAAGAGTAGATTTGTTGACTGGAGGAGTTGAGCTCGGGATGTCAGATACTGATGTCAGAGGTAGAAGAGTAGATTTGTTGACTGGAGGAGTTGAGCTCGGGATGTCAGATACTGATGTCATATACTGATGTCAGAGGTAGAAGAGTAGATTTGTTGACTGGAGGAGTTGAGCTCGGGATGTCAGATACTGATGTCAGAGGTAGAAGAGTAGATTTGTTGACTGGAGGAGTTGAGCTCGGGATGTCAGATACTAATGTCATATACTAATGTCAGAGGTAGAAGAGTAGATTTGTTGACTGGAGGAGTTGAGCTCGGGATGTCAGATACTGATGTCATATACTGATGTCAGAGGGTACAGATGAGTAGCGAAAATGAGACGTAAGGCATCCTGGTTAGAGACGATACATAGACATAAGTAGCGTCAAGTTATGCTTGTGGGGGTCGTGTTAAGCATGCTCAGTGAGATCTTAAATGTGGTGGTATGTCTAAACATGGACTGTAAACAATTTTATAAGTAGGAGTAGTTAGAATAGTTGTATGATGTTCGTGTGTTGTTCCAACAGTCCTGTGGGAAGTCAATTGTTAGAGGAAAGAATGGATTTGTCGTCATCGTAATGGCTCATCTTATATCCCTAGACCGGCCATACGCTAATCTTACGGTCTGTTTTTTTATGTGCGACGGGGATAATCTGACGACTAACTGTGTGTTTATATGTTCGGAATTGGAGTCAACATCATCATGTGCCATACCGGTTGGCGTAGGCGATCATGTCCCTCCACAATCTTCTATCTACAGTGCATTGTATCAGTTCTGTTGTTGACTGTTTTCCATACCATGACACCAAGCTATCCAATATTTTCTCTCTTTGTCGTCCGCGATCTCTCTTTCCTTTTATTTTGCCAGTTGTAACCAAGTATTCCAACTTTCCTCTTCTCATGATGTGCCCGAAAAAATGTTGATTGCTTCTTTCTTACGTTTTTAAGAGCTCCCATTTTGTGTTGGCCTCTTTGAGAACTTCCACATTGGTCTTTTTAGCTGTCAAGGGAACTTTCAACATTCTTCTGAGAAATCCCATCTCTGTGGCCTCTAATCGTCTTTTCATTTGTTTGTCTACTGTCCATGATTCGCTTCCATAGGTCAGAATTGGTTCTATATAGCACCGATGAACTCTCTTTCTCATTTTTATTGACATAGATTTGTTGCATAAGATATTTTTCATTTTCTGAATTGCTATTTTGGCCTGAGCTATTCTGCTTTTTATTTCTGTAGTGCATCTCCACAAGTCAACAACGATGGCCTAACATCATCAAGCGCTATACATTAAAAAAAATATATGCTGATCATCATTTTCAGTAGGACGTGAACTTCCAGTATATGGTGGATAGGCGGCGGGAACCATTGAAGGCTATGCATGAAAAGTGTTCCTTGTTGCAGTTTCCTCATATTCCAAGTCCGGCTTGTTGCAGGAGCTACTGAGTTAAGTGCTCTGTGCACACCGTGAGCTGTGTGTCTCATCTGTTTTGATCATGTTTCGATATTCCAATTGTTTACGATGAATGATGATATCGTATGACAGGGAACAGTTGGCTGTGTTCACTTTCTGTGCGGTTTCGCCTTATATTATTTGGCGTGTGCTGAGACTGCTACGATAGAGCTACAGTTAAGTTTCTTTGTTTGGGAGAAGAGATATTATTCGGATGTTTACGCTGGCACGGGCGGTTGAGCAATTATGGATTTTAATTCGTTAGCAGTGATATCGGGGCCTTCCATAAACAAATAACCAAATGTTTGTCGTAACTAATGTGGATACTGCTAAATGATTGATATGACAATCAAGACCTTCAAGAACTAGCAACATATCTTCAATCGGGAAGAACTTCCGCCTTGTATTCCGTCTTCGGCCCGGAGGCGAGGGGGAACTAAGTAACTAATCATGGCGGCAAGAGGAGAGGATTCACTTCACATCATCAGACGCACTAGGAACTTTGTGTTGGTTCCCATATTTTTTAATAGTAAATGGTTGGAAGGGGGATGGGGGGGGGGGGGTTAATGTGGTCAGTATCGCACAAGGCTGCACTACTTTCTCATACAAAATTGGAATAGACTTGGTGAAATTAGGAGTTGTCGGCCGTTCGGTACAGCCTGGATGAAGGTAGGAGTTGTTGGTCGTTCGGTACAGCCTGGGTGAACGTAGGAGTTGTTGGTCGTTCGGTACAGCCTGGGTGAACGTAGGAGTTGTTGGTCGTTCGGTACAGCCTGGGTGAACGTAGGAGTTGTTGGTCGTTCGGTACAGCCTGGGTGAACGTAGGAGTTGTTGGTCGTTCGGTACAGACTGGGTGAACCTAGGAGTTGTTGGTCGTTCGGTACAGCCTGGGTGAACGTAGGAGTTGTTGGTCGTTCGGTACAGACTGGGTGAACGTAGGTGAACGTAGGAGTTGTTGGTCGTTCGGTAGAGCCTGGGTGAACGTAGGAGTTGTTGGTCGTTCGGTACAGACTGGGTGAACCTAGGAGTTGTTGGTCGTTCGGTACAGACTGGGTGAACCTAGGAGTTGTTGGTCGTTCGGTTATAGACTGGGTGAACCTAGGAGTTGTTGGTCGTTCGGTACAGACTGGGTGAACCTAGGAGTTGTTGGTCGTTCGGTACAGACTGGGTGAACGTAGGAGTTGTTGGTCGTTCGGTACAGACTGGGTGAACGTAGGAGCTGTTGGTCGTTTGGTACAGACTGGGTATATCTTGGAGTTGTTGGTCGTTTGGTACAGACTGGGTGAACGTAGGAGTTGTTGGTCGTTTGGTACAGACTGGGTGAACGTAGGAGTTGTTGGTCGTTCGGTACAGACTGGGTGAACGTAGGAGTTGTTGGTCGTTTGGTACAGACTGGGTGAACGTAGGAGTTGTTGGTCGTTCGGTACAGACTGGGTGAACGTAGGAGTTGTTGGTCGTTCGGTACAGACTGGGTGAACGTAGGAGTTGTTGGTCGTTCGGTACAGACTGGGTGAACGTAGGAGTTGTTGGTCGTTCGGTACAGACTGGGTGAACGTAGGAGTTGTTGGTCGTTTGGTACAGACTGGGTGAACGTAGGAGTTGTTGGTCGTTCGGTACAGACTGGGTGAACGTAGGAGTTGTTGGTCGTTCGGTACAGACTGGGTGAACGTAGGAGTTGTTGGTCGTTTGGTACAGACTGGGTGAACGTAGGAGTTGTTGGTCGTTCGGTACAGACTGGGTGAACGTAGGAGTTGTTGGTCGTTTGGTACAGACTGGGTGAACGTAGGAGTTGTTGGTCGTTCGGTACAGACTGGGTGAACGTAGGAGTTGTTGGTCGTTCGGTACAGACTGGGTGAACGTAGGTGTTGTTGGTCGTTCGGTACAGACTGGGTGAACGTAGGAGTTGTTGGTCGTTCGGTACAGACTGGGTGAACGTAGGAGTTGTTGGTCGTTCGGTACAGACTGGGTGAACGTAGGAGTTGTTGGTCGTTCGGTACAGACTGGGTGAACGTAGGAGTTGTTGGTCGTTCGGTACAGACTGGGTGAACGTAGGAGTTGTTGGTCGTTCGGTACAGACTGGGTGAACGTAGGAGTTCTTGGTCGTTCGGTACAGACTGGGTGAACCTAGGAGCTCTTGGTCGTTCGGTACAGACTAGGTGAAGGTAGGAACTGTCGATCGATTGTGCCGACCTCTTGACGTTACATTAACACGCGAATATTGAAATATCTGTGCTTTATTGGAGGCGAGAGTACAAAGCAAACGAAGCGGATGCAGACAAAGAGTAACGTTCTCCGGCAACATCAAGTGATGGACGGGAGATCATGCATCAGCCTTCGTCATCAAAACGAAGACAAGAGTCAGAGGAGAACAGCACTCCATTGAGCCAGTCTTCGACACGAATACGTCACAGTACGTAACCAACCCCATACCCCTGTCCAAATGCTTAGATCTTACTTTCACTTCTGCTTTGTTTTTTAGGACATATTTCAATTCACTTTTCTACCACTTTTTCCAATCATTATGTAATGAAGTTCATGTTTTGTTGGAATTTGCATAAAGGATACTCAATGACATCATCATCGGGATCATACCTGGAGGCCATCACAGTGCACGTGCCACAGCCGCCTTCACCGCAACCCATTTTACTTCCGGTTAGTCGGACTTCTAATGTCAAGGACAATCACGTGGGTAATATGGCGGAAATGCATAGATGTACATCAATGAAAGTGTGAATTTATAGGAATATGAATGTGAACACATCAATGTAAGTGTGAACTTACAGAATTATGAATGTAGACACGTCAATGTAAGTGTGAACTTATAGAATTGTGAATGTAGACACATCAATGTAAGTGTGAACTTACAGAATTGTGAATGTAGACACGTCAATGTAAGTGTGAACGTATAGAATTGTGAATGTAGACACATCAATGTAAGTGTGAATTTACACAATTGTGAATGTAGACACATCAATGTAGGTGTGAATTTATACAATTCTGAATTTAGATGCATCGATTTAAAAAAAAAAACTATCTTTACGACACATAGTACCATTGCTGGTGTATGTCGGGGGGCAACGATAGAACCCGAGGGATAAAGGCCGCTTGGTCAAGCAGTCGCCACGACGTGTGAGACTCGGGATTTTTATTTCACCCCTGATAGAAAAAATCCTTTCTGTCAACCGCGGGCTTCGAACACCGTACGCCGACTTTTTCAGCCAGCGGAACAGTGGTTTTAGCCGCACGGCCACGCGCACCATCGATGCATCAATGTAGGTGTGAATTTAAACAATTGTAAATGTAGACACATTCATATATAGGTGAGAATTTATACAATTGTAAATGTAGACACATTCATATATATGTGAGAATTTATACAATTGTAAATGTAGACACATTCATATATAGGTGATAATTTATACAATTGTAAATGTAGACACATTAATATAGGTGAGAATTTATACAATTGTGAATGTAGACACATCAATGTAGGTGTGAATTTATACAATTGTGAATGTAGACACATTAATTTATGTGAGAATTTATACAATTGTGAATGTAGACACATCAATGTAGGTGTGAATTTATACAATTGTGAATGTAGACACACGATTTATGTAAAACTAATCTACAGCTAGCAAATATGGGTGTAAAAATAGAAGTTTGAAAGTAAACATGTAATGTGTGATAACACAAATATCGTGTATATATAGTCAAACATGTGATATCAATTGTCATAAACAACTGTCCTAAGTGAGAGGCAGGCATGTGATTACAATAACATTAGGCATGTGATTACAAAAAGGTAGGCATGTGATTACAATAAAGGTAGACATGTGATTACAATAAAAGTAGGCATGTGATTACAATAAAGGTAGGCATGTGATTACAATAAAGGTAGGCACATGCCTATAATAAAGGTAGGCATTTGATTACAATAAAGGTAGGCATGTGATTACAATAAAAGTAGGAATGTGATTACAATAAAAGATAGACATGTGATTACAATAAAGGTAGGCATGTGATTACAATAAAGGTAGACATGCGATTACAATAAAGGAAGGCATGTGATTACAATAAAGGCAGGCATGTGGTTACAATAAAGGTAGGCAGGTGATTACAATAAATGTAGGCATGTGATTACAATAAAGGGAGGCATGTGATTACATCAAAGGTAGGCATGTGATTACAATAAAGATAGGCATGTGATTACATTAAAGGTAGGCATGCGATTACAATAAAGGAAGGCATGTGATTACAATAAAGGTAGGCATGTGGTTACAATAAAGGTAGGCAGGTGATTACAATAAATGTAGGCATGTGATTACAATAAAGGGAGGCATGTTATTACAATAAAGGTAGGCATGTGATTACAATAAAGGGAGGCATGTTATTACAACAAAGGTAGGCATGTGATTACAATAAAGGTAGACATACCTTCGATGTGAAAAGACGTGCCGTTAATGTGGAAATTTAGTGCTGATGGGAAAATTGACATGTAACTGGCGTTATGGCTGATGTGTAAGTAGAGTTATGACTGATGTGTAAGCAGAGTTATGATTGATGTGTAAGTAGAGTTATGATTGCTGTGTAAGTAGAGTTATGATTGATGTGTAAGTAGAGTTATGATTGATGTGTAAGTAGAGTTATGATTGCTGTGTAAGTAGAGTTATGATTGATGTGTAAGTAGAGTTATGATTGATGTGTAAATAGAGTTATGACTGATGTGTAAGCATAGTTATGATTGATGTGTAAGTAGATTTATGATTGCTGTGTAAGTAGAGTTATGATTGCTGTGTAAGTAGCGTTATGACTGATGTGTAAGTAGATTTATATTTGATGTGTACGTAGAGTTATGACTGATGTGTAAGTGGAGTTATGATTGATGTGTGATTAGAGTTATGACTGATGTGTAAATAGAGTTATGATTGTTTTAATGTGTGAGTAGAGTTATGACTGATGTGTAAGTAGATTTATGACTGATGTGTAAGTACAGTTATGACTGATGTGTAAGTAGGATTATGACTGATGTGTAAGTAGAGTTATGATTGATGTGTAAGTAGAATTATGGCTGATGTGTAAGTATATTTATGACTGATGTGTAAGTAGAGTTATGACTGATGTGCAAGTAGAGTTATGACTGATATGTAAGTAGAGTTATGATTGATGTGTAACTGGTGTTATGACTGAAGTGTAAGTAGAGTTATGACTGATGTATAACTGGTGTTATGACTGATGTGTAAGTAGAGTTATGACTGATGTGTAAGTAGAGTTATGACTGATGTGTAAGTAGAGTTATGATTGATGTGTAATTACAGTTATGACTGATGTGTAAGTAGAGTTATGATTGATGTTGATGTGCAAGTAGAGTTATGACTGATGTGTAAGTAGATTTATGACTGATGTGTAAATACAGTTATGACTGATGTGCAAGTCGAGTTATGACTGATATGTAAGTAGAGTTATGATTGATGTGTAACTGGTGTTATGACTGATGTGTAAGTAGAGTTATGACTGATGTATAAGTAGAGTAAGACTGATGTGTAACTAATGTTATGACTGATGTGTAAGTAGAGTTATGACTGATGTGTAAGTAGTTTTATGACTGATGTGTAAGTAGAGTTATGATTTATGTGTAAATAGAGTAATGATTGATGTGTAAGTAGGATTATGACTGATGTGTAAGTAGAGTTATGACTAATGTTTATGCAGAGCTATGACTGATGTGTAAGTACAGTTATGAATGATATGCAAGTAGAGTTATGATGGATGTGTAAGTAGAGCTATGATCAATGTGTTATTAAAGTTATGACCAAAACTTGTATGTACATAGACAGATAACGTGTATGAGTATAGACAGGTAACTGGTATGAAAATAGACAGGTAACTTGTATGAATATAGACAGGTAACTGTTATGAATATAGACAGGTAACTGGTATGAATACAGACAGGTAACTGGTATGAATATAGACAGGAAACTGGTAAAACTGTAGACAGCTAACTGATATGAATATAGACAGATAACTTGTATGAATATAGACAGGTAACTGGTATGAATATAGACAGGTAATTTGTATGAATATAGACAGGTAACTTGTATGAATATAGACAGATAACTTGTATGTATATAGATAAATAATTAGTATGTATATAGACAAATAACTTGCATGTATATAGACAGATAACTTGTATGTATGTAGACAGATAACTTGCATGTATGTAGACAGATAACTTGCATGTATGTAGACAGACAGCTTGCATGTATGTAGACAGATAACTTGCATGTATGTAGACAGATAACTTGTATGTATGTAGACAGACAGCTTGCATGTATGTAGACAGATAACTGGTATGTATATGGAGATAGTACTGACTGCTGTGAACTAGGATACGTTTCTTTCTGATAAAATCCAACAAGGTCAACTCGGGGTCAGGGTTCTTGACCTCCACCTGTTGAGCAAACATACACAATGGTTAGTGCTTTCTTTATTTTATCTTTCATTTTTATTTGTATCTCGTAATTAGTCCCTACAAGATGTGCACATATTGGGGCAGTAGATGGCACACACGGAGCTTCAAACACGGCTGTGGGTCGCTAATAACTCTGGACAAAGGCCATGTTGTTATGTTGATGGGTCTGTGATGTGAGGCCAGACTTGGGTCTGTGATGTGAGGCCAGACTTGGGATGTGGTTTCTCGGCTAGAGACAGGGGCGAAGGCTAAACTGTGGGACTGAACATGCAACAAACGTTCAATTGTAGACGTCGGTTGCAGAGCTGCCTTCAAGTGGGTTACAAGTGCATACATTAATGGCGTAATAATCATGATAGATTCTAGAAGAAACTAGTTGAAAGGTCAACTGCGGATATCTTCTGTGTGAATGGATGAGGCATGTAGAAGTCCTGAAGTTTAAGAAAATTAGATCATCTACGTGTTCATGGCAAATAAAAATCTGATTGGTTAACCTCGCTGTACATTGATAATGAGTATGCGCAAGGGGGTGTGGTGTTACTTTGCTGCGTTACTCTCCCCTGGTCTCTAGTAAGATTCAATGTCAAACCCTTTCGGATAACGGCAACAAATAGGAGGTTTTGTGTGCACAAACCCCCTCAAATAATGACAACATAGGAGGTTTTGTGTGCACACACCCCCTCAAATAATGACAACATAGGAGGTTTTGTGTGCACACACCCCCTCAAATAATGACAACATAGGAGGTTTTGTGTGCACACACCCCCTCAAATAATGACAACATAGGAGGTTTTGTGTGCACACACCCCCTCAAATAATGACAACATAGGAGGTTTTGTGTGCACACACCCCCTCAAATAATGACAACATAGGAGGTTTTGTGTGCACACACCCCCTCAAATAATGACAACATAGGAGGTTTTGTGTGCACACACCCCCTCAAATAATGACAACATAGGAGGTTTTGTGTGCACACACCCCCTCAAATAATGACAACATAGGAGGTTTTGTGTGCACACACCCCCTCAAATAATAACAAAATAGGAGGTTTTGTGTGCACACACCCCCTCAAATAATAACAAAATAGGAGGTTTTGTGTGCACACACCCCCTCAAATAATGACAACATAGGAGGTTTTGTGTGCACACACCCCCTCAAATAATAACAAAATAGGAGGTTTTGTGTGCACAAACCCCCTCAAATAATGACAACATATGAGGTTTTGTGTGCACAAACCCGCTTAAATAATGACAACATAGAAGGTTTTGTGTGTACAAACCCCCTTAAATAATAACAACATAGGAGGTTTTGTGTGCACACACCCCCTCAAATAATAACAACATAGGAGGTTTTGTGTGCACAAACCACCTTAAATAATAACAACATAGGAGGTTTTGTGTGCACACACCCCCTCAAATAATGACAACATATGAGGTTTTGTGTGCACAAACCCCTTCAAATAATAACAACACAGGAGGTTTTGTGTGCACACACCCCTCAAATAATAACAACATAGGAGGTTTTGTGTGCACAAACCCCCTCAAATAATGACAACATATGAGGTTTTGTGTGCACAAACCCGCTTAAATAATGACAACATAGAAGGTTTTGTGTGTACAAACCCCCTTAAATAACGACAACATAGGAGGTTTTGTGTGCACAAACATCCTCAAATAACGACAACATAGGAGGCTTTGTGTGCAAGCATCCGGGGACACCAGGGACTCCTCCCTTCTGTATGGCTGTATCTATGTATTCATTCTCCATGAGGTACGAGGTGAGTCTCTTTCCCATTGTAGAGAAGAATATTTTCCTTCCACATTCAGTAGGAAGATTGGTCTGAACTGCCTAATCTCATTTGAGTTCAGTTCATTTGTAATGTACACGCCATCCACCTTCTTGCATTCCTGGCTTACAATCTGCCCCTTCCAAGCACTCCTGAGCAGCCGGTGCAGTCGCTTCAGTACTTCTGGGCATTTTTTCTAAAACCAGGTACCAAACGCCATTTGGGCCTGCGGCCGAGTTGTTGCGGGCTCTGTGAACTACATTTAACACCTCTTGTAGCGTCGGAGGCCTAACATTGAATGGGGTGCCCGGTTCGCTCGGCCACATCAGCCCTGTCATCGACTTAAGCGGGTCGTCTCTCTGGCTGTCCGAATAGGTCTCTCTCAGAGCTAAAGGCATCAAGATGCATAGAGATGACTTTTTTCTTCTTTTTTTAGTATTGCTATTATCATCAGCTTTACAGCAGCTTCGCATCTCTACGCATCTTGATGCCTTTACCTCTACTAGTACCATAACGCTGCTACTTCATGTTTGTACATCGTCCTATATGTTTACACTAATATATTTGTTTGTGTTTGTTGTTCGTCCAGATGAAGGCCTACTTGGCCGAAACGTCGACTTTTGTTTCGTCCATTACCACGTAAAGCTGTCACCATACCACTTTTTTCTTTTTTTTTTTAGTATTGCTAGGTCTCTCTCAGATGTTTCTCCAGCTATTCCTTGCCGACTGTTAATGTTCCAGATATTGTTGGTTAAACTAAACTAAACTAAACTAAACTAAACTAAACTAAACTAAACTAAGCTAAGCTAAGCTAAGCTAAGCTAAGCTAAGCTAAACTAAACTAAACTAAACTAAGCTAAGCTAAGCTAAGCTAAACTAAACTAAACTAAGCTAAGCTAAGCTAAGCTAAGCTAAACTAAACTAAACTAAACTAAACTAAGCTAAGTTAAGCTAAGCTAAGCTAACCTAAACTAAACTAAACTAAACCCACTAGTAGAAAAGTTTGAGCAAAACTGCGAAGAATAGTAGGACAAAATTATCCATACAGACATGACAGAACATGATTTTGGCTGTTACAAATAACAAACATAAAGAGAACTGGCAAAAAAAAAGAAGAGAATATGAAAACTGCACGACAAGATGTGGCCATTGGAAAGAACAGACATAAAGAGAACTGACAAAAAAAACAGAGAAAAACATTTCATACCTTTTTGCCATTGACAAAAAGGACAAGTTTGCTGGGGTGTTCTATCTTCATTGACATGACGACGTCCCACTTTGGTTCTATCTTCTCTGATAATAAAGACTCTCTTTAGTTCCTGGAATGAGCGAGAAGAATCGACATAATGGTAAGGTTTGATATGTGGTCGTATGTGTATATTATGATCACATTGTGTGATATGTGGTCGAATGTGTAATGTGAAGAGCACTAGTGGCTGTGTAAGAAGACTTATCAACCAACATAGAACTGGAGTCGTCAGTCGCTGGACACTGAGGGAATTGCTGAGGAGGGGATCTGAGCACCTGTGGACATGTTTGAAGTGCAATGATGAAGACCCGTTAATAACTCAATAACTCAATGTGTAAATTATTATCATATCGCGTGATATGTGGTTGTATGTGTAAATTATGATCATATTGTTTTATATGTGGTCGTATGTGTAAATTTTGATCATATCGTGTGATATGTGGTTGTATGTGTAAATTATGATCATAGTGTGTGATATGTGGTTGTATGTGTAAATTATGATTATAGTGTGTGATATGTGGTCGTATGTGTAAATTATGACCATCTCGTGTCATATGTGGTCGTATGTGTAAATTATGATCATATTGTTTTATATGTGGTCGTATGTGTAAATTTTGATCATATCGTGTGATATGTGGTTGTATGTGTAAATTATGATCATAGTGTGTGATATGTGGTCGTATGTGTAAATTATGATCATATTGTGTGATATGTGGTCGTATGTGTAAATTATGATCATAGTGTGTGATATGTGGTCGTATGTGTAAATTATGATCATAGTGTGTGATATGTGGTCGTATGTGTAAATTATGATCATATCGTGTGATATGTGGTCGTATGTGTAAATAATTATCATATTGTGTGATATGTGGTCGTAAGTGTAAATTATGATCATATTGTGTGATATGTGGTTGTATGTGTAAATTATGATCATATCGTGTGATATGTGGTCGTATGTGTAAATTATGATCATAGTGTGTGATATGTAGTCGTATGTGTAAATTATGATCATATCGTGTGATATGTGGTCGTATGTGTAAATTATGATCATAGTGTGTGATATGTGGTCGTATGTGTACGTTATGATCATATTATATGAAATAACGTGTAGAATATGATAATTTTGCTAAGATCTTTTTGTGCTTCATTTGAAACAAATAAACGTAAAATAATATTGGGAAGCTAAACAAATAGGGACATTTGGTTGTTTGTGCTTTGTGAAAATTATAATCTTGTTGTGATGTAGGGTAGTTTAATGTTGTGACATAAAATAGCATTATGTTGTGATGTAAATAATTATGTTGTGTGTAAAAACCAGTATTACACTGGGATGTAAAATATTATCCTCTTGTGGAGTACTATCATCAAGTACCGGGCCTGCTGGCGTAGGTGATCATGTCTCTCCACAATTTTCGATCTCGACAGTTATTTATCATTTCTGTTGTTGACCTGCCTCCAAGCCATTCTCTTAAGCTGTCTGGTATTTTTTCTCTTTGCTTTCTCTATCTCTATCTTGTTATCTCTTTGTTCCTCAATTTCCCCAGTTGTTACAATATAATCCAGCTGTTCTCTTCTCATTACATGGCCAAAAAATGATGATTGTTTCTTCCTAATATTGGAAATTAGCTCTTTTTTAGCTTTGACATCTCTCAGAACATCTTCATTACTCTTCTTAGCTGTCCATGGTATTCTCAACATTCCTCTGTAAAACCACATTTCTACAGACTCCAGTGATTTTCTTGTTTGTTGTCCTCTTGTCCATGATTGACATCCATATGTTAAGACTGACTCTACATAACATTTAAGAACTCTTTTTCTTGTTGTCAAAAATGGATTGCATAGTATCTTCCTCATTTTTTTTTAAAGCTGCTTTTGCCTGAGCCATTCTGCATCTCACCTCTTTTGTACATGTTCCGTTTGAGGTTAACAAAGTTCCCAAATATTTAAATTCATTTACCTGTTTTAATATTGTTCCACTTGTCGTGATGTAAGGTAGATTAATGCTGTGAAGTAATAAGCAAACTGAAATTCGACATGACTATCAATTCGACATGACTATCAATTCGACATGACTATCAATTCGACATGACTATCAATTCGACATGACTATCAATTCGACAAGACTATCAATTCGACATGACTATCAACGAGGATGAAGGCTAGAGATTGGGAATTCCATTATCATTATTTATAGCGCCTCTATTTCCCATGGTAATTGAATGGAAAGCCAATAGACATAAATCTTATACAAGTTTATGCACCAACAGCAGACAGTCTAGAGGAAACAATTGATAAATTTTACGACGAGTTAAATGAGGCACTTCATGAATGCGAACCACATGAAAACACAATAGTTCTAGGGGATTTTAACGCAAAAGTAGGAAAGGAAAGAGTTGAGGAAGTAGTTGGTCATTTGGCTTAGGCGAGAGGAATGAAAGAGGTGAGAAACTTATTGACTGGGCAAGAATACACAACATGATGATAGGAAACACCTGGTTTAAGCAACATCCAAGATGTCTGTGGACATGGAAAAGCCCAGGGGACAACGCACGTAATCAAATTGATTATATAATGATAAGCAATAGATTTAGAAACAGTCTGGTGTGTGTGAAAACTAGACCAGGGGCAGATTGCAATAGTGATCATGTACCAGTTGTGGGAAAGCTTCTTCTTCTAGCTTTTAGCTCCCAGTGGAGCATAGGTCTTCAACAAACACTTTCCAAGCCGTTCTGTTTTTTGCAATTCTTTTAAGATCATTCCATGTCTTCCCCATCATCTTCATCTCTGCTTCAATCTGTCTTCTCCAAGAATTCCTTGGTCTTCCTCTTTGTCTTTTCCCCTGGGGATTCCAAAAAAGGGCCTGTTGTGTAATACTCTCAGTTGGTTTCCGTAGTGTGTGTCCTATCCATCGCCATCGTCTTCGCTGTATTTCTTTATCCACTGGTATTTGACCGGTACATTTCCATAATTCCACGTTTGTGACTTTGTCCTGCCATTTCCATCCCTTTATTCTGCGCAAGCATCCATTAATGAAAGTCTGTACCTTCGTGATTGTCAATTTTGTTATTCTCCATGTTTCACAGCCATATAATAGAACCGACTTAACATTGGAGTTGAAAATTTGTATTTTTGTATTTAGCCTAATTTCTTTGGATTTCCATATGTTTCCCAGTGCAATGAAAGCTCCTCTTGCTTTTGATATCCTTATTTTGGTATCGTTTTCTGTTCCTCCCTCTTTATCTATATTACTGCCCAAATATATATAAGATTGTACGTCTAGTAGAGGTATTTCTCCTAGTTTTATTTGGTTATTGCCAACTGCATTAATTCTCATAATGTTGGTCTTATCTCTATTAATCTTTAGTCCTAGCTGTTGTGATCTCTCATCTAATATACTCATTTTATCTTGCATCTGTTGGTGGATGTGTGATAGGAGAGCTATGTCATCAGCAAAGTCTAAATCATCAAGTTGTTTTGTCAGTGACCACTGGATCCCATTTCTGTTGTTTTGAGTTATTTTCATAATCCAATCTATGGCCAGTAGAAAGAGAAATGGAGACAGAAGGCATCCTTGCCTTACTCCTGTTCTTATTTCAAATGCTTCTGTAAGCTGTCCTTCATGCACCACACTACATTTTGTTCCTTCATACATTGTTTTTATCAGGTTAATAAACTTTATGGGGATTCCATAATGACTCAGCAACTTCCAAAGCATTCTTCTGTCTAAACTATCAAATGCCTTTTCGTAATCTATGAATCCAATATAAAGTGGGGATTTTAGTTCTAAACTTTGTTCAACTATTATACGTAGAGTAGTTATTTGATCAGCACATGATCTGTTCTTCCTAAAACCTGCTTGTTCATCTCTCAAGTGTTTCTCTATAGCCTCTTTTAGTCTCTCCAGAATGATTCTGCCTAATATTTTTCCTGGCACTGATAGTAGCATAATTCCCCTATAATTTGTGCACTCCTGTAAACTTCCTTTCTTTGGTAGTTTGATCATATAACCTTCTCTCCAGTCTTTAGGTATTTCTTCCCTCTCCCAAATTTTATCCAATAGATTATGTAACATCTTGGTAGAGGTGATAATAACTGCTTTGATGGCTTCCGAAGGAATTTCATCTGGTCCTGTGGCTTACCATCTTTTAACAGTTTGATGGCTTTCATTATTTCTTCTTTGCTTGGTTTTCCGCAGTTAACGTGTAATTCTTCTTCTGCTGGTAGTATATCTGGAGGATTATTTGAGCCAGGTCTGTTCAAAAGTTCTTCAAAGTGCTCCTTCCATCTCTCCATTTGTTCCTTTATATTACTAAGCAGATTTCCTTTCTTATCTTTGATAAAGGCGTTGATCTGTTTGTATTTTCCACCTAATTTCTTTGTGCTGTTGTACAGTTCTTTCATATTCCCTTTATTTGCTGCTTCTTCTGCCTCTTTAGCTAATTCATCTATATATTTCCTCTTATCCCTTTTAATGCATCTTCTCACTTCTTTATTCACCTCTGTGTAAGCTTCCTGTGTCTTGGCTTTATTACTTCTTGTTTTGCTTTTATTTATGTCTGCTTTCTTGTTCTTTCTTTCTTTAATTTTATCCAGGGTCTCTGCTGTCATCCATGCCTTATTCTGGCGTTCTCTTTTCCCCAGTGTTTCTTCGCATGTCTCTTTCCATATATTTTTTACCTGTTTCCAATGATCTTCTATATTTATTGTATTTTCTAGTTGTTGGAGGACTTGGTATTTGTTTGATATTGTGACTGCGAATTTATCTTTAATTCCTTGTTCTTTAAGAAACCCTACATTGAAATACGTTCTGCCCTTATTCGTTGTAGTATACCTTTTTAATTTAATTTTAAGTTTGGCTAACAGAAGATGATGATCAGAAGCTATATCTGCCCCCCTATATACTTTTACATCCTGTAAGGATGACTTAAACTTATTATTAATACATATGTGATCAATTTGATTTTCCGTTCTATGATCTGGTGACACCCATGTAGCTTTGTGTATTCTTTTATGTTGGAATATTGTTCCTCCTAGGCTCATTTGATTAAGGGCGCAGAAATTCACAAATATCTCTCCATTCTCGTTTATATCTCCAAGTCCATGTTTTCCCATAATCTCTTCAAAGCCTCTGTTGTCTGATCCTACCTTAGCATTTAGGTCTCCCATCAAGATTATAATATCCTTGGCTCGTCTTGCATCCATCTGGCATTGTAGCTGTTTATAAAAATCATCTTTAACTGAGTCATCTTTATCGTTGGTTGGTGCATAGCATTGTATAATGTGTAATTTTATTTTGTTTTTGGTTGTTCTAAATGTTGCTCTCACCAGTCTTGGTCCCACTGCCTCCCATTCTATTAGTGTCTTCTGTGCATTCTTTGATAGCATTATAGCTACCCCTTCGCTATATTGTGCTCCTGGTTCCTGGTGTCCTGATGATAAAATCATCTCCCCTGTATTCAATTTTATTCTCTCCGCTCCCAGCCATCTTGTTTCACACATTCCCAGAATTTCTATCTTGTAGTTGTTCATTTCTGCTGCCACTTGTGCCGCTTTTCCCTGTTCGATAAGGGTACGAACATTCCAGGTGCCAATTCTGGATGATTTCCTGGTAGACAAAGGGTGAGTCGGCAACCCGGACTCCTTATGGCTTTCTCCGGATTGCGTCATACATCTCTTAGACAGAGAGCCCTCTCTTTCCTGGTTGACGGATTTACTTTATCTTTCTTTGACTTGTTCATGTTTGTGAAGTTTTTTCGGCTTATTTTTTTACAGTATGGGATAGCCAGTCCCATGCCTAACCCTCCTTTCTCGCCTCTTACGAACATGCCTGGTAGGGTACAGCGCCGCTATTCTTTACTTCCCTTTCGGGCCCCGGCAGCGCACGGGCGCCGGCAGCGCACGGGCGGGGAAAGCTTAGAGTAAAATTAAAAACAACAAAACCAGCCTCAATTAACAAGTTAAATTTAGATTTACTAAAATCAGACAAGAAACTGCAAGATAAATATAAAATCACAATTCAGAACCTGTACAATGCAATAGAGAAGATACAAAGAATTGATGAACAGTGGGAAATGCTAAAAGAATCAATGCAACAAACATCAAAAGAGTTCATACCAACAGTGAGGACAAATTCAATAAAGAAATGGATGACAGATGGCATTTTGCAGCTAATGGATACAAGAAGAATAAATAAAGATGAGTATATGAGATTAAATAAAGAAATTGTAATAAAATGCAATGAAGCAAAAGAAGCATGGCTAAAAGAGAGATGCAAAGAAATTGAAATGCAACAAAAAGGAGATGCTGAAGCTATATACAAACAAATTGAAGAATTAACCGGAAGAAAAATGCAATCAAAAACTGGATGTTTAAGATCAAAGGAAGGAGAACTGTTGATTGATCAAGAAAGCATAAGGGAACGATGGACAGAATACATTAAAGATCTTTATAATAATGAACGAACAGAAGTAAATATTAAGGATAATGGAGAAGGACCAGAAATACTCAGAGAAGAAGTGGAAGACGCCTTGCGCAATATGAAAGCAGGCAAAGCTCCTGGACCAGATAATATAACTAAAGAAGAGATTGAAGCCATGGGCGATTTTGGAATAGATATAATAACAAAAATATTGAATGATATCACAACAGCGGATATATACCAGACGACCTGCTGAAATAAATATTCATAGCCCTACCAAGAAATCGGGTGCGATTGAATGCGATGATCATCGCACAATAAGCCTTATGAGTCACGTGACTAAGATATTACTAAGAATCATCATGCGAAGAGTGCGAAACAAAATCAGTCCAGAAATTAGCGATGAACAGTGTGGTTTTGTTGGAGGTAAAGGAACGAGCAATGCCATAAATATCATAAGATCTTTAGTAGAAGGAGCCATAGAGGAGAAAATAGATTTATACCTATGTTTCATAGATTACACCAAGGCATTTGACAAAGTAAAGCACCAAGAAATAATAAAAATTTTAGAAAGCATAAACGTAGACAGCAAAGATCTAAGAATAATAAAGAACATGTACTGGCAACAAACAGCGGCCATAAGAACTGGAAACCAGTTGGGAATGTTTCTACAAATAAAACAGGGTGTTAGACAAGGTTGTGTGCTGTCACCAGATTTGTTTAATATTTATAGTGAGATTATTTTAAGATCCCTAAGGGACATGCCTGGAATAACAATTGGAGGTCATAATATAAATAATCTAAGGTATGCTGATGATACAGTCTTAATCGCTAAGAGTGAAAATGAGTTACAAGAAATGTTGGACATTATAGTGAAAGAAAACAAAAATAAAGGACTCAGCCTTAATAGTAAAAAGACAGAGGTAATGGTAACAACAAAGAAAAAGACATCACCTCAGTGCAAAATAAAGACAAATGTAACAATATTAAAACAGGTAAATGAATTTAAATACTAAGGAACTTTGTTAACCTCAGACGGAAGATGTACAAAAGAGGTGAGATGCAGAATGGCTCAGGCAAAAGCAGCTTTCCAAAAATTAGGAAGATACTATGCAATCCATTTTTGACAATAGAAACAAGAAAAAGAGTTCTTAAATGTTATGTAGAGCCAGTCTTGACATATGGATGCGAATCATGGACAATAGGACAACAAACAAGAAAATCACTGGAGTCTGTAGAAATGTGGTTTTACAGAAGAATGTTGAGAATACCATAGACAGCTAAGAAGAGTAATGAAGATGTTCTGAGAGAGGTCAAAGCAAAAAGAGAGCTAATTTCCAATATTAGGAAGAAACAATCATCATTTTTTTGGCCATGTAATGAGAAGAGAATAACTGGAATATAATATAACAACTGGAAAAATTGAGCGACGATGAGATAGAGGGAAGCAAAGAGAAAAAAAATAACAGACAGCTTAAGAGAATGGCTTGACAGAAGGTCAACAACAGAAATGACAAACAGCTGCCGAGATCGAAAGTTGTGGAGAGACATGATCACCTATGCCCGTAGGCCTGGTACTTGATGATGAAGATGATAATTGTCAAAAAAATGGATTGCATAGTATCTTCCTCAATTTTTTGGAAAGCTACTTTTGCCTGAGCCATTCTGCATCTCACCTCTTTTGTACAAACAATTATATTAGCCAAACTATACTTTAATGTGCATTCTTGTGATATTCTCAAACATTGTCAACTATGAGGTCCGACTAAGAAAGTGTGGAGAAACACTGGTGCAGAAGATAAACATGAAAGCTTTCCTTGACCTAATTTAGATGTCGGTGTCACGTTGCCACAAGGAACCTCCGTGTATGATTTCTTGTCATTTAGAAATCGGTTTCATATTGCCCTCTAGGAACGTCTGTGTAAGATTTCATGGCAGCACGGACAGACGATGTTGGCTGTTGTGCGTTTGTTCCAGTCACTGATGTAACCTGTGTTGTCGCTTGACATTGTGTGTTGTGCAAGTCACAGTGATTTCATGATTCTCTGTGGTTATCGTCCTTGAACACACGGCACGACATGCTAGATCCGTACATGCAGCACAATATTCCCACACACATGGTACACAAACACGTCTTATATTTAATTTTCCTCTTCAAGCGTCATGAAGACTTCCTACAGCAAAGATAATACAATTTATGCTTCAGTTTGTTTCTTCTGTTTCTCGTTCAATGAGGCGCGCTCCGTGCTTACTTTGTGGCCAGTACATCCGTCTTAGGCATGGTAGACGTTCAGTTTTTGTTAAGACAGCCCTCACTTTTGGGCCTACTTCTAATCGACTTTTAACTGCCAATTGTTCTTTAATGTGCGCGGTCTATGCAGAACCAATGTCTTTTGTCGATATCAGAGGGGCTAGCCATCGGAGCTCACTAGCCTGAGAGGGTTAGTCATCGAATCTCACTAGCCTGAGAGGGCTAGACATAAGATCTCACTAGCCTGAGAGGGCTAGCCATCGGATCTCACTAGCCTGAGAGGGCTAGCCATCAAATCTCACTAGCCTGAGAGGGCTAGCCATCAAATCTCACTAGACAGAGAGGGTTAGTCATCGGAGCTCACTAGCCTGAGAGGGCTAGACATAAGATCTCACTAGCCTGAGAGGGCTAGACATCGGATCTCACTAGCCTGAGAGGGCTAGACATCGGATCTCACTAGCCTGAGAGGGCTAGACATCGAATCTCACTAGCCTGAGAGGGCTAGACATCGGATCTCACTAGCCTGAGAGGGCTAGACATCGGAGCTCACTAGCCTGAGAGGGCTAGACATCGAATCTCACTAGCCTGAGAGGGCTAGACATCGGATCTCACTAGCCTGAGAGGGCTAGACATCGAATCTCACTAGCCTGAGAGGGCTAGACATCGAATCTCACTAGCCTGAGAGGGCTAGACATCGAATCTCACTAGCCTGAGAGGGCTAGACATCGAATCTCACTAGCCTGAGAGGGCTAGACATCGAATCTCACTAGCCTGAGAGGGCTAGACATCGGATCTCACTAGCCTGAGAGGGCTAGACATCGAATCTCACTAGCCTGAGAGGGCTAGACATCGAATCTCACTAGCCTGAGAGGGCTAGACATCGAATCTCACTAGCCTGAGAGGGCTAGACATCGGATCTCACTAGCCTGAGAGGGCTAGCCATCAAATCTCACTAGCCAGAGAAGGCTAGACATAGGATCTCACTAGCCTGAGAGGGCTAGACATAGGATCTCACTAGCCAGAGAAGGCTAGACATCGGATCTCACTAGCCTGAGAGGGCTAGACATCGAATCTCACTAGCCAGAGAGGGTTAGTCATCGGATCTCACTAGCCTGAGAGGGCTAGACATAAGATCTCACTAGCCTGAGAGGGCTAGACATCAAATCTCACTAGCCTGAGAGGGCTAGCCATCAAATCTCACTAGCCTGAGAGGGCTAGCCATCAAATCTCACTAGCCTGAGAGGGCTAGCCATCAAATCTCACTAGCCAGAGAGGGTTAGTCATCGGATCTCACTAGCCTGAGAGGGCTAGACATCGGATCTCACTAGCCTGAGAGGGCTAGACATAAGATCTTACTAGCCTGAGAGGGCTAGACATCGGATCTCACTAGCCTGAGAGGGCTAGACATCGGATCTCACTAGCCTGAGAGGGTTAGACATAGATCTCACTGGTCTGAGAGGGCTAGACATAGGATCTCACTAGTCTGAGAGGGCTAGACATAGGATCTCACTAGTCTGAGAGGGCTAGACATAGGATCTCACTAGTCTGAGAGGGCTAGACATAAGATCTCACTGGTCTGAGAGGGCTAGACATAAGATCTCACTGGTCTGAGAGGGCTAGACATAGGATCTCACTAGTCTGAGAGGGCTAGACATAAGATCTCACTAGTCTGAGAGGGCTAGACATAGGATCTCACTAACCTGAGAGGGCTAGACATAGGATCTCACTAGTCTGAGAGGGCTAGACATAAGATCTCACTAGTCTGAGAGGGCTAGACATAAGATCTCACTAGTCTGAGAGGGCTAGACATAGGATCTCACTAACCTGAGAGGGCTAGACATAGGATCTCACTAGTCTGAGAGGGCTAGACATAAAATCTCACTAGTCTGAGAGGGCTAGACATAGGATCTCACTAGTCTGAGAGGGCTAGACATCGGATCATACAGCAGCCGCACACACACATTTTACTTTCTGTAGCTGCACATAAACACCCTCATTATTAACTATAAGCGCTCATTAACACACATACGTAGATTACCGTAATTAACTGCAAAAGATTACCGGAACAAACAAATTAAGAAAGTCCTCCTTGAAACAAGGTAACCGTTACTCCACCACACAGTACCAACACACATTAAGCATCTGCCCCTCAGAGCAGTTCAGGCTAATGGTGGGAGAATGTAAAACCGGTGGTATCTTTATACGAGTCAGCTCGAGAGACGGGGCTGTCGAGGCGAATACGTGAAACCGAGGTCAGAACGAGGGCAGAGAACGCGAGACTAGAGAGACTTTCTACCGCTCATCCGTGAAGAAAGTTACCAAATGTTGATAAACAACATAACATAACAACTATTTCTTATTTGTGTGTATCTATCTATCTATCTATCTATCTATCTATCTATCTATCTATCTATCTATCTATCTATCTATCTATCTATCTATCATATTTAAACGATCTCGCTTATTCTATATCTCACTCAACATCTCTCACAATCATTCTCTCACATGTTCTATATCTCACTCAACATCTCTCACAATCATTCTCTCACTTGTTCTATATCTCATTCAACATCTCCCACAATCATTCTCTCACTTGTTCTATATCTCACTCAACATCTCTCACAATCATTCTCTCACATGTTCTATATCTCATTCAACATCTCACACAATCATTCTCTCACATGTTCTATATCTCATTCAACATCTCACACAATCATTCTCTCACATGTTCTATATCTCACTCAACATCTCTCACATCATTCTCTCACATGTTCTATATCTCATTCAACATCTCACACAATCAGTATCTCACTTGTTCAATATCTCATTCAACATCTCACACAATCATTCTCTCTCTTGTTCTATATCTCACTCAACATATCACACAATCAGTATCTCACTTGTTCTATATCTCACTCAACATCTCACACAATCATTATCTCTCTTGTTCTATATCTCACTCAACATCTCACACAATCATTATCTCACTTGTTCAATATCTCACTCAACATCTCACACAATCATTCTCTCACTTGTTCTATATCTCACTCAACATCTCTCACAATCATTCTCTTAATTATTCTATATCTCACTCAACATCTTACACAATCATTCTCTCACTTGTTCTATATCTCACTCAACATCTTACACAATCATTCTCTCACTTGTTCTATATCTCACTCAACATCTCTCTCAATCATTCTCTTAATTATTCTCTCATTCACTGCTTGTCTGATTAATTAATGTAACCCTTTCATCCATTCTCTATCTCAAACACTTGTTAATCTATATCTCTTACACTCACCAAAATCAACACTAAAACAGATCTATATCTCTTTCCTTCCTTCCTTCCTTCCTTCCTTCCTTCCTTCCTTCCTTCCTTCCTTCCTTTCTTCCTTCTTTCCTGTCTTTCTTTCTTTCTTTCTTTCACCTGTTCTGACGTTTCATTTGCAAATGTGTCATCATCATCATCATCATCGAGTGCCTTCTCCGCAACGTGGTTGGCTACCATGGATCGCCATTCTACTCTGTTTCTTGATTTGATTGTGCAGGCTGTCATAGATTGATTTGTCCATCTTTTGATGTTACTTGTGCATGTTAGTCTTGGTCTGCCTCTGCCTCTTTTACCTTCTATTTTCCCTTCCAATATTACTTTTAGTAGTTGTTGTGTCTTTTAACATGCCCAAAAAATGTCATTTGTCTTGTCTTATTTGTATTTAGTAGTTATCTTTTTATTTTCAGTTGTTTTAATACTTCATCGTGTTTTTTCTTTTCTTTCCATCCAATTTAACCTATTTTTCTATAAATCCACATTTCAAAGATTTCAATTTTCTGTTCTGTTTTCTTGTCTAATGTACATGTTTCTGCACCATACAGGAATACTGAGAAGATGTAACATTTTGCCATTCTTAGTTTCAGCCCTGCTGATATTTGTTTTGTTGTTAGTATATTTTTCATGGCATTAAAATTACTTTTTGCCATACCTATTCTTTTGTTTATTTCAATTTTACATTTTCCATCATTGGTTATAGTATGTCCCAGGTGTCAGGGAAGATATGATTTACGGTCTTTTACTCTTCTGTTCGCCTCTGCTGCTGTTATGTTTCCTAGTGTTTCTAATATTCCGTCAATTCATCTCTTTAGTGGTCGACCATTGAGTCTTGTGTTCTCGCAACGTTTATTGAAGGCTTGTTGTGTTGTGTTTTGATATTTCTGCCGTGTCACGTGGCCAAACCATTTTATTTGTTGTTTCTTTATATATTCTATGGCGGGCGTTATTCCCTGCTTTTTTTAAAAAAATCAGTTCTTCATTTCTGATCTTATCTCTCAGACTGTTTCCTGTCATTCGTCTAACACATTTCATCTCTGTAGAGGTTATTTTCTTATTGTTCTTGCATCTAGGGTCCAGGTCTGGCATTGGTAGCATAACTTTGCGATGAAAATTGTATTGTAGAGTGCCCGTTTTGTCTCCATAGTTATTGCATTATTACAACAGTGGTGATAGCTGTCCAATGATTTGACAAGCTTTATTACTTCTTGAGTCTATCTCTGCTGTTTGTTAATTATCGTTTGTCACTAAACTTCCTAGGTATTTGAATTCCTTTACTTGTTTTAGATGCCTGCCTTCTATAGTTATGTTGATGTTCTCTTTCTCTGTTACGGTATTCCTGACTTCTGTTTTGTTCATGTCGATTTTCATGTTTTATTGTGTATCTGTGCTGTTTAGTCTTTTAAAGTGTTTTTGCAGGTCTTCTATTTCTCCGTGTATCAGTGCCTGATCGTCTGCAAATAGAAGTTCGTTGATCTCCTCTGTCTCTGATGGGTTGGCTAACTTGCATATATGGTCCATGTATGTAATAAACAGTACAGGGGATAGTACGCAACCCTGTTTACACCTGATCTAACTTCGAAGTGGTCTGTATATCCTGCTGCTGGTTTGACTGTGCAGCTGCTGCTGATGTAGAGACTTTTATTATGTTCGATGATCTCCCTTCAAACAAACCGACATAACCAGCCTGTCTTCATCAACATATTCCACTTATGTGGGTATGAACTTTATTTCAATTCGCTTGAGTGATGCCCTACATTTAACCCTGGGAAATACAATTGACCTGTCGAAAGCTCTGACACATGAATGCCTGCTGTGTTACCGCCTGGTCGACACTTGACCTCAATATACCTATGCCTGGCTCTGCTACACAACTTTAATAACAATAACATATATAACGTCAGTGGTGTGTGATTGAAGGCCGTTTTGTGGACGAGCTCGATAATTACCCTCTTTTTTTCTTTAAAGCAAGACGTCGATTTGTATGAGTTGTAGCAACTTTATGAACATGCGGTCATTATTCAACTATCCTGAATAATATTTACACCTCCCATTACCCCCCAACTGAGAAAAAAGCTAGGAATAACCCCCGCCATAAAATATATTAGGAAACAATAGATGAAATGGTTTGGTCACGTGACAAGGCAGAAAGATCAAAACACAACACAACGAGCCTTCAGCAAACGTTGAGAGAACACCAGACCCAAGGGTCGACCACGAAAAAGATGGATCGATGGAATATTAGAAGCACTAGGAAACAATGACAGCAGCAGAGGCGAACAGAAGAGCAAAAGACCGCACATTATATCTCCCCTCGACGCTGAAAGGTAGATGAGGAAGAAAAGAAGAAGAAGAAGATACACTCCAAGAAAAGCTCAACATTGGAGTCGATGCGCACAGTAAGAGTATTTATTTTTTTAACAAGCTAGAGAAGATGGCGCCTGGCAAGACACACCCTGCGGAAGCCAAGAGAGCATTATACCACGAGCACTTTTTGGGAATCCCCAGATGGGACAAAGGGCAAGTAAAAAGTACAAAAGTAAAGTACGTACGTCACGCGAAGTGCGTATAGGGAATATGGTGTTAGTGACCATCATGTTTATAGACCTTCGGCACATGATTTTTGCGTAATGTGGCCGGTTTTACGCTCGTGCCGTTTTATTTTCCCAAAAAATTCCAGTACCCATTAAAGGCTGGATGAACCTGGAAGCCGTCGATCAGGATCTTCTTCTTCTTCTGTGATCCTGACTCTTTTAGAGTAGGATTCCGGACTCTCTCACGAAGGCAGCTGTCTGTTTAAATCCACTCTGACTGATTACATGTTAAAACGTTGCACTGTGTCCGCGCCATTGGCCCAGTGCATCCGATTTCTGCCAGCATTTTATTTAGGTTTGCTTTCCTTAGTCTTTGATTGTCCCCAATCTTCTTGCAAGGCAGCAGATTGTCTTTTCTGTAGAGGGATTCTGCCCTTAGATGGTCGGCCCTCCCGGGTTCACGAGCACCATCTGCCCGAGCTTTGTCTAGTTGTTCTATATTTGCGGAATCAGGATAGAACCCTACCTCTTGTCCTTTGTAGTCTATTTCACTAACCACTGAGCTATCGCTGCTCCCGACAAAGGTGAAGGTCACACATATTCGTTGAAGACTGATGGAAGTAGAGATGAAGAAGTTTGGAATATATGGAGTGATCTCACGAGAATGGTAAGATACATGATGGCTCAGAAGGTGTTTGTCGAAGACCTATGCTCCACAGGGTGTTGAAGTAGGAGAATAGTTCTTTCTTATATTTTCATATTACAAGGAGAAAGAGATCATCAAAATATTTCTCTTTCTCCATCAATAAACTTAATACAAATATTTTCATTACAATTCTGATAAATTACATTAGTTTTTTTATGATTGTTCATTATAACTTCTAAAACACTGAGGATAAGAAATACAGTCAGAAAAGAGGACAAAAATCAGATTGTTGAAGCCACACCTGTACTGGAAGTCACTGTGGCTGTGTGGTTAGTACGCTCCCTCCCTACAAAGTCCCTTGTTCAGTTTCGTTGAGTGACGAGTACTTTTAGGATCGACAAGCCCCAGTCTATCACCCAGACTTTACAAATGGCTTTCTTAGACTTTTTGGAGGAAAGGGGGGCGGTCTGACGTGATACCGACCACGTCACCCAAAAATGTGCCGTTGATCAAAGAGAAAAGTTAAACATCACAATCCCTAAACGTCCATCCATGGACACATACTTCTTATCTTTGATGCCCGTAATTAGTGACATAGCAGAGGTTATAGCAGTACAAGGTGGGTTGTCAGCACCTAGTGCAAGGTGGGTTGTCAGCACCTAGTGCAAGGTGGGTTGTCAGCACCTAGTGCAAGGTGGGTTGACAGCGCCTAGTGCAAGGTGGGTTGTCAGCGCCTAGTGCAAGGTGGGTTGACAGCGCCTAGTGCAAGGTGGGTTGTCAGCACCTAGTGCAAGGTGGGTTGTCAGCACCTAGTGCAAGGTGGGTTGTCAGAACCTAGTGCAAGGTGGGTTGTGAGCACCTAGTGCAGGGTGGGTTGACAGCGCCTAGTGCAAGATGGCTTGTCAGCGCCTAGTGCAAGATGGGTTGTTAGCGCCTAGTGCAAGATGGGTTGTCAGCACCTAGTGCAAGGTGGGTTGTCAGCACCTAGTGCAAGGTGGGTTGTCAGCGCCTAGTGCAAGGTGGGTTGACAGCGCCTAGTGCAAGGTGGGTTGTCAGCGCCTAGTGCAAGGTGGGTTGACAGCGCCTAGTGCAAGGTGGGTTGTCAGCACCTAGTGCAAGGTGGGTTGTCAGCACCTAGTGCAAGGTGGGTTGTCAGAACCTAGTGCAAGGTGGGTTGTGAGCACCTAGTGCAGGGTGGGTTGACAGCGCCTAGTGCAAGATGGCTTGTCAGCGCCTAGTGCAAGATGGGTTGTTAGCGCCTAGTGCAAGATGGCTTGTCAGCGCCTAGTGCAAGATGGGTTGTTAGCGCCTAGTGCAAGATGGGTTGTCAGCACCTAGTGCAAGGTGGGTTGTCAGCACCTAGTGCAAGGTGGGTTGTCAGCACCTAGTGCAAGGTAAGTATGTAGGTTGTCAGCGAGTAGTGCAAGGTGGGTTGTCAGCACCCAGTAAGAGGTGGGTTGTCAGCGCCTAGTGCAAGGTAAGTATGTAGGTTGTCAGCGCCTAGTGGAAGGTGAGTTGTCAGCGCCTAGTGCAAGGTGGGTTGTTAGCGCCTAGTGCAAGGTAAGTATGTGGGTTGTCAGCACCCCGGGCAAGGCAAGTATGTGGGTTACCAGCGCCCTGGGCAAGTTCAGTATGTGTTTTTACAATCACTTTGAGCAAGGTAAATATGTGGGTTACCAGTCCCCTGGACAAGGCAAGTATGTGGGTTACCAGTGCTCAGTGCAAGGCAAGTATGTGGGTTACCAGTGCTCAGTGCAAGGCAAGTATGTAAGTTACCAGTGCTCAGTGCAAGGCAAGTATGTGGGTTACCAGTGCTCAGTGCAAGGCAAGTATGTGGGTTACCAGCACCCTGGGTAAGTTCAGTATATGTGTTTATCAGCACCCTGGGTAAGTTCAGTATGTGTGGTTATCAGCGCCCAGTGCTAGGCCTATGCGAGTTGTCAGCACGCGGTACTAGGTGTATGTGGGTTGTCAGCACGTGGTACAAGGTGTATGTGGGTTGTCAGCACGTGGTACAAGGTGTATGTGAGTTGCCAGCACGCGGTGAAAAGAAGTGTTGCACCCTTATCCTGTTATTATTTCTGTTTCCTTCTTTTTCTTTTAAAACTCTACGACTCCTAATATTTTGCGCCCAATGTAACCCCAGCGCCATAAAGCCCCCTCAAGCAACGCCATTGCCTATATTGGATTATATAATGAAATGTAAACTGTACAGAGAAATGAAAACCGCGAGAAACCTCAAAGACAGAGAAATTGCAGACAAATTATTGAAGGAGGAGAAGAATAAGAAGAAATAAGAGGAAGGGAGATAAGCGTGTATGACAGTCAGCTTCATTTAGCATTTCAAATAGAACATTGCCACTCAGTCACAAAGAAAAATGGTACACCAAGATATTACTGAAACAGCTGAGATCTCGAAGAAGTTGCATTCACGAGTCACTGAACCGACCATTCCCATATGCTTTAATAGCTGCAGAGCAGCCGCAAGGTGTAATATAATGTAGGGAAAAAAACAGTTTTTACAAGTACAGTTGGCACAACTACCTAAAAATAGTTTAATTAGAAGATATTTACAAATATAATATTACGGAACAATCATAGAGCACACTTTAGCCGTCAATGTTGACATGTAAGAGATAACTAGTTGCGATCTCAAATGGTATTTACATTTCAATGGTTATGTCCCTTGCTTCACTTAATTTGGCTGAAGCGGCTCCTATATCAACCTGTCGTTCTTTGAAGCTGAAGACGGCACTATGGCTCAAGTTATAGGTTCTCTATGTTGGGCGGTCTTTATTATTAAGTGCCAGACTTTGCACAATACCGACATTGTTATTATGTCATACCACGTGTCCCTGTTTTCGGGGAGCCTCCAACCTCGGCATGTAGGCAGATGGCTGCTGTTGTTGCTTCACGCTTCTGTGTTTTTTTTTTAATGTTCCCCTAGATCGGTTTCTTGGTATTTTACCCTCTAGTTCCCATTTGAGGGACTGTTGTGAGATTTTTTGGTTGTCTATTCCCATCACATGACCAACGTACGACCATTTCTTCTCTTGTTGTCTATTCCCATCACATGACCAACATACGACCATTTCTTCTCTTGTTGTCTATTCCCATCACATGACCAACATACGACCATTTCTTCTCTTGTTGTCTATTCCCATCACATGACCAACATACGACCATTTCTTCTCTTGTTGTCTATTCCCATCACATGACCAACATACGACCATTTCTTCTCTTGTTGTCTATTCCCATCACATGACCAACATACGACCATTTCTTCTCTTGTTGTCTATTCCCATCACATGACCAACATACGACCATTTCTTCTCTTGTTGTCTATTCCCATCACATGACCAACATACGACCATTTCTTCTCTTGTTGTCTATTCCCATCACATGACCAACATACGAAGATTTCTTCTCTTGTTGTCTATTCCCATCACATGACCAACATACGACCATTTCTTCTCTTGTTGTCTATTCCTATCACATGACCAACATACGACCATTTCTTCTCTTGTTGTCTATTCCCATCACATGACCAACATACGACCATTTCTTCTCTTGTTGTCTATTCCCATTACATGACCAACATATGACCATTTCTTCTCTTGTTGTCTATTCCCATCACATGACCAACATACGACCATTTCTTCTCTTGTTGTCTATTCCATCACATGACCAACATACGACCATTTCTTCTCTTGTTGTCTATTCCCATCACATGACCAACATACGACCATTTCTTCTCTTGTTGTCTATTCCCATCACATGACCAACATACGACCATTTCTTCTCTTGTTGTCTATTCCCATCACATGACCAACATACGACCATTTCTTCTCTTGTTGTCTATTCCCATCACATGACCACATACGACCATTTCTTCTCTTGTTGTCTATTCCCATCACATGACCAACATACGACCATTTCTTCTCTTGTTGTCTATTCCCATCACATGACCAACATACGACCATTTCTTCTCTTGTTGTCTATTCCCATCACATGACCAACATACGACCATTTCTTCTCTTGTTGTCTATTCCCATCACATGACCAACATACGACCATTTCTTCTCTTGTTGTCTATTCCCATCACATGACCAACATACGACCATTTCTTCTCTTGTTGTCTATTCCCATCACATGACCAACATACGACCATTTCTTCTCTTGTTGTCTATTCCCATCACATGACCAACATACGACCATTTCTTCTCTTGTTGTCTATTCCCATCACATGACCAACATACGACCATTTCTTCTCTTGTTGTCTATTCCCATCACATGACCAACATACGACCATTTCTTCTCTTGTTGTCTATTCCCTCACATGACCAACATACGACCATTTCTTCTCTTGTTGTCTATTCCCATCACATGACCAACATACGACCATTTCTTCTCTTGTTGTCTATTCCCATCACATGACCAACATACGACCATTTCTTCTCTTGTTGTCTATTCCCATCACATGACCAACATACGACCATTTCTTCTCTTGTTGTCTATTCCCATCACATGACCAACATACGACCATTTCTTCTCTTGTTGTCTATTCCCATCACATGACCAACATACGACCATTTCTTCTCTTGTTGTCTATTCCCATCACATGACCAACATACGACCATTTCTTCTCTTGTTGTCTATTCCCATCACATGACCAACATACGACCATTTCTTCTCTTGTTGTCTATTCCCATCACATGACCAACATACGACCATTTCTTCTCTTGTTGTCTATTCCCATCACATGACCAACATACGACCATTTCTTCTCTTGTTGTCTATTCCCATCACATGACCAACATACGACCATTTCTTCTCTTGTTGTCTATTCCCATCACATGACCAACATACGACCATTTCTTCTCTTGTTGTCTATTCCCATTACATGACCAACATATGACCATTTCTTCTCTTGTTGTCTATTCCCATCACATGACCAACATACGACCATTTCTTCTCTTGTTGTCTATTCCCATCACATGACCAACATATGACCATTTCTTCTCTTGTTGTCTATTCTAATTACATGGCCAACATATGACCATTTCTTCTCTTGTTGTCTATTCCCATCACATGACCAACATATGACCATTTCTTCTCTTGTTGTCTATTCCCATCACATGACCAACATATGACCATTTCTTCTCTTGTTGTCTATTCCCATCACACGCAACATATGACCATTTCTTCTCTTGTTGTCTATTCCCATCACATGGCCAACATATGACCATTTGTTCTCTTGTTGTCTATTCCCATCACATGCAACATATGACAATTTCTTTTCTTGTTGTCTATTCCCATCACACACAACATATGACAATTTTTTTCTCTTGTTGTCTATTCCCATCACACGCAACATATGACCATTTCTTCTCTTGTTGTCTATTCCCATCACATGCAACATATGACCATTTCTTCTCTTGTTGTCTATTCCATCACATGCAACATATGACCATTTCTTCTCTTGTTGTCTATTCCCATCACATGCAACATATGACAATTTCTTCTCTTGTTGTCTATTCCCATCACATGCAACATATGACCATTTCTTCTCTTGTTGTCTATTCCCATTGTAACAGTGAAGCTGGTGGAAGCTACCGCTTCTCAAATAGACAATAGCAGTATCATATAGTGGCGACCAGCAGATTTTAACTATGGTAATTTTCCAGGAATAACAGTTAGTCAGAGTGAGGAAGGAGAGAGGTAGAATAGAGGACGACACGATGAGAGTTAAGAGCCCATGGAATTTTCCATGCAACAGAAGATAGCGCAGTGTCTGCAGGGGTAGGGGTAGGACACCCACCAAACTAAGTTAGATGTCCATGCCAGTGTTCACAAGAGCAAAGTTGTTGGAAAGGACCAGGTATGACTAGTAACATGCAACGACCTCGTGGTGTTATTGTCAGAGCTCCACGAGTGTCCATCATGTTCACAACAACTAGTGGTTGTTATTGTGATGAGCATGCGTTGATCCCATGACTTTGGCCGGCTAATAAATAAGTGGTCATCCAACTTCCAGGAGAGGTCATTGTCATGAGGTAACATTATGTCGCCAAGTAGGCGAAAAACAGGATGCTTTGTCCAAAAGATGGGAAAGTTCAGGTGAGTCACAGATGGTGGACACTGGACACGTAAACATTGAGTGACCAGATCACGTTGGAGTGGTCAATTTGCGATGATCTTATTGGTCACCATCTCGCAGGTAGAAGAGAGTTGAGGAGTATTTAAAAGAACAGCGAGTTAGGACAAGGAAGTCAAGCCAGAGAATTAGAAGAAGTAGAATGTAGACTGAGTCAGTTAAAACGGCTTCGGCCGAACTGCTAAAGGCAGTTAGCCAGTTAACAGTTAGAGTCAGAACAGTTAGAAAGTTAAGTTAGACGTGTAGTAATAAGTTTTTTATGGAGTTAGCAAGAACAGTTAGAAATATACAAGTTACAGTCATAAGTCAGTGATAGATTATTAAGACACTAGAGAAGTTATCAGTAGAAGTTGTTTTACAAGTGTCCAAGAATTGTGTTCCATTGTGTTTCATATATTCTACATGTCGTAAGTAGACTCACAAGTTTGTAAGAAAATGAAGATGTTGATGAACAATGTTCCATACCAATAAACATTAATAGTTGAACATTGAAGAGAGACTTTATGTGCAAGTCTATTATATATAACATATTGTGTGTTGTGATCATTGAAGTACTAGCCACTATAGAAAGATAAAGAACAAAGAACATCACAACACTATAACATTTAATAATTAATTTGGTGTCCGAGACACAGCACGAACCTGAGTTGTCGCGGAGAGAAATCAAATAAATGAATGACAGAAAGTTAATGGAAGAATAAAAAGCCTGCCCAGTCTTCAACTTAGAAATCACGGAGAAATCACCGTGTACCGTCTACCGGGTCAAAAGTTCAACACGACCACAATTCTACCTGGGTTGCACTCCTGCCAGCTGAGATTGTAATTTTACCAATCAAGAATACCTGTCCTTCAGGTCAAAAAGTCAAATTACGCTGTTTGCGTAACACAAGTCTGAAATTTACCTGTGTCAAGTGTCTAAGAGAGGCACTAAAATTTTATTCAGCATTAAATCTGACCAGCCAAGAGATTGTCAAATTGTCAGTCAATATTACCTGTTTTGTTGGTATCAAGTCATAGCGTCAAGTTGCAACAAATCATTGTTTCGTCCACCTGAGATTCAAAGTTCATCAATGAGTCCGACCTTTGAACTGTGACCCACCACAGTGTTTATTTTGAAAGCATTCAGGAAGAGGCATAACTCTCAACAGAATATCGTCATCGTCAGATAACTCCCGGCACATTTGTCATTGTCGAACATGTGTCGAATTTTCTCATGTGGCAATTTATTGAGAAAAATTGTGAATTGTGATTGATAATTAATAATTTCAAGTGGTGTAGTTTTTATTTAGAGAAACAAGTCAAGTAACAAGTAAGAGTGTTAATAGATAAATATTACAATGGCCATTCACGTGTGTTAGAAATTAAAATAAATTAACATTAACATTAGACATTAGAAGACCAGAAGGCAAGGAAGAAGACCGATTGTCAGCACAGCTGAGAAACAATAATTAATTAATTAGAGTTATTAAGTAGTTAATTAATTTATTTATTAAGTAAGTAGTTAAAGATTGTATTCTTTTAATTAGTATTGTAACCATTTTTTTTCAACAGCTGGTTGAATTTTTTTAAATAGTACTGTTATGTAGTTTGGTTTAACAAATAAGTAATTTTAAAATATTATTATTGGTAAAGGTGACATACCATATGTTATATTGTTCTGTAACCATTTTTAAATTGTACTGGATGTATTCTTTAATTAGTGTTTGAAATACTACATTGTTATTCCACAGGGAGATTAAATAATCATTTTTTATACAACATACATTGTTCTTATTCCACAGGGAAATTAAATAATAATAAATTTCTATTTATTTCAGGAACTGAGGTGTTCATAAAGTGCTGATATTTTATAGTCTTATATTTTATAACCTATAATAAATTGTAATTGTTTTGTTCTTCAACAGTTGGATCCTTCACGACTAGTCGGTAGTAGTAGTCATCACTTAGTTATATTAAAATTTACACCAGTTATTATACTAATATTAAAATTAGACATGGACTGTAAACAAATTATAAATACTAATAGCTGTAAAATATTGATAACAAATTTAAATAAAAACATTAACGACATAATTATTAGAGATTATTTTAGTTCCTTTGGGGAAATAATATTTGTGAAATTAATTGATAGGCCAGAAGAAGAGACAAACAGAGCCATAATTCTATACAGAGATAGTAACATTGTCAATAAGATTTTGAATAGTGAGCACACGATCAACAATAGTAAGATAACAGTCAAGGTTTATAGGCCATTACAAAAACATACATATACTAATCCAATAACATACGCTAAACCAGACTATAGACTATATAGTTTAAAAACAAATAGAATTATTAGAGAAGAGATTATTAGAAATACAGACACTGAACAAGAGACAAAGAGTACACAGACTGAAGTAGAGACTACAGTTTTAAAGACTTATATAGATGCCTGTGTAGGTAGTGACAGTGACACATGGCAAGAATATGAAACTAAATGGATTGAGAAGAATAAAGAAAGTAACAAAATAATAGAAGAATTAAATGAGAAATTAATAAAACAAGATCATGAGATTAGGATACTAAAGCAAACTAATGAGAAAATAATAAAAAGATTGTAGAGTTGACAGAGACAGTTGATAGGTTAAAGACGAAGAACAAAGGCTTGAAGAAAGAAGTAGACAAAATAGAAACTGATATAATGGAGGCGGAGGAATATATTGGACAACTGACGCATGAAAAACTACAGCTACAAGAGAAATGTTCAAAGATGACAGACACAGAAGATGTTAGACAGAAAGTAAAGGTCCATCCGGAGAGACAAAAGTCGGTGAGAACCAGGAAAATTCAATCAAGATTAGACATTAATTCAGTTGTCTTGTGGCCTACCGATTCAGACCGACCACGTTATATGCACCCACTATATCCAGACCAGTGCACAGTGGATTATGATAGTGACAATGGAACAGAGATCCGTAGAGAGTATTGGGGGACAACGATAGAAGAAAGGTGACGAAAGCGGAAGGCCCGCAAGGTTATACGACAGGACAGAAATCCTCCAAGAAATGTACAGCAAAGACAAAGAAGAAAAAGGATAGACAAGTTGCTACAGTTTGTGTCAGTAAAGATAATGATTTAAAGGAAGATATTAATTCAGGAATAGTGTTTTGGCCACTGGGATCCCCTGAAAGGACTAAAATAATAGAAGAAAGAAAAAGACAAGATGATGAACGTGTAAAGACAGACATGTTTTTTGCTCGCAGACTAGGAAGAATGAGCGAGTTCCTGGAGCATGCCAGCAAGTGTAAGGGTAAACATCCCATGGAGATGTGATAATACAGTGAGATGTAATGACTCACTAATTAGAAGAATAAATTATTTTAATATTAATAATATACACTATGTACACAGGATGTGATTTATAAATAGATATGGAGAAGTAGTATCAAGAGAATATAGAAAAGAGAGCTGAGGAAATAGAGATTACCTCAGATGAACTAGAAGTTAAGAGTTACCAATGTGAAACATATGGTACTAACTACGAGTTGGTCAGAGTTCTTAAACTTGCGAAGTTGGATGGTAATCCAAGGAACAACTGACCAATATAAGTGTGTAGCAAGGAGATGAGGGTGTTATTGAAATTTAAGAGTTGTTGAAGAATGAGAAGTGAGAAGCAAGGTGATGATAACCTGTGCTTATTGAGACCTAAAGAATTAGGTTATCAATGTGAATACTAAGAGAAGCATCATGAGAAAAGGAGTCTGGAAGAGACTCATGTGAAAATAATCGTGTAACCAGAGTGGTAACTCGTAAAAGGTTATATAAAGAGAAATGGAACTTGAGAGAGAGTTTCCAGAAGTTATAGAGACTAAATGGTAGTCCTGTGAGTATAAGAGATGTAAATAGAAATATCTGAGTCGAATAAATGAATATGACTGATAGATACTGTCAAGTGGACGGTGTCCAGATAATTCTGATCTTGAGCCTTAGAAGATACTACAAGAGTATCATGATATATTGAGACTAAATAGTAGTCCTGTGTGAATACAAGAGATTAATGGATTAATCGCAGATTATTCTGAGTCAAATTAATGACTAGCAGATGCTGTCAAGTGGACTGTATCCAGATAATTCTGATATTGAGAGTAGAGAGGAGATACTAAAAGAGAGTATCATGAAGAAGTTGAGTTTTAAAAATAGAGCTAAAAGAAGGTATGTTGTAAATAGAGCTGTCAGAAATATGTATGTATTATCTATCGGTGTTGCTCAAGCTAAGTGTTGTTGTGACTGTGGTCTCCGGAGATGTGTGAATTGTCTACGTATTGTCATATATGTTCTATGTGAATTGAGCAAATATGTTCTAATGCTGAAAATTTGTAATCATGAGTATTTTTATTTCAGCCTTCTTTGACAGTCTGTCAGAGGTTTCATTAGTAATAAGAGTTGTTGAAAATAATGTTAAATGTTTCATTAATACCTTTAAAAATGCGTGTTGTACATGGTTTGTTCTTATGAGTTTATTTATAGGATATTGGGATCACAGATGCCAGTCGACAGATGTCTGGTGATGCCTGTGATGTAGCCTCAAGAAGCTGACAAACAGTCATTGTCAAGAATTAGTTAACATTCTCAATAAGACTTGCATTATATTAAATGGTGGAGTTAATCATTCAAGGGACACAACTGGACATATTTTGAAAATTATGTCCCTATGAAAATTTTTTAGATACAAATAATTTTTATTGCTCAGTACCTTATTGTCTCCTAGATTGTGTTGATGCTTATGTATTATTAAAGAATGAATGTTATATTGTGACAATTATTTAGAGAAACATTTTACTCACATGACTTAGAATCTGCTATTGCATGTTATCAGTTAGTAGACCATAGAATTCAAAGATGTATATATGTATACTGTTACTATTTTTATTATGATGTTACAAAATTTAATACTGCGTATGTAAATCTGGACATTAGGGGAGATAATGTAACAGTGAAGCTGGTGGAAGCTACCGCTTCTCAAATAGACGATAGCAGTATCATATAGTGGCGACCAGCAGATTTTAACTATGGTAATTTTCCAGGAATAACAGTTAGTCAGAGTGAGGAAGGAGAGAGGTAGAATAGAGGACGACACGATGAGAGTTAAGAGCCCATGGAATTTTCCATGCAACAGAAGATAGCGCAGTGTCTGCAGGGGTAGGGGTAGGACACCCACCAAACTAAGTTAGATGTCCATGCCAGTGTTCACAAGAGCAAAGTTGTTGGAAAGGACCAGGTATGACTAGTAACATGCAACGACCTCGTGGTGTTATTGTCAGAGCTCCACGAGTGTCCATCATGTTCACAACAACTAGTGGTTGTTATTGTGATGAGCATGCGTTGATCCCATGACTTTGGCCGGCTAATAAATAAGTGGTCATCCAACTTCCAGAGAGGTCATTGTCATGAGGTAACATTATGTCACCAAGTAGGCGAAAAACAGGATGCTTTGTCCAAAAGATGGGAAAGTTCAGGTGAGTCACAGATGGTGGACACTGGACACGTAAACATTAAGTGACCAGATCACGTTGGAGTGGTCAATTTGCGATGATCTTATTGGTCACCATCTCGCAGGTAGAAGAGAGTTGAGGAGTATTTAAAAGAACAGCGAGTTAGGACAAGGAAGTCAAGCCAGAGAATTAGAAGAAGTAGAATGTAGACTGAGTCAGTTAAAACGGCTTCGGCCGAACTGCTAAAGGCAGTTAGCCAGTTAACAGTTAGAGTCAGAACAGTTAGAAAGTTAAGTTAGACGTGTAGTAATAAGTTTTTATGGAGTTAGCAAGAACAGTTAGAAATATACAAGTTACAGTCATAAGTCAGTGATAGATTATTAAGACACTAGAGAAGTTATCAGTAGAAGTTGTTTTACAAGTGTCCAAGAATTGTGTTCCATTGTGTTTCATATATTCTACATGTCGTAAGTAGACTCACAAGTTTGTAAGAAAATGAAGATGTTGATGAACAATGTTCCATACCAATAAACATTAATAGTTGAACATTGAAGAGAGACTTTATGTGCAAGTCTATTATATATACCATATTGTGTGTTGTGATCATTGAAGTACTAGCCACTATAGAAAGATAAAGAACAAAGAACATCACAACACTATAACACCATCACATGCAACATCCGACCATTTCTTCTCTTGTTGTCTATTCCCATTACATGACCAACATATGACCATTTCTTCTCTTGTTGTCTATTCCCATCACATGACCAACATACGACCATTTCTTCTCTTGTTGTCTATTCCCATCACATGACCAACATATGACCATTTCTTCTCTTGTTGTCTATTCCAATTACATGGCCAACATATGACCATTTCTTCTCTTGTTGTCTATTCCCATCACATGACCAACATATGACCATTTCTTCTCTTGTTGTCTATTCCCATCACATGACCAACATATGACCATTTCTTCTCTTGTTGTCTATTCCCATCACACGCAACATATGACCATTTCTTCTCTTGTTGTCTATTCCCATCACATGGCCAACATATGACCATTTCTTCTCTTGTTGTCTATTCCCATCACATGCAACATATGACAATTTCTTTTCTTGTTGTCTATTCCCATCACACGCAACATATGACAATTTCTTCTCTTGTTGTCTATTCCCATCACACGCAACATATGACCATTTCTTCTCTTGTTGTCTATTCCCATCACATGCAACATATGACCATTTCTTCTCTTGTTGTCTATTCCCATCACATGCAACATATGACAATTTCTTCTCTTGTTGTCTATTCCCATCACATGCAACATATGACAATTTCTTCTCTTGTTGTCTATTCCCATCACATGCAACATATGACCATTTCTTCTCTTGTTGTCTATTCCCATCACATGCAACATATGACCATTTCTTCTCTTGTTGTCTATTCCCATTACATGACCAACATACGACCATTTCTTCTCTTGTTGTCTATTCCCATCACATGGCCAACATATGACCATTTCTTCTCTTTTTGTCTATTCCCATCACATGGCCAACATATGACCATTTCTTCTCTTGTTGTCTATTCCCATCACATGGCCAAAATATGACAATTTCTTCTCTTGTTGTCTATTCCCATCACATGCAACATATGACCATTTCTTCTCTTGTTGTCTATTCCCATCACATGGCCAACATATGACCATTTCTTCTCTTGTTGTCTATTCCCGTCACACGCAACATATGACAATTTCTTCTCTTGTTGTCTATTCCCATTACATGACCAACATACGACCATTTCTTCTCTTGTTGTCTATTCCCATCACATGGCCAACATACGACCATTTCTTCTCTTTTGTCTATTCTCATCACATGGCCAACATATGACCATTTCTTCTCTTGTTGTCTATTCCCATCACATGCAACATATGACAATTTCTTCTCTTGTTGTCTATTCCCATCACATGACCAACATACGACCATTTCTTCTCTTGTTGTCTATTCCCATCACATGGCCAACATATGACCATTTCTTCTCTTGTTGTCTATTCCCATCACACGCAACATATGACCATTTCTTCTCTTGTTGTCTATTCCCATCACATGGCCAACATACGACCATTTTTTCTCTTGTTGTCTATTCCCAACACATGGCCAACATACGACCATTTCTTCTCTTGTTGTCTATTCCCAACACATGCCAACATACGACCATTTCTTCTCTTGTTGTCTATTCCCAACACATGGCCAACATACGACCATTTTTTCTCTTGTTGTCTATTCCCATTACAAGGCGAACATATGACCATTTCTTCTCTTGTTGTCTATTCCCATTACATGGCCAACATATGACCATTTCTTCTCTTGTTGTCTATTCCCATTACATGGCCAACATATGACCATTTCTTCTCTTGTTGTCTATTCCCACACATGGCCAACATATGACCATTTCTTCTCTTGTTGTCTATTCCCACACATGGCCAACATATGACCATTTCTTCTCTTGTTGTCTATTCCCAACACATGGCCAACATGTGACCATTTCTTCTCTTGTTGTCTATTCCCATCACATGGCCACATATGACCATTTCTTCTCTTGTTGTCTATTCCCATCACATGGCCAACATATGACCATTTCTTCTCTTGTTGTCTATTCCCAACACATGGCCAACATGTGACCATTTCTTCTCTTGTTGTCTATTCCCATCACATGGCCAACATATGACCATTTCTTCTCTTGTTGTCTATTCCCATCACATGGCCAACATATGACCATTTCTTCTCTTGTTGTCTATTCCCAACACATGGCCAACATATGACCATTTCTTCTCTTGTTGTCTATTCCCATCACATGACCAACTTACGACCATTTCTTCTCTTGAAGAAACAATCATTATTTTTTGACGATGTTATGCAAAGGAAACAGCTGGAATATATTATGAAAACTATGAAAATTGAAGGACGAAGAGATAGAGGGAAGCAAAGAGAAAATATCAGACAGCTTAAGAGAATGACTCGGCAGAAGGTCAACAACAGAAATGATAAATAACTGTCGAGATCGAAAGTTGTGGAGAGACATGATCACCTACGTCAGCAGGAAAGGTACTTGATGATGATGATGGCACTAGTCTTGAATTCAGTCATTGGTTCTTTGGTTATGGAAGGCCCCGGTATCACTGCAAACAAATTAAAATCCATAATTGCTCAACTACCCGTGCCAGTGGAGTCATCCGAATTACTAAATCAACTCCCAACAAAGAGAAGTAGCTGTAATCCACATCATAGCAGTCTCAGCACACGCCAAAAGACATAAGGCGAAACCGCACAGAAAGTGAACACAACCAACTGTTTCCTGCCATACGATGTCATCATTCATCGTAAACAATTGGAATATCGAAACATGATCAAAACGGATAAAACATACAGCTCACGGTGTGCACAGAGCACTTAACTCAGTAGCTCCTGCAAGCCAACAAGCCGGACTTGGAATATGAGGAAACTGCAACAAGCCGGACTTGGAATATGAGGAAACTGCAACAAGCCGGACTTGGAATATGAGGAAACTGCAACAAGCCGGACTAGGAATATGAGGAAACTACAACTAGGAACACTTTTCAGACTCATCTTGACGTTCTTGCTGCCTATCCACCATATTGACCGGAAGTTCTCTTCCTCCTGAAAATAATGATCGTCAAATTTTTTTAACGTATAGCGCTTGATGATGTTAGAGCATCGTCTTTGACTACAAATCCGAACATATGAAACACAGTTAGTCGTCGGATGATCCCCGTCGCACATCAAACAACAGACCGTAAGATCTCCCTATAATTTGAATTTGTGAAATTATAAACCAGTTCGCATGTCTACCCTCTATCTTACAATAGCCCTCTTGAATCTAGACAATATCCCTCCTGACAAACATGAAACTCCAGGAGTCACCCCGGACTGCAAAGTCATGAACATCATTTCGCCTTTCATCATTAGCGTACGGTCGGCCTAGGAATATACGATCAGCCATCATAATGACGTAGCACACACAACAATGGCTGCGCCTATAAATTCCCGATTACTCTAGTGAATGCAGCCAATAACGCACGAATTACCGCAACGATGGTGCAAAATCCCTAAAGTGAAACCTTCGGATGACTTGTCAGAGCAGTCCATATTAATGAGTTGTAACTTGTAAATAATTGGCGTTAAACAATTCCTACAACGGCCATCAAACAACACTCAATGTGTTGACGTAAACCGCATATCAACTCCAAGGAAGGTCGCATTCACAACACTTGACTTGTCAAAGAGGAATATCGCCATGTGTACGACTCCGTATCACTGTCGCAAATCTGTTAATTGGAACATCAGGTTGACTTTAACGCAGAAAAGTGCAATGGAGAGCTGAAATTAATCAGTCCTCAAATGCAAATCCTGCAGCGGTCGAGATAACATGAATTCCATTCCACCATATTGGAACCGGAAGTCCCAAAGTGTATATAAATATACCATCATTAAACATATTCGTATACTAGCAAACGTTCCTTTACTTTCCTCAGTCATCTTCTGCCTCTTTTTCTGTGATTTATTTTCTGTTCGCACATTCCTTCTTTAATAGATTCAGACACGATAGCTTCGTAAGCATTGGCTTCTGTTAGAGCAAGTACATGTCTGCTGGCGTAAGTGATCATGTCTCTCAAGAACTTTCTGTTTAACACAATTGTGGATCACTCCCACTACCAACACTCCCATTACCAACACTCTCACTACCAACAGTCTCACTACCAACACTCTCACTACCAACACTCCACTACCAACACTCTCACTACCAACACTCCCACTACCAACACTCTCACTACCAACACTCCCATTACCACACTCTCACTACCAACACTCCCACTACCAAAACTCCCACTACCACACTCCCACTACCAACACTCCCACTACCAACAATCCCACTACCAACACCCCCACTACCTATACTCCCACTACCAACACCCCCACTACCTACACTCCCACTACCAACACTCCCACTACCAACACTCTCACTACCAACAGTCTCACTACCAACACTCTCACTACCAACAGTCTCACTACCAACACTCTCACTACCAACACTCCCACTACCAGCAATCCCACTACCAACACTCCCACTACCAACACTCCCACTACCAACAATCCCACTACCAACACCCCCACTACCTATACTCCCACTACCAACACCCCCACTACCTACACTCCCACTACCAACACTCCCACTACCAACACTCTCACTACCAACAGTCTCACTACCAACACTCTCACTACCAACAGTCTCACTACCAACACTCTCACTACCAACACTCCCACTACCAGCAATCCCACTACCAACACTCCCACTACCAACACTCCCACTACCAACATTCCCACTACCAACACCATCCTTACCAACACTCTCACTACCAACAACATCACTCCAACCACACTCCCACTACCAACACTCCCACTACCAACAGCCTCACTCCCAACACTCCCACTACCAACACTCACACCCCCAACACTCTCACTACCAACAACCTCACTCCCAATACTCCCACTGCCAGCACTCTCACTCCCTACACTACCAGTACCAACACCCTCACTACCAACACTCCCACTACCAAACTACCACTATCAACACTATCACTCCCAACACTCTCACTACCAATACTCCCACTACCAACACTCCCACTCCCACCACCCTCACTACCAACACTCCCACTATCAACACTCTCACTCCCAACACTCCCAACACTCCCACTAACAACACTCCCACCACCAACACCCTAACTCCCAACACTCCAACTACCAACACCCTCACTACCAACACTCCCACTACCAACACTCTCACTACCAAGAGTCTCACTACCAACGCTCCCACTACCAAAACTCCCACTACCAACACTCTCACTGCCACACTCCCATTACCAACACTCTCACTACCAACACTCCCACTACCAACACTCTCACTACCAACACTCCCACTACCAGCACTCCCACTACCAACAGTTCCACTACCAAAACTACCAACACTTTCACTACCAACACTCCCACTACCAACTCTCCCACTACCAACACTCCCACTACCAACACTCCCACTACCAACACTCCCAGTACCAACACTCCCACTACCAACACTACCAACACTCCTACTACCAACACTCCCACTACCAACACTCCCACTACCAACACTCTCACTACCAACACTCCCACTACCAACACTCCCACTACCAACACTCTCACTACCAACACTTCCACTACCAACACTCCCACTACCAACACTCCTACTACCAACACTCCCACTACCAACACTCCCACTACCAACACTCCCACTATCAACACTCTCACTACCAACACTCCCACTACCAACACTCCTACTACTAACACTCCCACTACCACACTCCCACTACCAACACTCTCACTCCCAACACTACCACTACCAACACTCCCACTACCAACACTACCACTATCAACACTATCACTCCCAACACTCTCACTACCAATACTCCCACTACCAACACTCCCACTCCCACCATCCTCACTACCAACAGTCTCACTACCAACGCTCCCACTACCAACACTCCCACTACCAACACTCTCACTACCAACACTCCCATTACCAACACTCTCACTACCACACTCCCACTACCAGCACTCCCACTACCAGCACTCCCACTACCAACAGTCCCACTACCAACACTACCAACACTTTCACTACCAACACTCCCACTACCAACTCTCCCACTACCAACACTCCCACTAACAACACTACCAACACTCCCACTACCACACTACCAACACTCCCACTACCAACACTCCCACTACCAACACTCCCACTACCAACACTCTCACTACCAACACTCCCAGTACCAACACTCTCACTACCAACACTCCCACTACCAACACTCCCACTACCAACACTCCTACTACCAACACTCTCACGGCTACCACTTGAGTCTCATGGGATAACATTTTTTCCATTGAGGACACAACTTACACAGACGTTTGGATCAACAGAAACATAAAACATAAAATACATCGACTTGACATGTTCAACATGATCGATTGACCTTTGACATGACAGATCACGTGTTGACAAGACAGATACTACTCCTGCCAGCTGACTTGTTAGTTCTGTACAACTATTTGATCTATAGTTTCTCTATTTGAATACTACATTCAATATCTGTGTAGACGGCTCTGTTTGTTTATATACAGACCTGTCAAGAAAAATGTTGCGCCCAGGTCAACAACAAGTCGAGCCTGATGTCTCTTTAACGAAGTTTTGTTAGTTACCGTTAAGCGTACGTTTACAGCGGCAATACATCCACAAGCAAATGTACAAACAGAGGCGGCTCCTACAATGAATTGGTTTTACCTCGCGACCGTCCGCTATATCAACAGTTTCAATAAACTGCATAATTCGCTGCATACTCACCGTCAGAAAGCAGTCTTTCAGTAGTAGAACCGACACTTTTTGTACAACGACTTTCTGTAGGCTGGTCTCAAGTGTACTTGTCATTCACTCACAGTTTCAAACAAATCACAAGTGTCTTCTTTGTCTTCCTGTGTCCCTTTCAGTCTGTAGATATCAGTTCAATGTGATTACAGCAAGAAGCGATTAGTCTTAACTAAGGACTCCTTCAACGCTTTAAGTCATCATCATTATCATTGAGTGTCGTCTCCGCATCGAAGGTTTGCTACCATGGAGCACCATTCTGCTCTGTCTCTTGCTTTGATGGTGCAGGTTGTCATAGGCTGATTTGTTCATCTTTTGATGTTAGTCGTTCATGTTAGTCTTGGTCTGCCTCTGCCTCTTTTACCTTGTATTTTTCCTTCCAAGATTAATTTTAATTGGCTGTTGTATCTTTTAACATGCCCATAAATGTAATTTGTCTTGTTCTAATTTTGTTTAGTAGTTCTCTTTTTATTTTTAGTTGTTTTAAAAATTCATCGTTTGTTTTCTTTTCTTTCCATCCAATTCTACCTATTCTTCTTTCTATATATCCATATTTCAAAGACTTCAATTTTCTGTTCTGTTTTCTTGTCTAATGTCCATATTTCTGCACCATATAGGAATATTTAGAAGATGTAACATTTTATTATTCTTAGTTTTAGCCCTGGTGTTATTTGTTTTGATGTTAGTATACTTTTCATGGCATTAAAATTACTTTTTGCCACACCTATACGTTTGTTTATTTCATTTTTACATTTTCCATCAGGTAGTAGTAGCTCTGAACTGTCTCCAGGTGTATTCCTTCAACTTTGATATTTATTTCTCGTCTTTAGTATTTTCTTTGTTATGATCATAGTTGTAGTCTTGGTTGTATTCATATCTATCCATATGTTTTGCTTATTACATTTATTTCATTAAGTAATTGTTGTAGATCTTTAGGGTTTTCTGCTAGTAGTACAGCTGTAGAAATGTGGTTTTACAGAAGAATGTTGAGAATACCATGGACAGCTAAGAAGAGTAATGAAAACGTCCTGAAAGTGGCCAAAGCAAAAAGAGAGCTAACTTCCAATATTAGTAAGAAACAATCATCATTTTTTGGCCATGTAATGAGAAGAGAACAACTGGAATATATTGTAACAACTGGGAAAATTGAGGGACGAAGAGATAGAGGGAAGCAAAGAGGAAAGATACTAGACAGCTTAAGAGAATAGCTTGGCAGAAGGTCAACAACACAAATGATAAATAACTGTCGTGATCGACAGATGTGGATAGACATGATCACCTACGCCAGCAGGCCAGGTAATTGATGATGATGAATACAGCATCATCAGCATATGTTAAGTTATTGACTATCTTCTCATTAATGTTTAGGCCTGGCATCTCATTGATGTTTTTAAAGATTTGCTCAGTGTATAGATTGAACAAGCTTGGTGATAGGATGCATCCCTGTCTTACTCCTCTTTTTATATCAATGGGTGTAGAGTTCTCTTTGTTATATTTTATTATTGCTGTTTGCTCCCAGTATAGATTACATATTAGTCGTATGTCCATGTCATCTAGATGCATCTCTTTTAGGCATTCTATAAGTTGTTTGTGGTGTACTCTATCAAAAGCTTTGGTGTAGTCTATGAAGCAGGCATATATTGGTTTCTTTACTTCTGTGTACTTTTAGATTAATATCCTCATGCAGAATATGACTTTTTTTTTGTCTCACTGTTTTTCCTAAATCCCAATTGCTGCTTTTCTAATTCAGTATTGATTTTATTTTGAATCCTTCCTTGTATAACTTTTAGCAGGATTTTTGTAACATGGCTCATTAGGCTTATTGTTCTAAAGTCACTGCATTCAACTGCACCATTCTTTTTAGGCAATGCAATGAAAGTTGATGTTTTTAGTTCATTTGGTATGTATCCTGTGTGGTATATGTCGTTGCATATGTCTATAATCACTTCAATGCCAAAATCTTCTAGTGCCTGTATCATCTCGATCTGTATATTGTCAGGTCCTGCTGCTCTTCCCTTGTTCATTGTTTTCATAGCTTTCTCTACTTCAGATTTTAAGATTTTATAGCTGGACGTCCATTTTATAACTGGTTTTTTTTCTTCCCATTTCGTCATGAAATAATTCTGTTATATATTCCTGCCATCGATCGATTATATCTTTGTTGTCTGTTAGCATTCTTCCTTCTTTGTTTGCAATACACCCGCTTCCTGCAGCTTTTTTTTTGGTTTTTATTAGTTATTCTCGTTATTTCTGTGTGCATCCCCGCTTAAATGTTGTTTACTTTCCATAGTTTCGATTTCAAGACATCTTTCGCTGAGTCAGTCTTCTTCTGCCTTATTACACATCTTGCGTATTTCATTATCTATTTTCTTGTATTGGGTAGTGTTCTTTGCTTGTCTTCTTTCTTCCATTATTTCTATGATGGTGTCAGTTATCCAACATTGTTTTTTGTTCTTTTATTTTGTGGGTAAGATGTCGCAGGTTTCTTGTATGCTTTTCTTTATGCATTGCCATTTGGTTGTAACTTTTTCTTCAAGATTGTCTCTTCTGTATTGTTCTGCCCTTCTTCTAGCAGCTTCTGATATGTGTTCTTTACCTGTATTGTGTAAGTATCAGTAATATATTTTTGACTTAAAGCTGTTACATCTAGTAGTATTATCGATGAGTCTTTTGCTTGTTTCTCTTCAGTTTGATTTTCATTTTAATCATTGCAGGATTGTGATCTGAGTTAATATCTGTTCCTGGATAGGTTTTGGTTTTCTTGACGCTGTTACGGAACTTATCTTATGGAACCTATCTTACGGAACCTATCTTATGGAACCTATCTTACGGAACCTATCTTACGGAACTTATCTTACGGAACCTATCTTATGGAACCTATCTTACGGAACCTATCTTACGGAACCTATCTTACGGAACCTATCTTATGGAACCTATCTTACGGAACTTATCTTACGGAACCTATCTTACGGAACCTATCTTACGGAACCTATCTTATGGAACCTATCTTAAGGAACCTATCTTACGGAACCTATATTATGGAACCTATCTTACGGAACCTATCTTATGGAACCTATCTTACGGAACCTATCTTACGGAACCTAATTTAAGGAACCTATCTTACGGAACCTATCTTACGGAACCTATCTTAAGGAACCTATCTTACGGAACCTATATTATGGAACCTATCTTACGGAACCTGTCTTACGGAACTTATCTTACGGAACCTGTCTTATGGAACTTATCTTATGAAACTTATCTTACAGAACCTATCTTTCTGAACCTATCTTACGGAACCTATCTTATGGAACTTATCTTATGGAACTTATCTTACGGAACCTATCTTATGGAACTTATCTTACGGAACCTATCTTATGGAACTTATCTTACGGAACTTATCTTACGGAACCTATCTTATGGAACTTATCTTACGGAACCTATCTTATGGAACTTATCTTACGGAGCTTATCTTACGGAACCTATCTTATGGAACTTATCTTACGGAACTTATTTTACGGAACCTATCTTATGGAACTTATCTTACGGAACCTATCTTATGGAACTTATCTTACGGAACCTATCTTATGGAACTTATCTTCCGGAACTTATCTTACAGAACCTATCTTACGGAACCTATCTTATGGAACTTATCTTACAGAATCTATCTTATGGAACTTATCTTATGGAACTTATCTTACGGAACCTATCTTACGGAACCTATCTTATGGAACTTATCTTACAGAACCTATCTTATGGAACTTATCTTACGGAACTTATCTTGCGGAACCTATCTTATGGAACTTATCTTACGGAACCTATCTTGTGTAACTTATCTTATGGAACTTATCTTACAGAACTTATCTTACTGAACCTATCTTATGGAACTTATCTTACGGAACCTATCTTGTGGAACTTATCTTACGGAACCTATCTTATGGAACCTATCTTACAGAACCTATCTTACGGAACCTATCTTACGGAACCTATCTCATGGAACTTATCTTACAGAACCTATCTTACGGAACCTATCTTACAGAACCTATCTTACAGAACCTATCTTACGGAAACTATCTTACAGAACCTATCTTACAGAACCTATCTTACAGAACCTATCTTATGGAACCTATCTTACGGAACCTATCTTATGGAACCTATCTTACAGAACCTATCTTACGGAACCTATCTTATGGAACTTATCTTACAGAACTTATCTTACAGAACCTATCTTACGGAAACTATCTTACAGAACCTATCTTACAGAACCTATCTTACAGAACCTATCTTACAGAACCTATCTTATGGAACCTATCTTACGGAACCTATCTTATGGAACCTATCTTACAGAACCTATCTTACGGAACCTATCTTACGGAACCTATCTTACAGAACCTATCTTACAGAACCTATCTTACGGAACCTATCTTATGGAACCTATCTTATGGAACCTATCTTACAGAACCTATCTTACAGAACCTATCTTATGGAACCTATCTTACAGAACCTATCTTACGGAACCTATCTTATGGAACCTATCTTACAGAACCTATCTTACAGAACCTATCTTACGGAACCTATCTTACGGAACCTATCTTACAGAACCTATCTTACAGAACCTATCTTACGGAACCTATCTTATGGAACTTATCTTACAGAACCTATCTTACAGAACCTATCTTACGGAACCTATCTTACGGAACCTATCTTATGGAACTTATCTTACAGAACCTATCTTACAGAACCTATCTTACGGAACCTATCTTACAGAACCTATCTTACAGAACCTATCTTACGGAACCTATCTTACAGAACCTATCTTACAGAACCTATCTTACGGAACCTATCTTACAGAACCTATCTTACAGAACATATCTTACGGAACCTATCTTACAGAACCTATCTTACAGAACCTATCTTACGGAACCTATCTTACAGAACCTATCTTACAGAACCTATCTTACGGAACCTATCTTTCGGAACGCTATAAAACGTTATAGAATTATGGCGGGGTGGTGTGGTCGGAATACGGCAGGCCGCTTTACTTTTGCAAAAAAAAAACTGTTTCCCTACTTTCAGAATTTGTTTTGAAAACCGAGCATGTATAGAAGAGAAAACAAATACTTTTGGGTTTTACTGGTATTAGTTGCTCTAACTGGTTCAATATAGTTACACTATCTATTACATAAACTGGTTCAAACTTGCTGAAATCGGTTCAAGTTGGCATAAACTGGCTATGATTGCTTAATTCTAGTTACACACTCTCTATTATGTTAAACTGGTTTAAACTTGCTAAAATTGATTCCAGTTGACATAAACTGGCTCTAACTGCTTTAAACAGGTATTAATCGGCATGAACTGGTTTAAACTACCTCGCTCAAAATGGGTTAAAATTGTTTCTCTCTCTTTCTGCGATCAGGACTCAATCAGAGTAGGATTCCAGCTCCTCACATGAACTTAGCTGTCAGGTTTGGTGTGTTACAAACAGAACATCACAATTAGAGTCTGCCAGATCCACTCTGATTGAACACCCGTTAAAAACGTTGCACTGTGTTCTGCGCCAGTGGCCCAGTGCATCCGATTTCAGCCAGCATTTTATTCAGGTTTGCTTTTCCTAGCCTTTGATTCTCCCAATCTTCCTGCAAGGCAGCAGGTGATCTTTTCTGTAGGGGGATTCTGCCCTTAGATGGTCGGCCCTCCCAGGTTTACGAGCACCATCTGCCCGAGTCACTAGAGGTGACTAACACAGACATGCACACACAAAGATATGAGATGTGACAAACACAGACATGCACATAGCGATACGAGGCATGACTAACACTGACATACATCAAGATATATGACACATGACTAACATAAACATGCACATAAAGATATGAGATATGGCTGACATAGGCATGCACCCACAAAGAAATTACACATGTCTAGCATGGACATGCACACAAAGATATGAGATATGACCAACATAGATAGGCACACACAATGATATGAGATGTGACATACACAGACATGCACACACAAAGATATGAGATATGACTAACATAAACATGCACACAAAGATAAGAGATATGACTGACATAGACATGCACCCACAAAGAAATTACACATGTCTAACATGGACATGCACACAAAGATATGAGCTATGACCAACATAGATAGGCACACACAATGATATGAGATGTGGCATACACAGACAGGCACACACAAAGATATGAGATATGACTAACATAAACATACACACAAAGATATGAGATATCACTAGCCCAAACATGCCCACATAAAGATATGACACATGACTAACACAGATACACACTAAGATATGAGATATGACTAAACACATACACACTTAAAGATATGAGACATGATTAACACGGACACTCCAGGATATGAGATATGACTAACATGACACACACCAAGATATGAGCCATGGCCAGCACACACACACACACACACAAGCCAAGATATGAGCCTTGGCTAGCAATGAAACACACCAAGAAATGAACCATGTCCAGCACAGAAAGAAAATATCCAGTACACATTAAGGTATCCATATGCTTGGGTTTGTTGTAGTCGGCAGACTCTTCTTAACGTGGGAATTATCGACATACGAGACGCCGGCCCCCATGAAATTGTTTTAAACTGGTTTTATGAAGATTCAATTTAAAGTTTAAATTTGTTAAATGTTTTAACTGGTTAAACTGGTTAGATACAGTTACAAAACATAAAGAAATAATTATAAACCACATAGAAGAACTGTAAATAGAACCGTTGAAACCATGTGGGACGCCCTGGTTCAGTAAGACCATCTTACTTTTAAGACCATCCACTTTAACTCTGGCTTTATGCAGATAAGCTATCAACCGTTTGTACATCATATCCATCTACACCTTTATTTCTCATATTCTTTAAGAGCCTTTCCTTCTATACCTTATCAAATGTTTTCTTTAAATGCTTTGGTACCCATGCTGCTAGTACCAGTTTCTTTTCTTGGAACACATCCTCAATTTCCTGGGAAAGATTGCCTGATCTTCAGTAAAGTAACACTTTCTAAAGCCTGGGGACAAGAATGTTTTCACTTTCCAGGTACCACTGCAGTCTTAGGTTGATTGTACACTCCATTGTTTTACACAAACAGCTTGTAAGGTTGATCGGTCTATAGCTGAATGTTGTAGAGCCATCTTTTCTTGGCTTTAGTAATGGTATCATAATTGCTTCTCTCCATGCTTGTGGTGGTATTCTACTTGTGATCCAGCAAATATTGAAGTTCTGCAGTAGCTTCGCTTTAACTGTAGTTTCCAAGTTCTTAATCGTTTCATTGGACACACCATCACTGCCTGAAGACTTTTTAATTTCTAACTTGGATATTGCCAGCTCTTGCTCTCTTTGTAGTTGTAGTGGTTGTTGTAGTAGTTGTTGTAGTTGTAGTAAATGTTGTAGTTGTAGTAGTTGTTGTTGTTGTAGTTGTAGTAGTTGTTGTTGTTGTTGTTGTAGTTGTAGTTGTAGTTGTAGTTGTAGTTGTTGTTGTAGTTGTAGTTGTAGTTGTTGTTGTTGTTGTTGTAGTTGTAGTTGTAGTAGTTGTTGTTGTTGTTGTTGTTGTAGTTGTAGTAGTTGTTGTTGTTGTTGTTGTTGTTGTAGTTGTAGTTGTTGTTGTTGTTGTTGTTGTAGTTGTAGTTGTAGTTGTAGTTGTTGTTGTAGTTGTTGTTGTAGTTGTAGTTGTAGTTGTAGTTGTAGTTGTTGTTGTAGTTGTAGTTGTAGTTGTTGTTGTTGTAGTTGTAGTTGTAGTAGTAGTTGTTGTTGTTGTAGTTGTAGTAGTTGTTGTTGTTGTTGTTGCTGTTGTAGTTGTAGTTGTTGTTGTTGTTGTAGTTGTAGTTGTAGTTGTTGTTGTTGTTGTTGTTGTTGTTGTAGTTGTTGTAGTTGTTGTTGTAGTTGTAGTTGTAGTTGTAGTTGTTGTTGTTGTTGTTGTTGTTGTAGTTGTTGTAGTTGTAGTTGTAGTTGTTGTTGTTGTTGTAGTTGTAGTTGTAGTTGTAGTTGTTGTTGTTGTTGTTGTTGTTGTTGTTGTAGTTGTTGTAGTTGTTGTTGTAGTTGTAGTTGTTGTTGTAGTTGTAGTTGTAGTTGTTGTTGTAGTTGTAGTTGTAGTTGTAGTTGTTGTTGTTGTAGTTGTAGTAGTAGTTGTTGTTGTTGTTGTTGTAGTTGTAGTAGTAGTTGTTGTTGTTGTTGTTGTAGTTGTAGTTGTTGTTGTTGTTGTAGTTGTAGTTGTAGTTGTAGTTGTAGTTGTAGTTGTTGTTGTTGTCGTAGTTGTTGTAGTTGTTGTTGTTGTTATAGTTGTAGTTGTAGTTGTTGTTGTTGTTGTTGTTGTTGTTGTTATAATTAGTCGTAGGCTGCGGCATCACTGTTACGTATTAAAATCAATAACTGCTCAATCGCCCGTGCCAGTGGAATCATCCAAATTAACATCTCACCTCACTGAAGGATCCAATCAGAGAAAGGCAACTGCAGTCACCATCATTGCATCTACATCATTCGCCAAAAGACATAAGGCGAAGCGGCACCGAAAGTGAACGCAGCGAACTGTCCTTCGTCATACGATATCATCATTCATCGTAAGAAATCGGAATATCGAAACACGATCCGGATGAAAAACACAGCTCACAGTGTGCACTGATATCAATATCTCCGGCAGGTGGCTGGATTTGGAATATGAGGAAACTGCAAAAGGAACACTTTTCAGACAGTGCCTCAACTATTCTTGCCGCCTGTCCATCATATTGACCGGAATTCATCTGTCTTAGACCATATTAATGGGTAATTCCATGATTTCATGGATGGTCCCTTCTTGTCTTGCATTTTGTTGCTTTAAGCGGGTATCATGTCTTTTTCTTGGTTAATTTCAATATTATTCTTTCACAAAGGAATCCGCAAAGTGATTTGCTACCTGCTTACTTTTTGGATGTTTCCAACCTTCTTCAGTGTAATTTTGGTGTTTCTTTCTGTACCCTCATCATTCAGCCGTTTTACAAGCTTCCACACTTTTCTTGTGTCTCGTTCAAGATTCAAGGACTCTGTTTTCTTTTTCCAGCTTCTCCGTCTGGCTTGTAGTTTAGCCCATTGAAATTTGGCTATAGCATGCTGGTAGTTAATGTGGTGTTCCTGGCAAGGGTTAGTTTATGTTTGTTTTTTTATATGTTTCCATGTCATTGTGCAGTTGCTCTAGTTCACTACTCCAGCATCGTTTGTAGTGTTTTCATGCCCCTCTAGGTATTGTTTCACTGGCAGCTTGCAGTATTAATCTACTGAATTCATCAACTATTTTTTTAATGTCTCTGTATTTAGATCTTTAGTCAGTACACTGGTGTAATGTACTTTTTCCAGTGTGCCTTTTTGTAATTCCATCTGAAGAGAGTGCTGCTCTCCCTGGCGGCCTCGTTTTGCACAACTAAAAAGACTGGTCGGTGGTCGCTGCCTCCAAGTTGTTTCCCAACAATACATGTAATATTCCAATCCAGGTCTGGTGAGTGGAAAGCAAGGTCTGGTGTAAATGTGGTATGCCATCATCTGGAATAGAATGTTGGTGGATCTGTTATCTGGTTTAGCAGTATAAGTCCATTGTCGTCCTGCCGATTTTCAAGTTCTTTACCTCTTATGTCCATATGTTCATAGCCCCAGCTCTGTGAGTGGCTGGTAAAGTCTCCACATATAATCATTCTTTCTTGTCATGAAACTAGTGCCAGTGGACGGTCACTCGAACAGCTATAATTGAGTAAATGAAGTTACGTATTTTCTGTCCTGAGGTGCAGTATCTGATATTCAGCCCCATCCATATACACTTCAAGTTAACATGCATTAATGTTGTTCTTTACAAGTGACAATATTCCGCCCTTTTGTCTGTTCTTTTCTGTCAGATCGGTAACACTGGTATCCCCTAATCTTCAAGGCTATGTCGTTGTTTAGATGGTTTCCTGCAAACAGCATATGCTTATTTGTTCTTCATGCAGGACATTTTCTAATTCTATCTTTTTACTGTACCCATCTCTATTGCTGTTGATGCTTTCAGCATTCAAGTACATTATTTTAAGTGGTCTTAGTTTTTATTGGCCAGTAGCTCTATTCTCTCGCCCCTTGACTCTAAAGGGCGATTGAGAAGGATATCCAGTAATAGAGGTTGGGCCCTTTCGAGGCTGAGGGTCCGGCGTTGCACCTGACTGTGTGTCCATCACAGAGCGAGTGCCATATCGATTTGCAGTTATAGACACACTTCCCAATGGCATGAGTGCGTGGCATCCTAAATGTTGTAGTGCGTCTTTTGGCTGGTTGCCTCCGTCTTCAGCACTTAAACTTGCTAGAGCAGACTGTGGTCTTGCTCGGGTGTAAGAAGGCCTGGCCAGTCTTGGCTTTCAGTCCCTGGTGACTGTGAAGCCCCACCCCCACGACAAGGAGCTGGCCATGATAGGGGCTGATAATGATAATGTTGATGAAGATGATAATGAGGAACAAAAGAAGAAGAAATAGAAATGCCATTTTAAAATATCAGTCAAATTATTTTAACTTAGAACAATGGGGAAGCACTAAACAATCACCAGTTAATAGAGAGATATATAACAGATCACGGCGCAGGATAGGATAAACTGCAGAAGCTAACAGAGAGCATTACACGACAAGTCCTTTTTTTAGAATCACCAGGAAAAGAAACATAAAGAACGGTGAAAATATACTTGGAGAAGACAGGTGGAAGAAAAGATGACGAAGATGTAGAAGACATGGAACGATCTTAAGAGAATCAAATAGGACGTCTTCAAAATGTTTGTTGAAGACCTATGCTCCACGGGGAGATGAAAGTGTTTGTTGAAGACCTAGCTCCACAGAAAGCTGAAAGCGACTGTTGAAGACCTATGCTCCACGGGGAGTTAAATGGAAGAAGAGACATACACATTATTTTACTTTAAAGTTCTTTCATTGAAAACAGAATGTTCAGAAACGTAACTCTGTTCTGTAGAGGAGACTCGTCGTTGCACGTTTGATGTAGGCTGTAGATATTACACGATATTTGATGTTGTATTTGAGCATGACAGATCAACAATTAGGACACACGTACCTGTATTCACTCTTGTTCAATACAATCAACCGGGCCGCCGATCCGGGTAAAGATAAAGCAATCTTGTCAGGGGATATCTAGGCTCTTTAGATTTAAATATCGATCAATATTTTGAATTTCCTTCAGTTCGATAATCGATCGCTGGAAAAGGGCCATGGAAACCCTTATAAATCGGGGTTCCTCAAATTTTTTTGAAAGGACGTAACTCAAACTGTGTTACACAATCTTTATTATTATTCATTTTATTGTATTTGTTTGTCATTGATGTTTGATGTGCGACGGGGATAATCTGACGACGAACTGTGTTTTATACGTTCGGAATCGGAGTCAAACACGGTGTCCTAACATCATCAAGCGCTATACATTTTAAAAGTATGACGATCATCATTTTCAGGAGGACGTGAACTTCCGGTCAATATGGTGGATAGGCGGCAGGAACCATTGAAGACTATGTCTGAAAAGTGTTCCTGGTTGCAGAAATGAGAAAGAGATTTCATCGGTGGTATATAGAGCCAATTCTGGCCTATATTACAACAACTACAACAACTACAACTACAACAACCACTACAACTACAACAACCACTACAACTACAACAACTACAACAACCACTACAACTACAACAACTACAACAACTACAACGACCACTACAACTACAACAACTACAACAACTACAACAACTACAACAACTACAACAACTGCAACAACTACAACGACCACTACAACTACAACAACTACAACTACAACAACTACAACAACCACTACAACTACAACAAATACTACAACTACAACAACTACAACAACTACTACAACTACAACAACCACTACAACTACAACAACTACAACAACTACAACAACCACTACAACTACAACAACTACAACAACCACTACAACTACAACAACTACAACAACTACAACAACTACAACAACTACTACAACTACAACAACTACAACAACTACAACAACTACAACAACCACTACAACTACAACAACTACAACAACCACTACAACTACAACAACTACAACAACTGCAACAACTACAACGACCACTACAACTACAACAACTACAACTACAACAACTACAACAACCACTACAACTACAACAAATACTACAACTACAACAACTACAACAACTACTACAACTACAACAACCACTACAACTACAACAACTACAACAACTACAACAACCACTACAACTACAACAACTACAACAACCACTACAACTACAACAACTACAACAACTACAACAACTACAACAACTACTACAACTACAACAACTACAACAACTACAACAACTACAACAACCACTACAACTACAACAACTACAACAACCACTACAACTACAACAACTACAACAACCACTACAACTACAACAACTACAACAACCACTACAACTACAACAACTACAACAACCACTACAACTACAACAACTACAACAACCACTACAACTACAACAACCACTACAACTACAACAACTACAACAACCACTACAACTACAACAACTACAACAACCACTACAACTACTACAACTACAACAACTACACCGACCACTACAACTACAACAACTACTACAACTACTACAACTACAACAACTACAACAACTATTACAACTACAACAACTACTACAACTACAACAACCACTACAACTACAACAACTACTACAACTACAACAACTACTACAACTACAATAACTACTACAACTACAACAACTACTACAACTACAACAACTACTACAACTACAACAACTACTACAACTACAATAACTACTACAACAACTACTACAACTACAACAACTACTACAACTACAACAACTACTACAACTACAACAACTACTACAACTACAATAACTACTACAACAACTACTACTACTACAACAACTACTTCAACTACAACAACTACAACATTTACTCTAACTACAACAACCACTACAACTACAACATTTACTCTAACTACAACAACTACAACAACCACTACAACTACAACAACCACTACAACTACAACATTTACTCTAACTACAACAACTACAACAACCACTACAACTACAACAACCACTACAACTACAACATTTACTCTAACTACAACAACTACAACAACCACTACAACTACAACATTTACTCTAACTACAACAACTACAACAACCACTACAACTACAACAACTACTACAACCACTACAACTACAACAACTACAACAACCACTACAACTACAACAACTACAACGACCACAACAACTACAACAACTACAACAACTACTACAACTACTACAACTTCAACAACCACTACAACTATCATAGAGCCAATTCTGGCCTATAGAAATGAGAAAGAGATTTCATCGGTGGTATATAGAGCCAATTCTGGCCTATAGAAATGAGAAAGAGATTTCATCGGTGGTATATAGAGCCAATTCTGGCCTATAGAAATGAGAAAGAGATTTCATTGGTGGTATATATAGCCAATTCTGGCCTATAGAAATGAGAAAGAGATTTCATTGGTGGTATATAGAGCCAATTCTGGCCTATAGAAATGAGAAAGAGATTTCATCGGTGCTATATAGAGCCAATTCTGGCCTATAGTAGTAAATCAGTTGACGTAGGCTATCATGCCATTCCACAATTCTCTGTCAGCATCGCGTCATATTAATTATGTTCTTGACTGTTTATCATGCAATGACACCACCCTCTCTAGTGTCTTCTCTTATTTTTTTCCGTGATCTCTCTTTCCCTGTATTTTGCCAGTTGTAAGCAAGTATTCTAACTTTCTTCTTCTCATGATGTGCTCGAAAAACGTCGATTAATCTTTCTGATATTTTTTAAGGAACTCTCTGTTTGTGTTCCCCTCTGTGAGAATTTCCTTGTTGATCTTGTTGGCTACCCAGGGAACTCTTAACATTGTTTCGTGAAATTACATCTCCAAGTCTATTCATATTTCCATTTTATTTCTACTGTAGATGATTCGCTTCCATATGGCAGAATTGGCTCTAGCAAGCAGCAATGTCTATTTTTTCTGTTGCTGACAAGGACGTTTAAAATACATATTTTAAAATTGAAATCTTTTGTCAGTTATGTTGTTATTCAATTACTTCCGGTTGTCGCGGCAGGCCAAGATGGCTGTTTAGTTAAAATAGGTTTGGTACTGGCGGCAATTTTGCTGCATGCAATGTTTGTACATGATTGTTCTGTTTGTGGAGACAACTGTAGTCCCACCCCATTCACCTAACCACAAATTGAACATATTTGTGGCACCCGCGCGCAGAGGTACGTGCTGCAGGCGACTGACCATTGATTTGATTGCAACAGTACCAGGACCAGGTTTTATCTCATTTTATCTGTTTTACTGCAAATTTGGAACAAACAGGTCAGCGGTCGAATCGAGTGTTTCACCGAAGTGGATGCCTGCCTTCCATAGCAATTCTTGGGGCACATCCATTGATCACAAAGTCTACACAGATTTAGCGCCAGACACATGAAAGCCGTGCTGCCTGCGACGACGGAACTGTACATCATTAGATTTTTTTTTCTAATCGCAACGCGTTTACTAAAACGAAAGATCAGAAAGAATACTGTTGGTGGCCGGAAGTGAGGCTCGGCCTGTATGGGAATGTCCTGCCTGAAGGAACGTCATTCCGTTATAAAGTCTAAAATTAAATGATACGATATTACATTGTTATATAGTTGTTAGTTTAGTTTAGTTTAGCTTAGTTTATCTTAGTTTAGTTTAGTTTAGTTTAGTTTAGTTTAGTTTAGTTTAGTTTAGCTTAGTTTAGTTTAGTTTAGTTTAGTTTAGTTTAGTTTATCTTAGCTTAGTTTAGTTTAGTTTAGTTTAGCTTAGTTTAGTTTAATTTAGTTTAGTTTAGTTTAGTTTAGTTTAGTTTAGTTTAGCTTGGCTTAGTTTAGTTTAGTTTAGTTTAGTTTAGTTTAGTTTAGTTTAGTTTAGTATATTTTAGTTTAGTTTAGTTTAGCTTAGTTTAGTTTAAGTTTAGTTTAGTTTAGGTTAGTTTAGTTTAGTCTAGCTTAGTTTAGCTTAGTTAGTTTAGTTTAGTTTAGTTTTGTTAATTTAGTTAAGTTTAGCTTAGTTTAGTTTAGTTTAGCTTAGTTTAGCTTAGTTAGTTTAGTTTAGTTTAGTGTAGCTTAGTTTAGTTTAGTTTAGTTTAGCTTAGTTTAGCTTAGTTTAGTTTAGATTAGTTTTGTTAATTTATTTAAGTTTAGCTTAGCTTAGCTTAGTTTAGTTTAGTTTAGTTTAGGTTAGTTTAGTTTAGTTTAGGTTAGTTTAGTTTAGTTTAGCTTAGCTTAGTTTAAGTTTAGTTTAGTTTAGTTTAAGTTTAGTTTAGGTTAGTTTAGTTTAGTTTAGTTTAGCTTAGTTTAGTTTAGTTTAGCTTAGTTTAGCTTAGTTAGTTTAGTTTAGTTTAGTTTTGTTAATTTAGTTAAGTTTAGCTTAGCTTAGCTTAGCTTAGTTTAGTTTAGTTTAGTTTAGCTTAGTTTAGCTTAGTTTAGATTAGTTTAGTTTTGTTTAGTTTAGTTTAGCTTAGCTTAGATTAGTTTCGTTTCGTTAGTTAGTTTAGTTTAGTTTAGATTAGTTTAGTTTAGTTTAGTTTAGTTTAGTTTAGTTTAGTTTAGATTAGATTAGTTTAGTTTAGCTTAGCTTAGCTTAGCTTAGCTTAGCTTAGCTTAGTTTAGTTTATTTTAGTTTAGTTTAGTTTAGTTTAGTTTAGCATTTCTGTTACTGATGACTTTAAACCAGACAACGGTTTGGTGGCAGCATTTAGATCTCCAGTTGTGTCTTATATACTTCCTTTCACGTCTTTGTCATAAGCCCCTTGTAGTAACGTTGTGAGAACCATTGTTCTATATCTATAACCTGTTTCTACATTGGTACTGTACAAAAAAGAGGTAAATGGCCCAGGCAGACACAAACACACACACACACACATACAAAATATCAGTCAGGGTAAACACAACAGAAATATGTGTGTGTGCTTGCTGTACTTGTGTGTTTGTGTCATGGTCTCTTCGTTACAACCAAAAGTAACTAAACATGTTCTGTTGTGTTTGGGTAAGTATTTTATCATAATTCCTTGTTATTTGTTTCTGTTTTTTACAGATCTCATATTTGTTGTATATTTTAATATTTTGAATTAATATTTATAATTTTGGACATAAATCATGCCTGTCTTTTATTTTATTTTTCTGAATTGATGATTTGATTGTACTGTAACTCTGGTGTACTGATCACGTTGAGCACTTTATGTTGAGAGATTTCTGTACCTATACTCCTCTCATCTTAGATAATTGTGTGGATCTACTGGTCTCTCATCTTAGATAATTGTGTGGATGTACTGGTCTCTCATCTTAGATAATTGTGTGGATGTACTGGTCTCTCATCTTAGATAATTGTGTGGATGTACTGGCCTCTCATCTTATAGATATTTGTGTTGATCTACTGGTTTCTCATCTTAGATAATTGTGTTGATCTACTGGCCTCTCATCTTAGATAATTGTGTGGATGTACTGGCCGCTCATCCTAGATAAGTGTGTGGATCTACTGCCCTCTCATCTTAGATAATTGTGTGGACCTACTGGTCTCTTAACGTCGGGAGTCACCGAGCTACTAAAAATGGAAGTAAAGACGGCCTGGCGTGATATCGACCATATCACCTAAGGATGTGCCGTGGTCATGGAAAAATCTGGTCACCAACACCATGTCTCTCATAAGCCTAGTAAGACAGGAGAGGAATCCTTTGCTTACTTTGACTTTTTTATTTTTACATTCAGGGCTCTTTTAAATTAGGACTTTCTTACATGTAGAACATCTTTTGTTGACATTAAGGACTGTTTTTGCATTAAGACTATGTTTACTTTATGATTGTATTTATTTAAATACTGCTTTTGCTTTGCGACTGTTTTTAAACAAAAAACATGAGTTATTTTTCTTTATTTTTTCTTTCTTTATTATTAAATAATATTATTATTGTAAACAGAGTTCTTAAATGTTATATAGCGCCAGTCTTAACATATGGATGTGAATCATGACAATAGGACAACAGACAAAATAATCACTGGAGTCGGTAGAAATATGGTTTTACAGAAGAATATTGAGAATACCCTGGACAGCTAAGAAGAGTAATGAAAACGTTCTGAAAGAGGCCAAAGCAAAAAGAGGGCTGATTTCCAATATTAGGAAAAAACAATCATCATTTTTTTGGCCATGTAATGAGAAGAGATCAGGTAGAATATATTGTAACAACCGGAAAAATTGAGGGACGAAGAGATAGAGGGAAGCAACGACAAAAGATACCAGAAAGCTTGAGAGAATGGCTTTGCAGAAGGTCAACAACAGAATAATAAATAACTGTCGTGATCGAAAGTTGTGGACAGACATGATCACCTACGCCAGCAGGCCGGTGCTTGATGATGATGATATTAATATTGTATATTAATATTTGTTTTTGTATTTCCTGTCTTGTTGTTTTATTTAGATTATTATTAGATAACTGATGCTTGAACATGTCTGGACATGAAGAGACCACGCGAGCCAGTTCTGGCATCGGGCCCACACAGACAAGGTCCGCCAAGATTCGTCAGATCGTGTCCAACCAGGAGAACTTTGACCAGTACATTTCGTCCCGTTAGGCCAGGACGGGCTCCAGTCACCGGACATTGCTACAAACAGGAAGGAGTTCGTCAGTCCTGATGAGCTTTTTGGTCCCGTGTCACCAAGTAGGAGCCAAGGGTAAGTTCACGTGTTCCTTTCGCGGCTCTTGACAACGCATAACTGAAACGGCCATTCGCTCTGAATCTCTTTTTCAAAAGAACGGAACGTTGCTGTCATTACAGCCGCCTGAAGAAATCTCTGTCTCTGATCAGATCCCTCACAGAACGTTGCTCTCATCACAGCCCGCCTGAAGAAATCTCTGTCTCTGATTAGATCTCCCACAGAACGTTGCTCTCATCACAGCCCGCCTGAAGAAATCTCTGTCTCTGATCAGATCTCTCACAGAACGTTTCTCTCATCACAGTCCGCCTGAAGAAATCTCTCTTTGTTCAGATCTCTCACAAAAGGTTGCTCTCATCACAGCCCGCCTGAAGAAATCTCTGTCTCTGATCAGATCTCTCACAGAACGTTTCTCTCATCACAGTCCGCCTTAAGAAATCATTGTTTCTTATCAGATCTCCCACAAAAGGTTGCTCTCATCACAGCCCGCCTGAAGAAATCACTGTCTGATCAGATCTCTCACAAAAGGTTGCTCTTACCACAGCCCGCCTGAAGAAATCTCTGTCTGATCAGATCTCTCACAAAGGTTGCTCTCATCACAGCCCGCCTGAAGAAATCTCTATCTGATCAGATCTCCCACAGAACGTTTCTCTCATCACAGTCCGCCTTAAGAAATCATTGTATGATCAGATCTCTCACAAAAAGTTGCACTCATCACAGCCCGCCTGAAGAAATCACTGTATGATCAGATCTCTCACAAAAAGTTGCACTCATCACAGCCAGCCTGAAGAAATCTCTGTCTCTGATCAGATCTCCCACAGAACGTTGCTCTCATCACAGCCCGCCTGAAGAAATCTCTATCTCTGATCAGATTTCTCACAAAACGTTGCTCTCATCACAGCCCGCTTGAAGAAATATCTGTCTCTGATCAGATCTTCCACAGAACGTTGCTCTCATCATAGCCCGCCTGAAGAAATCTCTGTCTCTGATCAGATCTCTCACAAAAGGTTGTTCACATCACAGCCCGCCTGAAGAAATCACTGTCTGATCAGATCTCTCACAAAAAGTTGCACTTATCACAGCCCGCCTGAAGAAATCACTGCATGATCAGATCTCTCACAAAAAGTTGCTCTCATCACAGCCCGCCTGAAGAAATCACTGTATGATCAGATCTCTCACAAAAAGTTTCTCTCATCACAGCCCGCCTGAAGAAATCACTGTATGATCAGATCTCTCACCAAAAGTTGCTCTCATCACAGCCCGCCTGAAGAAATCACTGTATGATCAGATCTCTCACCAAAAGTTGCTCTCATCACAGCCCGCCTGAAGAAATCACTGTATGATCAGATCTCTCACCAAAAGTTGCACTCATCACAGCCAGCCTGAAGAAATCTCTGTCTCTGATCAGATCTCCCACAGAACGTTGCTCTCTTCACAGCCCGCCTGAAGAAATCTCTGTCTCTGATCAGATCTCCCACAGAACGTTGCTCTCATCACAGCCCGCCTGAAGAAATCTCTATCTCTGATCAGATTTCTCACAAAACGTTGCTCTCATCACAGCCCGCTTGAAGAAATATATGTCTCTGATCAGATCTTCCACAGAACGTTGCTCTCATCATAGCCCGCCTGAAGAAATCTCTGTCTCTGATCAGATCTCCCACAGAACGTTGCTCTCATCGCATCCCGCCTGAAGAAATCTCTGTCTCTGATCAGATCTCCCACAGAAAGTTGGTCTCATCACAGACCGCCTGAAGAAATCTCTGTCTCTGATCAGATCTCTCACAAAACGTTGCTCTCATCACAGTCGCCTGAAGAAATCTCTGTCTCTGATCAGATCTCCCACAGAAAGTTGGTCTCATCACAGCCCGCCTGAAGAAATCTCTATCTCTGATCAGATTTCTCACAAAACGTTGCTCTCATCACAGCCCGCTTGAAGAAATATCTGTCTCTGATCAGATCTTCCACAGAACGTTGCTCTCATCATAGCCCGCCTGAAGAAATCTCTGTCTCTGATCAGATCTCTCACAAAAGGTTGTTCACATCACAGCCCGCCTGAAGAAATCACTGTCTGATCAGATCTCTCACAAAAAGTTGCACTTATCACAGCCCGCCTGACGAAATCACTGCATGATCAGATCTCTCACAAAAAGTTGCTCTCATCACAGCCCGCCTGAAGAAATCACTGTATGATCAGATCTCTCACAAAAAGTTTCTCTCATCACAGCCCGCCTGAAGAAATCACTGTATGATCAGATCTCTCACCAAAAGTTGCTCTCATCACAGCCCGCCTGAAGAAATCACTGTATGATCAGATCTCTCACCAAAAGTTGCTCTCATCACAGCCCGCCTGAAGAAATCACTGTATGATCAGATCTCTCACCAAAAGTTGCACTCATCACAGCCAGCCTGAAGAAATCTCTGTCTCTGATCAGATCTCCCACAGAACGTTGCTCTCTTCACAGCCCGCCTGAAGAAATCTCTGTCTCTGATCAGATCTCCCACAGAACGTTGCTCTCATCACAGCCCGCCTGAAGAAATCTCTATCTCTGATCAGATTTCTCACAAAACGTTGCTCTCATCACAGCCCGCTTGAAGAAATATATGTCTCTGATCAGATCTTCCACAGAACGTTGCTCTCATCATAGCCCGCCTGAAGAAATCTCTGTCTCTGATCAGATCTCCCACAGAACGTTGCTCTCATCGCAGCCCGCCTGAAGAAATCTCTGTCTCTGATCAGATCTCCACAGAAAGTTGGTCTCATCACAGACCGCCTGAAGAAATCTCTGTCTCTGATCAGATCTCCACAAAACGTTGCTCTCATCACAGTCGCCTGAAGAAATCTCTGTCTCTGATCAGATCTCCCACAGAAAGTTGGTCTCATCACAGCCCGCCTGAAGAAATCTCTATCTCTGATCAGATTTCTCACAAAACGTTGCTCTCATCACAGCCCGCTTGAAGAAATATCTGTCTCTGATCAGATCTTCCACAGAACGTTGCTCTCATCATAGCCCGCCTGAAGAAATCTCTGTCTCTGATCAGATCTCTCACAAAAGGTTGTTCACATCACAGCCCGCCTGAAGAAATCACTGTCTGATCAGATCTCTCACAAAAAGTTGCACTTATCACAGCCCGCCTGAAGAAATCACTGCATGATCAGATCTCTCACAAAAAGTTGCTCTCATCACAGCCCGCCTGAAGAAATCACTGTATGATCAGATCTCTCACAAAAAGTTTCTCTCATCACAGCCCGCCTGAAGAAATCACTGTATGATCAGATCTCTCACCAAAAGTTGCTCTCATCACAGCCCGCCTGAAGAAATCACTGTATGATCAGATCTCTCACCAAAAGTTGCTCTCATCACAGCCCGCCTGAAGAAATCACTGTATGATCAGATCTCTCACCAAAAGTTGCACTCATCACAGCCAGCCTGAAGAAATCTCTGTCTCTGATCAGATCTCCCACAGAACGTTGCTCTCTTCACAGCCCGCCTGAAGAAATCTCTGTCTCTGATCAGATCTCCCACAGAACGTTGCTCTCATCACAGCCCGCCTGAAGAAATCTCTATCTCTGATCAGATTTCTCACAAAACGTTGCTCTCATCACAGCCCGCTTGAAGAAATATATGTCTCTGATCAGATCTTCCACAGAACGTTGCTCTCATCATAGCCCGCCTGAAGAAATCTCTGTCTCTGATCAGATCTCCCACAGAACGTTGCTCTCATCGCAGCCCGCCTGAAGAAATCTCTGTCTCTGATCAGATCTCCCACAGAAAGTTGGTCTCATCACAGACCGCCTGAAGAAATCTCTGTCTCTGATCAGATCTCTCATAAAACGTTGCTCTCATCACAGTCGCCTGAAGAAATCTCTGTCTCTGATCAGATCTCCCACAGAAAGTTGGTCTCATCACAGACCGCCTGAAGAAATCTCTGTCTCTGATCAGATTTCTCACAAAACGTTGCTCTCATCACAGCCCGCCTGAAGAAATCTCTGTCTCTGATCAGATCTCCCACTGTCGATATCTTGAAACCACTTTTGCTTGGTCTACCCCGTCTCATCTTTCTGAAACCATGGCTTCCATTATTGTTCGTTTCTGCCCACTGTGTCTTTTGATGTGTCTATAATATTGTCTTCTAATTTGTCAAATACTGTTTAGAAGCCAATTCTTTTAAATGTCCAGATCTTTTATGCCTTCATCTATCTTTTCCATTATCCAAGATATCCCTGGAGTATCTTTTTTTTCGAATTAAGTCTCTTTTCAATGTCTTTTCGAGATTGTCCATGATCCACAACTATATGTCACTTTAGTTATTTCAGGTCTCAGATTTGAATAAATTGTTAGTTTCAAGGTCTTCGTTGTCTTGATGATTTCATATTGACTTTTTTGTTTTGTCGGTTATGGCTTTGGTTATGGCTTTGGATATGGAAGGCCCCGGTATCACAACAAACGAATTAAAATCCATAATTGCTCAACCGCCCGTGCCAGTGGAATCATCCGAATTACTAACTCATCTCCAAACAAAGAAAGGTAACTGTAGTCCCCATCATACCAGTCTCAGCACACGCCAAATGACATAAGGCGAAGCCACACTAAAAGTGAACACAGCCAACTGTTCCCTGTCATACGATATCATCATTCATCGTAAACAATTGGAATATCGAAACATGATCAAAACGGATGAAACACACAAACCGGACATGGAATATGAGGAAACTGCAACAAGGAACACTTTTCATACATAACCTTCAATGGTACTTGCAGCTTATTCACCATATTGACCGGAAGTTCACGTCCTCCTGAAAATGATGATCGTCATATATTTTTTTTTAAAGTATAACGCGTGATGATGTTAGAACATCATTTTTGACTCCAGTTACGAGTTAGTCCTCGTATTATCCCCGTCGCACATCAAACAGACCGTAAGATCTTCCCGCAATGTGAATTTGTGAAATTATAAACCACCATTTGAAATTATAAAATCACATGTCTACCCGGAGGCGAAGGCGCACCTCACAGCACCAGAGCTGAAAGTTGTCAACGACCCACAGCTGATGGCTTGCGCCAGGATCGGTGAAACAGAACCATCCAGACGCTGCTCCACCTCTCCGTAGTGCCTCTATTACCAGACTAACCTATCTAATCTGGCCAAGCGAGTAGGGACCGAAGAGTAAACACAACCTAGTTTTTAAAAAATGTCGCGCTAAAGTCGGATGTGTTGGGCTTAAAGGCGAAAATATCACACTTATACTGCAAGCCACAACACAACGCAGACACGCGTCATGAATAAAGATCCGTCATTTCGCTTCTCAACATTAGCGTGTGGCTGGTCTAGAGATACACGATGAGCCATTATGATGACATATAACACACAACAATGGCTGCGTCCATAGATTCCGATTACTCTAGCAAATGCAGCCTACAACAAACTCAATACGGTGCAAATTCCTAAAGTGAAAACTTCGGTTGACTTGACGGAGCAGTCCACATTAATGTGCTGTAACATGTAAATAACTTGCGTCAAATAATTCCAACGACGGCCATTGAACAGCACTCAATGTGTTGACGTAAACCGCAGATCAACTCCAGACGGTGAAAGGTCGCATTCACAACACTTGACTTGTCAAAAAGGAATATTGCCGTGTGTACGACTCCACTTCATCGGCGCAGATTTGTTAAACAGAACAACATTTTGACTTTTTAACGCAGAGAATTGCATTGGAGAACCGACATAATCAGTTCCCAAATACAATTTCTGCAGGATCGAGAGAACATGAACTTCGTTCCACCATTTTGGAAACGGAAGTCCATTCCCTGTTTTTACGGTTGCCATTATCTAACTTTTCTGTTTGTTTAGATTGAAGATTTGTTTCTTCACTGTATTTGTTTTAACCAATTTAGTTGTCTCTTCAAATCCCTTGCTCTGTGCTCAGATGATATATCAATGATAGCATTTGTTGAACGATTGAGCCTGTAATTCTGTACTTGTGACTTGTAAACAAGCAACATAATGCTCCTCCCATCTCTCGCTTAAGATTTTAATCCCTATGTTTTTTTACTGTTTTCTCTTCGTCACATTGTCATACGTCGCCTTCGATTTATTTACGTTTCAACTTAGTTTCGATTTGGCACAAATTAATAGTTTCAGCGAGAGTAACTTTGATTCGATTATCACAAATTAATAGTTTTAGCCACCAGCCATTTTAATAAGATTGTCACAAGAAAATTAATATTAGCCATGAGTCATTGTAATAGCTTGTTATAAATGTATCAGTCATAAGTCACTTTAATTCGATTGAGTTGAGTTATTTGCTTATCTTTGATGTCACAAGCTAGTTATTAGTTGTAACAAGCGTCACTTCCAAGCGATTGTCTTTAATTCACAATTAGCTGCAACCACGAACCGCTATTTGAAGCTTAGCCACTCTAGATCGTTGTTTCTTTGACAACTAGATTTATTTTCAAATCTATATGCCTTGGCTTGTGTAATGTTATGTGTCCCGGCTTGTGTAATGTTATGTGTCCCGGCTTGTGTAATGTTATGTGTCCCGCCTTGTGTAATGTTATGTGTCCCGGCTTGTGTAATGTTATGTGTCCCAGCTTGTGTAATGTTATGTGTCCCGCCTTGTGTAATGTTATGTGTCCCGGCTTGTGTAATGTTATGTGTCCCGGCTTGTGTAATGTTATGTGTCCCGGCTTATGTAATGTTATGTGTCTTAACTTGTGTAATGTTATGTGTCCCGCCTTGTGTAATGTTATGTGTCCCGCCTTGTGTAATGTTATGTGTCCCGCCTTGTGTAATGTTATGTGTCCCGCATTGTGTAATGTTATGTGTCCCGCCTTGTGTAATGTTATGTGTCCCGCCTTGTGTAATGTTTTGTGGTCCCGCCTTGTGTAATGTTATGTGCCCCAACTTGTGTGACGTTATTTCTTGACTGCGCTCACATGTTATTGACCTGACTATGGTAAGGTTTATCTCAGTCTAGAAAGACAAATACAAATATTATTATCATCTCTACAGACATCATGAAAGTGTTCACGGGAGATTCAAGAAAGACGACACCCGGGTAAAGAATCGAGGTAAGATTTTATGAAAACAATAGCAGCTTCCAATGAAGCGACTAAAGTCACGGAAAGTGGTGCTACAAAATATAGTGGTCATAGTCAATAAATAGAAAAAAACTGTTTGGGGGGTGGGGAGAAAGCGAGAGAGATAAGGAACATTTTAGAGATCAGAACATATTTGTCACAGATCTTTCTTCAATGACAACAGCGCTGTATGATCATCATCTATCTTGTCCCTGAGAACCTGACTCCCATGACGGCTCCTCCAGCAACAGTCAACACCGGCTCGTCTTGCTACTCTCTTGTCTAACTGGAAATAGTCCCACCATAGAAGCCGCGATAGCTCAGTGGTTAGTGAACTGGACTACAAAGGACAAGAGGTAGGGTTCGATCCCAGCCGATGGCTTTAGGGTTCATCCAGCCTTCAATGGGTACCGGATTTTTTTTCTGAGAAAGTAAAGCGGCACAGGCGGAATACCGACCACATTACCCCAACAATTATGTGTCGAAGGTCTGTAACATTATAGTCTCTAACACCATATTCCCTATACGTCACTTGGCGTGACGGGGGATCTTTACTTACTAGGCTATTATGTCGTTCTACATGACCCAGATATCTTATTTGTTTATAACCAAACACGTGTTTTAGGATTGCAAGTTGCTGTAATATCAACAGGTGTGTTCACTTCTCCGTCCTCTGAGTATTCTTCTCTAACACTTGTATTCAAGGCAGAGGTGAATTTCTCAGCAGATTTGTCAATTGTCCATCTTTCACCGCTATATATTGAAATGGGGAGAATTAAGCCTTTTATAATCCTATGAACAGCAACAGTAATGTTTCTTCTTCTATATCTTCTTCTTCTATATCTTCTTCTTCTTCATCTTCTTCAGCGATAACATACTGCTATACATTTAGACGTTTAGACCAGTATCCGACAGAAACAAGACCGTGCGTTTGAGATCTTCGCCGGTTGCCCACAACCTGTCATACAGGTTTGTTTCTGTGGACCATATTTGTGTTGTCATGTAGGTTGTTTCTGTGGACCATATTTGTGTTGTCATGTAGGCTTGTTTCTGTGGACTATATTGTGTTGTCATGTAGGTTTGTTTCTGTGGACCATATTTGTGTTGTCATGTAGGCTTGTTTTCTGTGGACTATATTTGTGTTGTCATGCAGGGTTGTTTCTGTGGACCATATTTGTGTTGTCATGTAGGCTGTTTCTGTGGACCATATTTGTGTTGTCATATAGGCTTGTTTCTGTGGACTATATTTTGTGTTGTCATGTAGGCTTGTTTCTGTGGACCATATTTGTTTTGTCATGTAGGCTTGTTTCTGTGGACCATATTTTGTGTTGTCATGTAGGCTTGTTTCTGTGGACTATATTTTGTGTTGTCATGTAGGCTTGTTTCTGTGGACTATATTTGTGTTGTCATGTAGGCTTGTTTCTGTGGACTATATTTGTGTTGTCATGTAGGCTTGTTTTCTGTGGACTATATTTGTGTTGTCATGTAGCTTGTTTCTGTGGACTATATTTGTGTTGTCATGTAGGCTTGTTTCTGTGGACTATATTTGTGTTGTCATGTAGGCTTGTTTCTGTGGACCATATTTTGTGTTGTCATGTAGGCTTGTTTCTGTGGACCATATTTGTGTTGTCATGTAGGCTTGTTTCTGTGGACCATATTTGTGTTGTCATGTAGGCTTGTTTCTGTGGACCATATTTGTGTTGTCATGTAGGCTTGTTTCTGTGGACCATATTTGTGTTGTCATGTAGGCTTGTTTCTGTGGACCATATTTGTGTTGTCATGTAGGCTTGTTTCTGTGGACTATATTTGTGTTGTCATGTAGGCTTGTTTCTGTGGACCATATTTGTGTTGTCATGTAGGCTTGTTTCTGTGGACCATATTTGTGTTGTCATGTAGGCTTGTTTCTGTGGACCATATTTGTGTTGTCATGTAGGCTTGTTTCTGTGGACCATATTTGTGTTGTCATGTAGGCTTGTTTCTGTGACCATATTTGTGTTGTCATGCAGGTTTGTTTCTGTGGACCATATTTGTGTTGTCATGCAGGTTTGTTTCTGTGGACCATATTTGTGTTGTCATGCAGGTTGTTTCTGTGGTCCATATTTGTGTTGTCATGCAGGTTTTTCTGTGGACCATATTTGTGTTGTCATGTAGGCTTGTTTCTGTGGACCATATTTGTGTTGTCATGCAGGTTGTTTTCTGTGGACCATATTTGTGTTGTCATGCAGGGTTGTTTCTGTGACCATATTTGTGTTGTCATGTAGGGTTGTTTCTGTGGACCATATTTGTGTTGTCATGCAGGGTTGTTTCTGTGGACCATATTTGTGTTGTCATGCAGGTTTGTTTCTGTGGACATATTTGTGTTGTCATGTAGGCTTGTTTCTGTGGACCATATTTGTGTGTCATGTAGGCTTGTTTCTGTGGACCATATTTGTGTTGTCATGTAGGCTTGTTTCTGTGGACCATATTTGTGTTGTCATGTAGGCTTGTTTTCTGTGGACCATATTTGTGTTGTCATGTAGGCTTGTTTCTGTGGACCATATTTGTGTTGTCATGTAGGCTTGTTTCTGTGGACCATATTTGTGTTGTCATGTAGGCTTGTTTCTGTGGACCATATTTGTGTTGTCATGTAGGCTTGTTTCTGTGGACCATATTTGTGTTGTCATGTAGGCTTGTTTCTGTGGACTATATTTGTGTTGTCATGCAGGCTTGTTCTGTGGACCATATTTGTGTTGTCATGTAGGCTTGTTTCTGTGGACTATATTTGTGTTGTCATGTAGGCTTTTTCTGTGGACTATATTTGTGTTGTCATGCAGGCTTGTTTCTGTGGACCATATTTGTGTTGTCATGTAGGCTTGTTTCTGTGGACCATATTTGTGTTGTCATGCAGGCTTGTTTCTGTGGAACATATTTTGTGTTGTCATGCATGTTTCTTTCTGTGGACCATATTTGTGTTGTCATGTAGGCTTGTTTCTGTGGACCATATTTGTGTTTGTCATGTAGGCTTGTTTCTGTGGAACATATTTGTGTTGTCATGTAGGCTTGTTTCTGTGGACCATATTTGTGTTGTCATGCAGGTTTTGTTTCTGTGGACTATATTTGTGTTGTTATGTAGGCTTGTTTCTGTGGACCATATTTGTGTTGTCATGTAGGCTTGTTTCTGTGGACCATATTTGTGTTGTCATGAAGGCTTGTTTCTGGGACCATATTTGTGTTGTCATGTAGGCTTGTTTCTGTGAACATATTTGTGTTGTCATGTAGGCTTGTTTCTGTGGACCATATTTGTGTTGTCATGTAGGCTTGTTTCTGTGGACCATATTGTGTGTTGTCATGTAGGCTTGTTTCTGTGGACCATATTTGTGTTGTCATGTAGGCTTGTTTCTGTGGAACATATTTGTGTTGTCATGTAGGCTTGTTTCTGTGGACCATATTTGTGTTGTCATGTAGGCTTGTTTCTGTGGAACATATTTTGTGTTGTCATGTAGGCTTGTTTCTGTGGACCATATTTGTGTTGTCATGTAGGCTTGTTTCTGTGGACCATATTTGTGTTGTCATGCAGGTTTGTTTCTGTGGACCATATTTGTGTTGTCATGTAGTTTGTTTCTGTGGACCATATTTGTGTTGTCATGCAGGTTTGCTTCTGTGGACCATATTTGTGTTGTCATGCAGGTTTGTTTCTGTGGACCATATTTGTATTGTCATGCAGGTTTCTCCGTGGACCATATTTGTGTTGTCATGCAGGTTTCTTTCTGTGGACCATATTTGTGTTGTCATGTAGGCTTGTTTCTGTGGACCATATTGTGTTGTCATGTAGGTTTGTTTCTGTGGACCATATTTGTGTTGTAATGTAGGCTTGTTTCTGTGGACCATATTTGTGTTGTCATGCAGGTTTGTTTCTGTGGACCATATTTGTGTTGTCATGCAGGTTTCTTTCTGTGGACCATATTTGTGTTGTCATGCAGGTTTCTTTCTGTGGACCATATTTGTGTTGTCATGCAGGCTTGTTTCTGTGGACCATATTTGTGTTGTCATGTAGGCTTGTTTCTGTGGACCATATTTGTGTTGTCATGTAGGCATGTTTCTGTGGACCATATTTGTGTTGTCATGCAGGTTTGTTTCTGTGGACTATATTTGTGCTGTCATGTAGGCTTGTTTCTGTGGACCATATTTGTGTTGTCATGTAGGCTTGTTTCTGTGGACCATATTTGTGTTGTCATGTAGGCTTGTTTCTGTGGACTATATTTGTGTTGTCATGTAGGCTTGTTTCTGTGGAACATATTTGTGTTGTCATGTAGGCTTGTTTCTGTGGACCATATTTGTGTTGTCATGTAGGCTTGTTTCTGTGGACCATATTTGTGTTGTCATGCAGGCTTGTTTCTGTGGACCATATTTGTGTTGTCATGTAGGCTTGTTTCTGTGGACTATATTTGTGTTGTCATATAGGCTTGTTTCTGTGGACCATATTTGCGTTGTCATGCAGGCTTGTTTCTGTGGACTATATTTGTGTTGTCATGTAGGCTTGTTTCTGTAGACTATATTTGTGTTGTCATGCAGGCTTGTTTGTGTGGACCATATTTGTGTTGTCATGTAGGCTGTTTCTGTGGACTATATTTGTGTTGTCATGTAGGCTTGTTTCTGAGGACTATATTTGTGTTGTCATGCAGGCTTGTTTCTGTGGACCATATTTGTGTTGTCATGCAGGCTTGTTTCTGTGGACTATATTTGTGTTGTCATGCAGGCTTGTTTCTGAGGACTATTTTGTGTTGTCATGCAGGCTTGTTGTGTGGACTATATTTGAGTTGTCATGTAGGCTTGTTTCTGAGGACTATATTGTGTTGTCATGCAGGCTTGTTTCTGTGGACATATTTGTGTGTCATGCAGGTTTGTTCTGTGGACCTATTTGTGTTGTCATGTAGGCTGTTTCTGTGGACATATTTGTGTTGTCATGCAGGTTTGTTTTCTGTGGACCATATTTGTGTTGTCATGCAGGCTTGTTTTGTGGACTATATTTGTGTTGTCATGAAGGTTTCTTTCTGTGGACCATATTTGTGTTGTCATGTAGGCTTGTTTCTGTGGACTATATTTGTGTTGTCATGCAGTTTTCTTTCTGTGGACCATATTTGTGTTGTCATGTAGGCTTGTTTTCTGTGGACTATATTTGTGTTGTCATGCAGGTTTCTTTCTGTGGACCATATTTGTGTTGTCATGCAGGCTTGTTTCTGTGGAACATATTTGTGTTGTTATGCATGTTTCTTTCTGTGGACCATATTTGTGTTGTCATGCAGGCTTGTTTCTGTGGACCATAATTGTGTTGTCATGTAGGCTTGTTTCTGTGAACATATTTGTGTTGTCATGTAGGCTTGTTTCTGTGGACCATATTTGTGTTGTCATGCAGGTTTTTTTCTGTGGACTATATTTGTGTTGTCATGTAGGCTTGTTTCTGTGGACCATATTTGTGTTGTCATGTAGGCTTGTTTCTGTGGACCATATTTGTGTTGTCATGAAGGCTTGTTTCTGTGGACCATTTTGTGTTGTCATGTAGGCTTGTTTCTGTGGAACATATTTGTGTTGTCATGTAGGCTTGTTTCTGTGGACATATTTGTGTTGTATGTAGGCTTGTTTCTGTGGACCATATTTGTGTTGTCATGTAGTTTGTTTCTGTGACCATATTTGTGTTGTCATGCAGGTTTTCTGTGGACCATTTTGTGTTTTGTCATGCAGTTTTGTTTCTGTGGACCATATTTGTGTTGTCATGCAGGGTTGTTTCTGTGACCATATTTGTGTTGTCATGCAGGGTTGTTTCTGTGGACCATATTTGTGTTGTCATGCACGGTTATTTCTGTGGACCATATTTGTGTTGTCATGTAGGCTTGTTCTGTGGACTATATTTGTGTTGTCATGCAGGTTTGTTTCTGTGGACCATATTTGTGTTGTCATGTAGGCTTGTTTCTGTGGACCATATTTGTGTTGTCATGTAGGCTTGTTTCTGTGAACTATATTTGTGTTGTCATGCAGGGTTGTTTCTGTGGACTATATTTGTGTTGTCATGTAGGCTTGTTTCTGTGGTTATATTTGTGTTGTCATGTAGGCTTGTTTCTGTTACAATATTTGTGTTGTCATGCAGGTTTGTTTCTGTGGACCATATTTGTGTTGTCATGTAGGTTTGTTTCTGTGGACCATATTTGTGTTGTCATGCAGGGTTGTTTCTGTGGACCATATTTGTGATGTCATGCAGGTTTGTTTCTGTGGACCATATTTGTGTTGTCATGCAGGTTTTCTTCTGTGGACCATATTTGTGTTGTCATGCAGGTTTCTTTCTGTGGACCATATTTGTGTTGTCATGTAGGCTTGTTTCTGTGGACTATATTGTGTTGTCATGCAGGTTTCTTTCTGTAGCCATATTTGTGTTTGTCATGTAGGCTTGTTTCTGTGGACTATATTTGTGTTGTCATGCAGGTTTCTTTCTGTGGACATATTTGTGTTGTCATGCAGGCTTGTTTCTGTGGATTATATTTGTATTGTCATGCAGGTTTCTTTCTGTGGACCATATTTGTGTTGTCATGTAGTTTGTTTCTGTGGACCATATTTGTGTTGTAATGTAGGCTTGTTTCTGTGGACCATATTTGTGTTGTCATGCAGGTTTGTTTCTGTGGACCATATTGTGTTGTCATGCAGGTTTCTTTCTGTGGACCATATTTGTGTTGTCATGCAGGTTTCTTTCTGTGACCATATTTGTGTTGTCATGCAGGCTTGTTTCTGTGGACCATATTTGTGTTGTCATGTAGGCTTGTTTCTGTGGACATATTTGTGTTGTCATGTAGGCATGTTTCTGTGGACCATATTTGTGTTGTCATGCAGGTTTGTTTCTGTGGACTATTTTTGTGCTGTCATGTAGGCTTGTTTCTGTGGACCATATTTGTGTTGTCATGTAGGCTTGTTTCTGTGGACCATATTTGTGTTGTCATGTAGGCTTGTTTCTGTGGACTTATTTGTGTGTTGTCATGTAGGCTTGTTTCTGTGGAACATATTTGTGTTGTCATGTAGGCTTGTTTCTGTGGACCATATTTGTGTTGTCATGTAGGCTTGTTTCTGTGGACCATATTTGTGTTGTCATGCAGGCTTGTTTCTGTGGACCATATTTGTGTTGTCATGTAGGCTTGTTTCTGTGGACTATATTGTGTTGTCATATAGGCTTGTTTCTGTGGACCATATTTGCGTTGTCATGCAGGCTTGTTTCTGGACTATATTTGTGTTGTCATGTAGGCTTGTTTCTGTAGACTATATTTGTGTTTTCATGCAGGCTTGTTTGTGTGGACCATATTTGTGTTGTCATGTAGGCTTGTTTCTGTGGACTATATTTGTGTTGTCATGTAGGCTTGTTTCTGAGACTATATTTGTGTTGTCATGCAGGCTTGTTTCTGTGGACCATATTTGTGTTGTCATGCAGGCTTGTTTCTGTGGACTATATTTGTGTTGTCATGCAGGCTTTTTTCTGAGGACTATATTTGTGTTGTCATGCAGGCTTGTTTGTGTGGACTATATTGAGTTTGTCATGTAGCTTGTTTCTGAGGACTATATTTGTGTTGTCATGCAGGCTTGTTTCTGTGGCCATATTTGTGTTGTTTCATGCAGGTTTGTTTTCTGTGGACCATATTTGTGTTGTCATGTAGGCTTGTTTCTGTGGACCATAATTTGTGTTGTCATGCAGGTTGTTTTCTGTGGACCATATTTGTGTTGTCATGCAGGCTTGTTTGTGTGGACTATTTGTGTTGTCATGAAGGTTTCTTTCTGTGGACCATATTTGTGTTGTCATGTAGGCTTGTTTCTGTGGACTATATTTGTGTTGTCATGCAGGTTTCTTTCTGTGGACCATATTTGTGTTGTCATGTAGGCTTGTTCTGTGGACTATATTTGTGTTGTCATGCAGGTTTCTTTCTGTGGACCATATTTGTGTTGTCATGCAGGCTTGTTTCTGTGGAACAAATTTGTGTTGTTATGCATGTTTCTTTCTGTGGACCATATTTGTGT
>JAVIAB010000025.1:28564330-28843740 GCA_032433765.1 Megaustenia siamemsis | reverse complement strand
ACCATATTTGTGTTGTCATGTAGGCTTGTTTCTGTGGACCATATTTGTGTTGTCATGCAGGCTTGTTTCTGTGGACCATATTTGTGTTGTTATGTAGGCTTGTTTCTGTGGACTATATTTGTGTTGTCATATAGGCTTGTTTCTGTGGACCATATTTTTGCGTTGTCATGCAGGCTTGTTCTGTGGACTATATTTGTGTTGTCATGTAGGCTTGTTTCTGTAGACTATATTTGTGTTGTCATGCAGGCTTGTTTGTGTGGACCATATTTGTGTTGTCATGTAGGCTTGTTTCTGTGGACTATATTTGTGTTGTCATGTAGGCTTGTTTCTGAGGACTATATTTGTGTTGTCATGCAGGCTTGTTTCTGTGGACCATATTTGTGTTGTCATGCAGGCTTGTTTCTGTGGACTATATTTGTGTTTGTCATGCAGGCTTGTTTCTGAGGACTATATTTGTGTTGTCATGCAGGCTTGTTTGTGTGGACTATATTTGAGTTGTCATGTAGGCTTGTTTCTGAGGACTATTTTGTGTTGTCATGCAGGCTTGTTTCTGTGGACCATAATTGTGTTGTCATGCAGGTTTGTTTCTGTGGACCATATTTGTGTTGTCATGTAGGCTTGTTTCTGTGGACCATATTTGTGTTGTCATGCAGGTTTGTTTCTGTGGACCATATTTGTGTTGTCATGCAGGCTTGTTTGTGTGGACTACATTTGTGTTGTCATGAAGGTTTCTTTCTGTGGACCATATTTGTGTTGTCATGTAGGCTTGTTTCTGTGGGACTATATTTGTGTTGTCATGCAGGTTTCTTTCTGTGGACCATATTTGTGTTGTCATGTAGGCTTGTTTCTGTGGACTATATTTGTGTTGTCATGCAGGTTTCTTTCTGTGGACCATATTTTTGTGTTGTCATGCAGGCTTGTTTCTGTGGAACATATTTGTGTTGTTATGCATGTTTCTTTCTGTGGACCATATTTGTGTTGTCATGCAGGCTTGTTTCTGTGGACCATAATTGTGTTGTCATGTAGGCTTGTTTCTGTGGAACATATTTGTGTTGTCATGTAGGCTTGTTTCTGTGGACCATATTTGTGTTGTCATGCAGGTTTTTTTGTGGACTATATTTGTGTTGTCATGTAGGCTTGTTTCTGTGGACCATATTTGTGTTGTCATGTAGGCTTGTTTCTGTGGACCATATTTGTGTTGTCATGAAGGCTTGTTTCTGTGGACCATATTTGTGTTGTCATGTAGGCTTGTTTCTGTGGAACATATTTGTGTTGTCATGTAGGCTTGTTTCTGTGGACCATATTTGTGTTGTTATGTAGGCTTGTTTCTGTGGACCATATTTGTGTTGTCATGTAGGTTTGTTTCTGTGGACCATATTTGTGTTGTCATGCAGGGTTGTTTCTGTGGACCATATTTGTGTTGTCATGCAGGTTTTTTTCTGTGGACCATATTTGTGTTGTCATGCAGGGTTGTTTCTGTGGACCATATTTTGTGTTGTCATGCAGGTTGTTTCTGTGGACCATATTTGTGTTGTCATGCACGGTTATTTCTGTGGACCATATTTGTGTTGTCATGTAGGCTTGTTTCTGTGGACTATATTTGTGTTGTCATGCAGGTTTGTTTCTGTGGACCATATTTGTGTTGTCATGTAGGCTTGTTTCTGTGGACCATATTTGTGTTGTCATGTAGGCTTGTTTCTGTGAACTATATTTGTGTTGTCATGCAGGGTTGTTTCTGTGGACTATATTTGTGTTGTCATGTAGGCTTGTTTCTGTGGATTATATTTGTGTTGTCATGTAGGCTTGTTTCTGTTACCATATTTGTGTTGTCATGCAGGTTTGTTTCTGTGGACCATATTTGTGTTGTCATGTAGGTTTGTTTCTGTGGACCATATTTGTGTTGTCATGCAGTTTTGTTTCTGTGGACCATATTTGTGATGTCATGCAGGTTTGTTTCTGTGGACCATATTTGTGTTGTCATGCAGGTTTCTTTCTGTGGACCATATTTGTGTTGTCATGCAGGTTTCTTTCTGTGGACCATATTTGTGTTGTCATGTAGGCTTGTTTCTGTGGACTATATTTGTGTTGTCATGCAGGTTTCTTTTCTGTAGACCATATTTGTGTTGTCATGTAGGCTTGTTTCTGTGGACTATATTTGTGTTGTCATGCAGGTTTCTTTCTGTGGACCATATTTGTGTTGTCATGCAGGCTTGTTTCTGTGGATTATATTTGTATTGTCATGCAGGTTTCTTTCTGTGGACCATATTTGTGTTGTCATGTAGGCTTGTTTCTGTGGACCATAATTGTGTTGTCATGTAGGCTTGTTTCTGTGGAACATATTTGTGTTGTCATGTAGGCTTGTTTCTGTGGACCATATTTGTGTTGTCATGCAGGTTTGTTTCTGTGGACTATATTTGTGTATTCATGTAGGCTTGTTTCTGTGGACCATATTTGTGTTGTCATGTAGGCTTGTTTCTGTGGACCATATTTGTGTTGTCATGTAGGCTTGTTTCTGTGGAACATATTGTGTTGTCATGTAGGCTTGTTTCTGTGGACCATATTTGTGTTGTGTATGTAGGCTTGTTTCTGTGGACCATATTTGTGTTGTCATGCAGGTTTGTTTCTGTGGACCATATTTGTGTTGTCATGCAGGTTGTTTCTGTGGACCATATTTGTGTTGTCATGCAGGGTTGTTTCTGTGGACCATATTTGTGTTGTCATGCAGGGTTGTTTCTGTGGACCATATTTGTGTTGTCATGTAGGCTTGTTTCTGTGGACTATATTTGTGTTGTCATGCAGGTTTGTTTCTGTGGACCATATTTGTGTTGTCATGTAGGCTTGTTTCTGTGGACCATATTTGTGTTGTCATGTAGGCTTGTTTCTGTGGACTATATTTGTGTTGTCATGCAGGGTTGTTTCTGTGGACTATATTTGTGTTGTCATGTAGGCTTGTTTCTGTGGATTATATTTGTGTTGTCATGTAGGCTTGTTTCTGTGGACCATATTTGTGTTGTCATGCAGGTTTGTTTCTGTGGACCATATTTGTGTTGTCATGTAGGTTTTTTCTGTGGACCATATTTGTATTGTCATGCAGGTTTGTTTCTGTGGACCATATTTGTGTTGTCATGCAGGTTTGTTTCTGTGGACCATATTTGTGTTGTCATGCAGATTTCTTTCTGTGGACCATATTTGTGTTGTCATGCAGATTTCTCTCTGTGGACCATATTTGTGTTGTCTTGCAGGCTTGTTTCTGTGGACCATATTTGTGTTGTCATGTAGGCTTGTTTCTGTGGACCATATTTGTGTTGTCATGTAGGCTTGTTTCTGTGGACCATATTTGTGTTGTCATGCAGGTTTGTTTCTGTGGACTATATTTGTGTTGTCATGTAGGCTTGTTTCTGTGGACCATATTTGTGTTATCATGTAGGCTTGTTTCTGTGGACCATATTTGTGTTGTCATGTAGGCTTGTTTCTGTGGACCATATTTGTGTTGTCATGTAGGCTTGTTTCTGTGGAACATATTTGTGTTGTCATGTAGGCTTGTTTCTGTGGACCATATTTGTGTTGTCATGTAGGCTTGTTTCTGTGGACCATATTTGTGTTGTCATGCAGGCTTGTTTCTGTGGACCATATTTGTGTTGTCATGTAGGCTTGTTTCTGTGGACTATATTTGTGTTGTCATATAGGCTTGTTTCTGTGGACCATATTTGTGTTGTCATGCAGGCTTGTTTCTGTGGACTATATTTGTGTTGTCATGTAGGCTTGTTTCTGTGGACTATATTTGTGTTGTCATGCAGGCTTGTTTCTGTGGACCATATTTGTGTTGTCATGCAGGCTTGTTTCTGTGGACTATATTTGTGTTGTCATGCAGGCTTGTTTCTGAGGACTATATTTGTGTTGTCATGCAGGTTTGTTTGTGTGGACTATATTTGTGTTGTCATGTAGGCTTGTTTCTGAGGACTATATTTGTGTTGTCATGCAGGCTTTTTTCTGTGGACCATATTTGTGTTGTCATGTAGGCTTGTTTCTGTGGACTATATTTGTGTTGTCATGCAGGCTTGTTTCTGTGGACCATATTTGTGTTGTCATGCAGGCTTGCTTCTGTGGACTATATTTGTGTTGTCATGTAGGCTTGTTTCTGTGGATTATATTTGTGTTGTCATGCAGGCTTGTTTCTGTGGACCATATTTGTGTTGTCATGTAGGCTTGTTTCTGTGGACCATATTTGTGTTGTCATGTAGGCTTGTTTCTGTGGAACATATTTGTGTTGTCGTGTAGGCTTGTTTCTGTGGACCATATTTGTGTTCTTATGTAGGCTTGTTTCTGTGACCATATTTGTGTTGTCATGCAGGTTTGTTTCTGTGGACCATATTTGTGTTGTCATGCAGGGTTGTTTCTGTGGACCATATTTGTGTTGTCATGCAGGGTTGTTTCTGTGGACCATATTTGTGTTGTCATGCAGGGTTGTTTCTGTGGACCATATTTGTGTTGTCATGTAGGCTTGTTTCTGTGGACTATATTTGTGTTGTCATGCAGGTTTGTTTCTGTGGACCATATTTGTGTTGTCATGTAGTCTTGTTTCTGTGGACCATATTTGTGTTGTCATGTAGGCTTGTTTCTGTGGACTATATTTGTGTTGTCATGCAGGGTTGTTTCTGTGGACTATATTTGTGTTGTCATGTAGGCTTGTTTCTGTGGATTATATTTGTGTTGTCATGTAGGCTTGTTTCTGTGGACCATATTTGTGTTGTCATGCAGGTTTGTTTCTGTGGACCATATTTGTGTTGTCATGTAGGTTTGTTTCTGTGGACCATATTTGTGTTGTCATGCAGGTTTGTTTCTGTGGACCATATTTGTGTTGTCATGCAGGTTTGTTTCTGTGGACCATATTTGTGTTGTCATGCAGGTTTCTTTCTGTGGACCATATTTGTGTTGTCATGCAGGTTTCTTTTCTGTGGACCATATTTGTGTTGTCATGTAGGCTTGTTTCTGTGGACTATATTTGTGTTGTCATATAGGCTTGTTTCTGTGGACCATATTTGTGTTGTCATGCAGGCTTGTTTCTGTGGACTATATTTGTGTTGTCATGTAGGCTTGTTTCTGTGGACTATATTTGTGTTGTCATGCAGGCTTGTTTCTGTGGACCATATTTGTGTTGTCATGCAGGCTTGTTTCTGTGGACTATATTTGTGTTGTCATGCAGGCTTGTTTCTGAGGACTATATTTGTTGTTGTCATGCAGGTTTGTTTGTGTGGACTATATTTGTGTTGTCATGTAGGCTTGTTTCTGAGGACTATATTTGTGTTGTCATGCAGGCTTTTTTCTGTGGACCATATTTGTGTTGTCATGTAGGCTTGTTTCTGTGGACTATATTTGTGTTGTCATGCAGGCTTGTTTCTGTGGACCATATTTGTGTTGTCATGCAGGCTTGCTTCTGTGGACTATATTTGTGTTGTCATGTAGGCTTGTTTCTGTGGATTATATTTGTGTTGTCATGCAGGCTTGTTTCTGTGGACCATATTTGTGTTGTCATGTAGGCTTGTTTCTGTGGACCATATTTGTGTTGTCATGTAGGCTTGTTTCTGTGGAACATATTTGTGTTGTCGTGTAGGCTTGTTTCTGTGGACCATATTTGTGTTCTTATGTAGGCTTGTTTCTGTGGACCATATTTGTGTTGTCATGCAGGTTTGTTTCTGTGGACCATATTTGTGTTGTCATGCAGGGTTGTTTCTGTGGACCATATTTGTGTTGTCATGCAGGGTTGTTTCTGTGGACCATATTTGTGTTGTCATGCAGGGTTGTTTCTGTGGACCATATTTGTGTTGTCATGTAGGCTTGTTTCTGTGGACTATATTTGTGTTGTCATGCAGGTTTTTTCTGTGGACCATATTTGTGTTGTCATGTAGTCTTGTTTCTGTGGACCATATTTGTGTTGTCATGTAGGCTTGTTTCTGTGGACTATATTTGTGTTGTCATGCAGGGTTGTTTCTGTGGACTATATTTGTGTTGTCATGTAGGCTTGTTTCTGTGGATTATATTTGTGTTGTCATGTAGGCTTGTTTCTGTGGACCATATTTGTGTTGTCATGCAGGTTTGTTTCTGTGGACCATATTTGTGTTGTCATGTAGGTTTGTTTCTGTGGACCATATTTGTGTTGTCATGCAGGTTTGTTTCTGTGGACCATATTTGTGTTGTCATGCAGGTTTGTTTCTGTGGACCATATTTGTGTTGTCATGCAGGTTTCTTTCTGTGGACCATATTTGTGTTGTCATGCAGGTTTCTTTCTGTGGACCATATTTGTGTTGTCATGCAGGCTTGTTTCTGTGGACCATATTTTGTGTTGTCATGTAGGCTTGTTTCTGTGGACCATATTTGTGTTGTCATGTAGGCTTGTTTCTGTGGACCATATTTGTGTTGTCATGCAGGTTTGTTTCTGTGGACTATATTTGTGTTGTCATGTAGGCTTGTTTCTGTGGACCATATTTGTGTTGTCATGTAGGCTTGTTTCTGTGGACCATATTTGTGTTGTCATGTAGGCTTGTTTCTGTGGACCATATTTGTGTTGTCATGTAGGCTTGTTTCTGTGGAACATATTTGTGTTGTCATGTAGGCTTGTTTCTGTGGACCATATTTGTGTTGTCATGTAGGCTTGTTTCTGTGGACCATATTTGTGTTGTCATGTGGGCTTGTTTCTGTGGACCATATTTGTGTTGTCATGTAGGCTTGTTTTCTGTGGACTATATTTGTGTTGTCATATAGGCTTGTTTCTGTGGACCATATTTGTGTTGTCATGCAGGCTTGTTTCTGTGGACTATATTTGTGTTGTCATGTAGGCTTGTTTCTGTGGACTATATTTGTGTTGTCATGCAGGCTTGTTTGTGTGGACCATATTTGTGTTGTCATGTAGGCTTGTTTCTGTGGACTATATTTGTGTTGTCATGTAGGCTTGTTTCTGAGGACTATATTTGTGTTGTCATGCAGGCTTGTTTCTGTGGACTATATTTGTGTTGTCATGCAGGCTTGCTTCTGTGGACTATATTTGTGTTGTCATGTAGGCTTGTTTCTGTGGATTATATTTGTGTTGTCATGCAGGCTTGTTTCTGTGGACCATATTTGTGTTGTTGAGAGTGCTGCAGTCCTGTAGGATACGCTTGAAGTATGTCTCCACAATCGCATGTTGAAAAGTCACTTAAAACATTCATGTTTTGTGGTGCTCCGAGGCCACAGTGACCTGTTCTGAGTCTCGAGATCTTGGTCAGCTCATGTTTTCTGAGCCCTGTAATAGTAAACATATTTATTACAACATAATTAACGGTGTTGGCCGGTCACAAATGTTTAGTGAATGCAAACTACGGGATACCAGATGAAAATACAATTTAGAAAAAAAGAATAGCTGGGATCCAGGGTCCTCCCTGTATCTGGATCCCATACACAGTTAAGTTTTTTTCTAATTGTTTATCCTAAATTATATTTTTTTTCTTATTTTCACTAGTTCTAGCTACTGCCTATAATATAGTTAGATTCTATAGAAATTTTTCTTGTGTGTCCGTCGGTCTATTTTTGTTCTTTTTTGAGAAAGCGGTATGTGGACAGAAACGTCATGATTGTGTATTGTTCTCCTGTGTAAAGCTGTCAGAAGATACTGTGTCTCAGTACTGAACTCATTCACTGCTCACCAGCTTTACCGCAGCACTGTCATTATTTGCCTATTCCAAATGATTTACAACAACCATGTAAAGACTGCCCATAGGAAACTAAAGAGATGAACAGAGAAAAGATGAAGTCATGGTCATTAGCAGCAATAGCAGATTAGCACTGAGAACATGGAGCTAATAGAAATGAAAGAATTGAAATGTTTATGAAGTTTTATATCAGCAACTGAGACCATTTAGAAAGGAAATGACAACAGGCGTAACGAAATAGAAACTAAGGATCGAACAAAAAACACACATTATTTAAAAACAAACATGGAGAAAAGGAGGAAAGTTTACAAAACGTTGTCTTAGACTGGAGAGAAGTAGAGGCGATGTCCAAGAATAGGGATGGACAGGGAGACCTTGTTTGTGCTCTAGTCTAGAGAGAAGTAGAGAGATGTCCAAGAATAGGGATGGACAGGGAGACCTTGTTTGTGCTCTAGACTGGAGAGAAGTAGAGGAGATGTCCAAGAATAGGGATGGACAGGGAAACCTTGTTTGTGCTCTAGTCTAGAGAGAAGTAGAGGAGATGTCCAAGAATAGGGATGGACAGGGAGACCTTGTTTGTGCTCTAGTCTAGAGAGAAGTAGAGGAGATGTCCAAGAATAGGGATGGACAGGGAGACCTTGTTTGTGCTCTAGTCTAGAGAGAAGTAGAGGAGATGTCCAAGAATAGGGATGGACAGGGAGACCTTGTTTGTGCTCTAGTCTAGAGAGAAGTAGAGGAGATGTCCAAGAATAGGGATGGACAAGGAGACCTTGTTTGTGCTCTAGACTGGAGAGAAGTAGAGGAGATGTCCAAGAATAGGGATGGACAGGGAGACCTTGTTTGTGCTCTAGTCTAGAGAGAAGTAGAGGAGATGTCCAAGAATAGGGATGGACAGGGAGACCTTGTTTGTGCTCTAGTCTAGAGAGAAGTAGAGGAGATGTCCAAGAATAGGGATGGACAGGGAGACCTTGTTTGTGCTCTAGTCTAGAGAGAAGTAGAGGCGATGTCCAAGAATAGGGATGGAAAGGGAGACCTTGTTTGTGCTCTAGTCTAGAGAGAAGTAGAGGAGATGTCCAAGAATAGGGATGGACAGGGAGACCTTGTTTGTGCTCTAGTCTAGAGAGAAGTAGAGGAGATGTCCAAGAATAGGGATGGACAGGGAGACCTTGTTGTGCTCTAGTCTAGAGAGAAGTAGAGGAGATGTCCAAGAATAGGGATGGACAAGGAGACCTTGTTTGTGCTCTAGACTGGAGAGAAGTAGAGGAGATGTCCAAGAATAGGGATGGACAGGGAGACCTTGTTTGTGCTCTAGACTGGAGAGAAGTAGAGGAGATGTCCAAGAATAGGGATGGACAGGGAGACCTTGTTTGTGCTCTAGACTGGAGAGAAGTAGAGGAGATGTCCAAGAATAGGGATAGACAGGGAGACCTTGTTTGTGCTCTAGACTGGAGAGAAGTAGAGGAGATGTCCAAGAATAGGGATGGACAGGGAGACCTTGTTTGTGCTCTAGTCTAGAGAGAAGTAGAGGAGATGTCCAAGAATAGGGATGGACAGGGAGACCTTGTTTGTGCTCTAGACTGGAGAGAAGTAGAGGAGATGTCCAAGAATAGGGAAGGACATGGAGACCATGTGTGTGCTCTAGACTGGAGAGAAGTAGAGGCGATGTCCAAGAATAGGGATGGACAGGGAGACCTTGTGTGTGCTCTAGACTGGAGAGGAGTAGAGGAGATGTCCAAAAATAGGGATGGACAGGGAGACCTTGCGTGTGCTCTAGACTGGAGAGAAGTAGAGGCGATGTCCAAGAATAGGGATGGACAGGGAGACCTTGTTTGTGCTCTAGTCTAGAGAGAAGTAGAGGAGATGTCCAAGAATAGGGATGGACAGGGAGACCTTGTTTGTGCTCTAGTCTAGAGAGAAGTAGAGGAGATGTCCAAGAATAGGGATGGACAGGGAGACCTTGTTTGTGCTCTAGTCTAGAGAGAAGTAGAGGAGATGTCCAAGAATAGGGATTTACAGGGAGACCTACCTTGTTTGTGCTCTAGTCTAGAGAGAAGTAGAGGAGATGTCCAAGAATAGGGATGGACAGGGAGACCTTGTTTGTGCTCTAGTCTAGAGAGAAGTAGAGGAAATGTCCAAGAATAGGGATGGACAGGGAGACCTTGTTTGTGCTCTAGTCTAGAGAGAAGTAGAGGAGATGTCCAAGAATAGGGATGGACAGGGAGATCTTGTTTGTGCTCTAGTCTAGAGAGAAGTAGAGGAGATGTCCAAGAATAGGGATGGACAGGGAGACCTTGTTTGTGCTCTAGTCTAGTGAGAAGTAGAGGAGATGTCCAAGAATAGGGATGGACAGGGAGACCTTGTGTGTGCTCTAGACTGGAGAGAAGTAGAGTAGATGTCCAAGAATAGGGATGGACAGGGAGACCTTGTTTGTGCTCTAGTCTAGAGAGAAGTAGAGGAGATGTCCAAGAATAGGGATGGACAGGGAGACCTTGTTTGTGCTCTAGACTGGAGAGAAGTAGAGGAGATGTCCAAGAATAGGGATGGACAGGGAGACCTTGTTTGTGCTCTAGGCTGGAGAGAAGTAGAGGAGATGTCCAAGAATAGGGATTTACAGAGAGACCTTGTGTGTGCTCTAGACTGGAGAGAAGTAGAGGAGATGTCCAAGAAATGGGATGGACATGGAGACCTTGTGTGTGCTCTAGACTGGAGAGGAGTAGAGGAGATGTCCAAGAATAGGGATGGACAGGGAGACCTTGTGTGTGCTCTAGTCTAGAGATAAGTAGAGGAGATGTCCAAGAATAGGGATCGACAGGGAGACCTTGTTTGTGCTCTAGTCTAGACAGAAGTAGAGGAGATGTCCAAGAATAGGGATGGACAGGGAGACCTTGTTTGTGCTCTAGACTGGAGAGAAGTAGAGGAGATGTCCAAGAATAGGGATGGACAGGGAGACCTTGTTTGTGCTCTAGACTGGAGAGGAGTAGAGGAGATGTCCAAGAATAGGGATGGACAGGGAGACCTTGTTTGTGCTCTAGACTGGAGAGGAGTAGAGGAGATGTCCAAGAATAGGGATTTACAGGGAGACCTTGTTTGTGCTCTAGACTGGAGAGGAGTAGAGGAGATGTCCAAGAATAGGGATGGACAGGGAGACCGTGCCTGTAGCTATATCAACGGGTATAAGGGATTTTGATTGATTAAATAAGCGCCCAGAATGATACAAAAAGAGCAATATACAACTATGCAATTCTGTCGACGTTGTGCTATCACTGTAAAACATGGACATTTGCAACAAAGAAGAAAAGAAAGATCACATCTACTGAAATGTCTTAGAAGAATACTTTAGCCTCATCATCATCATGTGCTATACCGAATGGCGTAGGCGATCATGTCCCTCCACAATCTTCTATCTACAGTGCATCGTATCAGTTCTGTTGTTGACTGTTTTCCATGCCATGACACCAAGCTATCCAGTATTTTCTCTCTTTGTCGTTCGCGATCTCTTTTTCCTTGTAATTTGCCAGTTGTAACCAAGTATTCCAATTTTCCTCTTCTTGTGATGTGCCCGAAAGTTTTTTTTATGAGAATACTTAATGTGGCAATAAGAGACAAAATAAGAGACAAAATAAGAGACAAAATAAGAAACGAAGAAATTAGGAAAAGAGTGGGATTAACACCAGTCCTGAGCTTCATTCAAGGACAAGCTGCAAGATCCAACAACAAGCAGACGTGACACACCCCTGGGTAATTTCCTAGTTTGATCAGATATATTATTTCAGTTTGGAAGAGTGATGTCCCCTAAAATATGTCTGCCAAAATACAGTGGTTCTACGCATTCTTGGCGTTGGGGTCATTACGCTGGCATGTAATCATTTCGGAGTATCTGTTGATTGGGCGTTGGATCCAGGGGTTAGGTTTAGCTTTAGTGTTAAATATTTATAAATATATTATAACGCGTGACAAAAACGACGCCACTCGGCCTAATTATGATCTTCTGATCGAAGGGAATTGTGTGAGTGACACATGCCAGCGTAATGACCCCAACGCCAAGAATGCGTAGAACCACTGTATTTTGGCAGACATATTTTAGGGGACATCACTCTTCCAAACTGAAATAATATATCTGATCAAACTAGGAAATTACCCAACCCTGTCTTACTTCTGTCTTGTAGGTAAATACCTTAGATAGAACAACAGAAGAGGTAGATGAAGACAACCCCCCTACCCCACGTCCAAGGTGAGGACAAGCGAAATAGCTGACGTCACTCCAACACCATGTACGACGCGAATCATAAAGGACTCCACAAACTGTCGAGGACATGTCAATGGCCTTTCACGCTATAAGGATAAAGAGGATAGACAAACATGGCAGGAGAAAAATAAATAAATAAACAAATAAATAAATAAACAAATAAATAAATAAATAATAGAAAAGATCACACCGCAACTAAGATATACGAACAGGGTGTCGGTGACATTGATAATGGTTATGATAATGGTAAAGAAAACTGCTAGAACAAAAATTCATATAGGAGAAGGTGTATCTTGGTCTACGCCCTATGAGCCGGTTACGGCTCGAAAGGTCAATAGATAGAATGGTAAAGACGATGATTAAATGTTTATCTTCTCAACAGGAACATCAAAGGATGAAATGAATAACAAAAAGAACATCAGAAATAGCAAGCGACATCCAGGAGACCGCAGACCTTCACCCTCTAGCGATACAGAAGCTCCTCTCAGGTCCCATTCTAAGTTCGAGTCAGTTGACAGAAAGGACGAAAAGATCGCAGATTTTGGCACAAACTCGACACACTCAAACAAGGGCAGCCCCCATGACGACACACCTACCTGGCAACACGGCGACACACCTACCTGGCAACACGGCGATACCATCATCACAGACAGAGGAAACAACCTCAAGACTCTCTCAATGAGTGTCACCAGGAACAACGTTACAAACGCCCGCTCTAAACTATATCCACACAACGGTTCTCAAAACGGGTTCCCGACAACCTCCTCCTACAACCACACGCACATCCTCGACGACGACCTCAACATCTCTGACACAAAGTTGGACACCACTCTTCTGAGACTCTTTTCCAGAAATTCCAACAACAGGGGAAACTACTCCAGCTACGACAAACGTCAAGGGCCGCAACTGAATTATTCTCAGTCTGATTTCATTGGTCTAGAACCAGTGATGTGGCGTGTGCACCCAATGACGGCCACTCACAAAGAAACACTAGATCGAGAAATGGACTTTATAGCGTTCCACGTGCAGCCCCGGCAAATCATTAGTCGCCTCTACAAGGACGGAATCCTGACACCCATGGATTACAACCAGTTGACCAGGTAGGACGTTGTTGTTTTATATTGACAGCGTCTTAAAACCGGCCCAGTCTAATCACCCATTCACGGTGCAGTTAGTTTACAGGTCACTCTCACTACGACAACTCCTTGTGTGCTGTGTTCCCCTCCTAACGACATCCATCAACATTCATAGACTTAAAGCACAGTTCTAAGTTGGTTTACTAGACCTCATTGATCCTCCGACATCACCCTTGTCTACACTAGACCTCATTGATCCTCCGACATCACCCTTGTCTACACTAGACCTCATTGATCCTTCGACATCACCCTTGTCTACACTAGACCTCATTGATCCTCCGACATCACCCTTGTCTACACTAGACCTCATTGATCCTCCGACATCACCCTTGTCTACACTAGACCTCATTGATCCTCCGACATCACCCTTGTCTACACTAGACCTCATTGATCCTCCGACATCACCCATGTCTACACTAGACCTCATTGATCCTCCGACATCACCCTTGTCTACACTAGACCTCATTGATCCTCCGACATCACCCTTGTCTACACTAGACCTCATTGATCCTCCGACATCACCCTTGTCTACACTAGACCTCATTGATCCTCCGACATCACCCTTGTCTACACTAGACCTCATTGATCCTCCGACATCACCCATGTCTACACTAGACCTCATTGATCCTCCGACATCACCCTTGTCTACACTAGACCTCATTGATCCTCCGACATCACCCTTGTCTACACTAGACCTCATTGATCCTCCGACATCACCCATGTCTACACTAGACCTCATTGATCCTCCGACATCACCCTTGTCTACACTAGACCTCATTGATCCTCCGACATCACCCATGTCTACACTAGACCTCATTGACCCTACGGACATCTCTCTTGTCTGGCATCACCCATGTCTACACTAGACCTCATTGACCCTACGGACATCTCTCTTGTCTGGCATCACCCATGTCTACACTAGACCTCATTGACCCTACGGACATCTCTCTTGTCTGGCATCACCCATGTTTACACTAGTCCTCATTGACCGTCCGGACATCTCTCTTGTCTGGCATCACCCATGTCTACACTAGACCTCATTGACCCTACGGACATCTCTCTTGTCTGGCATCACCCATGTTTACACTAGTCCTCATTGACCGTCCGGACATCTCTCTTGTCTGGCATCACCCATGTTTACACTAGTCCTCATTGACCCTACGGACATCTCTCTTGTCTGGCATCACCCATGTTTACACTAGTCCTCATTGACCCTACGGACATCTCTCTTGTCTGGCATCACCCATGTCCACACTAGACCTCATTGACCCTACGGACTTCTCTCTTGTCTGGCATCACCCATGTTTACACTAGTCCTCATTGACCCTACTGACATCTCTCTTGTCTGGCATCACCCAAGTCTACACTAGACCTCATTGACCCTACGGACATCTCTCTTGTCTGGCATCACCCATGTTTACACTAGTCCTCATTGACCCTACGGACATCTCTCTTGTCTGGCATCACCCATGTCCACACTAGACCTCATTGACCCTACGGACTTCTCTCTTGTCTGGCATCACCCATGTCTACACCAGACCTCATTGACCCTACTGACATCTCTCTTGTCTGGCATCACCCATGTCTACACCAGACCTCATTGACCCTCCTGATAGCGCTCGTGTCTGACATCAGCTATGTTTATTTAGATGTAACCGGTTATGTGGGCGTGTATTCGTGTGTCGCTAGATTAGAACAAAGTCGCGATATCTGTGTCTGTTAACTCCAGACATCCGCCTTTGGCATTTGTAGATTTGCTGTACAAATTGTTCCAAAGCAGCGACCATTATGGACTACTCTTTTAGACCTTTAACTGCCAATGGTTCTTTAACTTGCACGATTACAGGCTGGGGATGTCGTTTTCACCGTTGCTCAAGAGGGTTAGATTTCGCATCTCAGAGAGCAGAACAGAATCAAATCAGTATGAAACCACGGATTGAGAGTAAAACCAAGAATAAACTACTGATTGAGAGTAAAACCAAGAATAAACCAAGGACTGAGAGTAAAACCAAGAATAAACCACGGATTGAGATTAAAACCAAGAATGAACCACGGATTGAGAGTAAAACAGAGACAGGGGTCAGACGGGCTGTGATGAGTGCAACGTTTTTACAAAGACCCGATAATGCCGACATAGTTTCAGTCGTTTGTTTGGTAGACCAAATAATGGAACTTTGTTTGGTAGACAGAAGAGAACAAATAATGGAACTTTGTTTGGTAGACAGAAGAGAACAAATAATGGAACTTTGTTTGGTAGACAGAAGAGAACAAATAATGGAACTTTGTTTGGTAGACAGAAGAGAACAAATAATGGAACTTTGTTTGATAGACAGAAGAGAACAAATAATGGAACTTGTTTGGTAGACAGAAGAGAACAAATAATGGAACTTTGTTTGGTAGACAGAAGAGAACAAATAATGGAACTTTGTTTGGTAGACAGAAGAGAACAAATAATGGAACTTTGTTTGGTAGACAGAGTAGACCAAATAATGGAACTTTGTTTGGTAGACAGAAGAGAACAAATAATGGAACTTTGTTTGGTAGACAGAAGAGAACAAATAATGGAACTTTGTTTGGTAGACAGAAGAGAACAAATAATGGAACTTTGTTTGGTAGACAGAGTAGACCAAATAATGGAACTTTGTTTGGTAGACAGAAGAGAACAAATAATGGAACTTTGTTTGGTAGACAGAGAGAACAAATAATGGAACTTTGTTTGGTAGACAGAAGTAGACCAAATAATGGAACTTTGTTTGGTAGACAGAGAGAACAAATAATGGAACTTTGTTTGGTAGACAGAAGAGAACAAATAATGGAACTTTGTTTGGTAGACAGAAGAGAACAAATAATGGAACTTTGTTTGGTAGACAGAAGAGAACAAATAATGGAACTTTGTTTGGTAGACAGAAGAGAACAAATAATGGAACTTTGTTTGGTAGACAGAAGAGAACAAATAATGGAACTTTGTTTGGTAGACAGAAGAGAACAAATAATGGAACTTTGTTTCATAGACAGAGTAGACCAAATAATGGAACTTTGTTTGGTAGACAGAAGAGAACAAATAATGGAACTTTGCTTGGTAGACAGAGTAGACCAAATAAAGGAACTTTGTTTGGTAGACAGAAGAGAACAAATAATGGAACTTTGTTTGGTAGACAGAGTAGACCAAATAATGGAACTTTGTTTGGTAGACAGAAGAGAACAAATAATGGAACTTTGTTTGGTAGACAGAGTAGACCAAATAATGGAACTTTGTTTGATAGACAGAGTAGACCAAATAATGGAACTTTGTTTGGTAGACAGAGTAGAACAAATAATGGAACTTTGTTTGATAGACAGAGTAGACCAAATAATGGAACTTTGTTTGGTAGACAGAAGAGAACAAATAATGGAACTTTGTTTGATAGACAGAAGAGAACAAATAATGGAATTTTGTTTGGTAGACAGAAGAGAACAAATAATGGAACTTTGTTTGGTAGACAGAAGAGAACAAATAATGGAACTTTGTTTGATAGACAGAAGAGAACAAATAATGGAACTTTGTTTGGTAGACAGAAGAGAACAAATAATGGAACTTTGTTTGGTAGACAGAAGAGAACAAATAATGGAACTTTGTTTGGTAGACAGAAGAGAACAAATAATGGAACTTTGTTTGGTAGACAGAAAGAACAAATAATGGAACTTTGTTTGATAGACAGAAGAGAACAAATAATGGAACTTTGTTTGATAGACAGAGTAGACCAAATAATGGACCTTTGTTTGGTAGACAGAGTAGAACAAATAATGGAATTTTGTTTGGTAGACAGAGTAGAACAAATAATGGAACTTTGTTTGGTAGACAGAGTAGACCAAATAATGGAACTTTGTTTGGTAGACAGAGTAGAACAAATAATGGAACTTTGTTTGGTAGACAGAGTAGAACAAATAATGGAACTTTGTTTGGTAGACAGAGTAGAACAAATAATGGAACTTTGTTTGGTAGACAGAGTAGACCAAATAATGGAACTTTGTTTGGTAGACAGAAGAGAACAAATAATGGAACTTTGTTTGGTAGACAGAAGAGAACAAATAATGGAACTTTGTTTGGTAGACAGAAGAGAACAAATAATGGAACTTTGTTTGGTAGACAGAAGAGAACAAATAATGGAACTTTGTTTGGTAGACAGAGTAGAACAAATAATGGAACTTTGTTTGGTAGACAGAAGAGAACAAATAATGGAACTTTGTTTGGTAGACAGAAGAGAACAAATAATGGAACTTTGTTTGGTAGACAGAGTAGAACAAATAATGGAACTTTGTTTGGTAGACAGAAGAGAACAAATAATGGAACTTTGTTTGGTAGACAGAAGAGAACAAATAATGGAACTTTGTTTGCAGTCACCAGCTTAATTTGTTGCGAAATCCCAAGAGACTTAAATGTGCGTGAGCATCATTTTTATTTCTATTTTTAACACTTGCATCCGGGTGTTCAGGAGTCCTCCGCCATATAGGTACATATTCTCCCACTTCAGAGATACTCTCATATTTACCGTCGAGAGTTTTAACGTTTTGGGTAGATTTCTTTTCACCTGTTAATTTGGCTCGTGCAACAGACAAACTGGCCGACTCTTTCCCGACTTCCAACTGACAAAGGTGCTTTAATGGGCGCTGAACGCGCACGGAACCTCGTGTTTTCGTGAGTATCCGAGAGGGCTAGACATTGGGTCTAACTACCCAGGCACCAGGGTAGGGTAAAGCCACGAACAAATCACAGATTTGATTTCTTTTATTTTACAATTATCCATCGCCTATGATGAGAAACGAACCCGGGACATTTTATATCTTAGGCTGACGTCACTATCAACCAGCTCCCACATTGGAAATGGTATCAGATGTTGACGTTTCTATCAACCAGCTCCCACATTGGAAATGGTATCAGATTTTGACGTTTCTATCAACCAGCTCCCACATTGGAAATGGTATCAGATGTTGACGTCACTATCAACCAGCTCCCACATTGGAAATGGTATCAGATGTTGACGTTTCTATCAACCAGCTCCCACAATGGAAATGGTATCAGACGTTGACTTCTCTAAATCCTCTAGCCCAAGAATGGAAATGGTATCAGATGTTGACGTCTCTAAATCCACTAGCCCAATAATGGAATTTTGAAATAAATGAAAATGAAGAAAGAACAATTTTGCTCAATTCTAATAAGACGAATGACATATTTTGGGTAGGCAAAGAAACATAATTAGGTAATTTTATAGGAATAAATACAAGGCAAACGAGGTAGAGGCAGAACAGACTAAAGTGAACTTGACAACATCAAGAGATGGACAGGAGAACCTATGACAACGTGGGACATCAAGACAGGAGAAACTATGACAATGTGGACCATCAAGACAGGAGAACCTTTGACAATGAGGACCATCAAGACGGGAGAACCTATGACAATGTGGGCCATCAAGACAGGAGAAACAATGATAATGTGGGCCATCAAGACATAAGAACCTATGACAATGTGGGCCATCACGGCAGGAGAACCTATGACAATGTGGGCCATCAAGACAGGAGAACCTTTGACAATGAGGACCATCAAGACAGGAGAACCTATGACAATGTGGGCCATCAAGACAGGAGAACCTTTGACAATGAGGACCATCAAGACAGGAGAAACAATGATAATGTGGGCCATCAAGACATAAGAACCTATGACAATGTGGGCCATCACGGCAGGAGAACCTATGACAATGTGGACCATCAAGACAGGAGAACCTTTGACAATGAGGACCATCAAGACGGGAGAACCTATGACAATGTGGGCCATCAAGACAGGAGAAACATGATAATGTGGACCATCAAAACAGGAGAACCTTTGACAATGAGGACCATCAAGACGGGAGAACCTATGACAATGTGGGCCATCAAGACAGGAGAACCTATGACAATGTGGACCATCAAGACAGGAGAACCTATGACAATGTTGACGATCAAGACAGGAGAACCTATGACAATGTGGACCATCAAGACAGGAGAACCTATGACAACGTGGGCCATCAAGACAGGAGAACCTATGACAATGTGGACCATCAAGACAGGAGAAGGTATGACACTGTGGGCCATCAAAACAGGAGAACCTATGACAATGTGGGCCATCAAGATAGGAGAACCTATGATAATGTGGGCCATTAAGGCAGGAGAACATATGACAATGTGGGCCATCAAAACAGGAGAATATATGACAATTTGGGCCATCAAGACAGGAGAATATATGACAATGTAGACCATCAACACAGGAGAATATATGACAATGTGGGCCATCAAGACAGGAGAATATATGACAATGTGGACCATTAAGACAGGAAAACCTATGACAACGGGGACAATCAAGACAGGAGAACTAATGACAACGTGGGCCATCAAGACAGGAGAACCTATGACAATATGGGCCATCAAGACAGGAGAACCTATGACAACGTGGGCCATCAAGACAGGAGAACCTATGACAATGTGGGCCATCAAGACAGGAGAACCTATGACAATGTGGACCATCAAGACAGGAGAATATATGACAATCAGGAGACCTATGACAATGTGGACCATCAAGACAGGAGAACCTATGACAATGTGAGCCATCAAAACAGGAGAACCTATGACAATGTGGACCATCAAGACAGGAGAACTTATGACAATGTTGACCATCAAGACAGGAGAACCGATGACAATGTGGGCCATCAAGACAGGAGAACATATGACAATGTGGGCCATCAAGACAGGAGAAGTTATGACAATGTGGGCCATCAATACAGGAGAACCTATGACAATGTGTACCATCAAGACAGGAAAACATATGACAGTGTTGACCATCAAGACAGGAGAACCTATGACAATGTGAACCATCAAGACGGAGAACCTATGACAATGTGTGTCATCAAGACAGGAGAACCTATGACAATGTGGGCCATCAAGACGGGAGAACCTATGACAATGTGGACCATCAAGACAGGAGAACCTATGATAATGTGTGCCATCAAGACAGGAGAACCTATGACAATGTGGACCATCAAGACGGGGAACCTATGACAAATTGGGCCATCAAGACAGGAGAACCTATGACAATGTGTGCCATCAAGACAGGAGAACCTATGACAATGTAGACCATCAAGACGGGAGAACCTATGACAATGTGAACCATCAAGACGGGAGAACCTATGACAATGTGGACCATCAAGACAGGAGAACCTATGACAATGTGAACCATCAAGACAGAAGAACCGATGACAATGTGGACCATCAAGACAGGAGAACCTATGACAATGTGAACCATCAAGACAGGAGAACCTATGACAATGTGGGCCATCAAGACAGGAGAACCTTTGACAATGTGGGCCATCAAAACAGGAGAACCTATGACAATGTGGACCATCAAGACAGGAGAACCTATGACAATGTTGACCATCAAGATAGGAGAACATATGACAATGTTGACCATCAAGACAGGAGAACCTATGACAATGTTGACCATCAAGGCAGGAGAACCTATGACAATGTGGACCATCAAGACATGAGAACCTATGACAATGTGGACCATCAAGACAGGAGAACCTATGACAATGTGGACCATCAAGACAGGAGAACCTATGACAATGTTGACCATCAAGGCAGGAGAACCTATGACAATGTGGACCATCAAGACAGGAGAACCTATGACAATGTTGACCATCAAGACAGGAGAACCTATGACAATGTGGACCATCAGGGCAGGAGAACCTATGACAATGTGGACCATCAAGACAGGAGAACCTATGGCAATGTGGACCATCAAGACAGGAGAATCTATGACAATGTGGACTATCAAGGAAGGAGAACCTATGACAATGTGGACCATCAAGACAGGAGAATCTATGACAATGTGGACTATCAAGGAAGGAGAACCTATGACAATGTGGACTTCAATACAGGAGAACCTATGACAATGTGGACCATCAAGGCAGGAGAGGCTGAAATAGAACACTACGGTAGACAACCTTCGATGCGGGGACGACACGAGATGGCGAACCTCGATTCACATCCGTAGCCAGGTTTGTGAAGGGAAATGGGGCATGCGGGGTTCCTTATGGCTTATATATATAAACTCGCAATTATATCCTTTCAGTTCTTCTAGCATTCTTATTGACATATCATCATCATCATCATGTACCCTGCCGGTTGGCGTAGGCGATCATGTCCCTCCACAATCTTCTATCTACAGTGCATCGTATCAGTTCTGTTGTTGACTGTTTTCCATGCCATGACACCAAGCTATCCAGTATTTTCTCTCTTTGTCGTCCGCGATCTCTCTTTCCTTTATTTTGCCAGTTGTAACCAAGTATTCCAACTTTCCTCTTCTCATGATGTGCCCAAAAAATGTTGATTGCTTCTTTCTGATGTTTTTTAAGAGCTCCCTTTTTGTGTTGGCCTCTTTGAGAACTTCCTCATTGGTATTTTTATCTGTCCAGGGACATATATATATACTCGTAATTATATCCGTTCAGTTCTTCTAGCATTCTTATTGGCATATATATATATTCGTAATTATATCCTTTCAGTTCTTTTAACATCCATAGTGGCATATATATACTCGTAATTATATCATTTCAGTTATTCCAACATACTTAGTGTCTTATATATACTCGTAATTATATCATTTCAGTTCTTCCTTCATCCATAGTGTCTTATATATACTCGTAATTATATCCTTTCAGTTATTCCAACATACTTAGTGTCTTATATATACTCGTAATTATATCCTTTCAGTTCTTTCAACATCCATAGTGGCATATATATACTCGTAATTATATCCTTTCAGTTCTTCCTTCATCCATAGTGTCTTATATATACTCGTAATTATATCCTTTCAGTTATTCCAACATACTTAGTGTCTTATATATACTCGTAATTATATCATTTCAGTTCTTCCTTCATCCATAGTGTCTTATATATACTCCTAATTATATCCTTTCAGTTATTCCAACATACATAGTGTCTTATATATACTCGTAATTATATCTTGTCTCCCGTGTGTTACCGGGGCCTCATTATGAGGAAAGTAAAGAATAGTGACACTGTGACCTTCCAGGCATGTCGTAAGAGGCGACTAAGGAGGTTGATCGATGGCTTGACAAGCTGTCATTGTAAAAAAGTATTGTTATGGAAACAGAGCTATAAGTTTTGGAAGCAGTGATCTCTGCAATGTGTGCCATTTTGGCACGCAAGATTTCTGTTTTTTGAGATTGTGGTTTTGCCCTATGTGCCGTCTTCGGCTCGAAAGGACAATAGATAGATAGTGCTTCCACTATCATTATATATTTATGTATAAACTCGTAATTATATCTTGTCAGTGCTTCCACTATCATTATATATTTATGTATAAACTCGTAATTATATCTTGTCAGTGTTTCCACTATCATTATATATTTATGTATAAACTCGTAATTATATCTTGTCAGTGCTTCCACTATCATTATATATTTATGTATAAACTCGTAATTATATCTTGTCAGTGTTTCCACTATCATTATATATTTATGTATAAACTCGTAATTATATCTTGTCAGTGCTTCCACTATCATTATATATTTATGTATAAACTCGTAATTATATCTTGTCAGTGTTTCCACTATCATTATATATTTATGTATAAACTCGTAATTATATCTTGTCAGTGCTTCCACTATCATTATATATTTATGTATAAACTCGTAATTATATCTTGTCAGTGTTTCCACTATCATTATATATTTATGTATAAACTCGTAATTATATCTTGTCAGTGCTTCCACTATCATTATATATTTATGTATAAACTCGTAATTATATCTTGTCAGTGCTTCCACTATCATTATATATTTATGTATAAACTCGTAATTATATCTTGTCAGTGCTTCCACTATCATTATATATTTATGTATAAACTCGTAATTATATCTTGTCAGTGTTTCCACTATCATTATATATTTATGTATAAACTCGTAATTATATCTTGTCAGTGCTTCCACTATCATTATATATTTATGTATAAACTCGTAATTATATCTTGTCAGTGCTTCCACTATCATTATATATTTATGTATAAACTCGTAATTATATCTTGTCAGTGTTTCCACTATCATTATATATTTATGTATAAACTCGTAATTATATCTTGTCAGTGCTTCCACTATCATTATATATTTATGTATAAACTCGTAATTATATGCCTTCAGTTCTTCCCTATCAACATCCTAACCTCTCCAAATGAACTTCTCCGATGTCAATGTTTGCCAGGACGGAAGGACAGGGCGAGAAGGCCGTGACCCGCCTCATGATCCGAACGTTGCAGCGGCGAGGGTCTAAGGCGTACCCGGCGCTCATTAACGCTCTACTAGCCAGCGACTATTTCTTCGTGTGTGAACGACTATCGCACTCAGAGCATGACCTCCACAGCGGGGTCATTACAGACAGAAGTGGGAGTGGCTGCAGAAGGGTGAGTGTTTCCTGTCTTGTCTTTCTGTGTTCCTCTTCTGTGATTTTTCACTTTGTGTATTTCTATGTTCCTCTTGTGTGATTTTTCACTTTGTGTATTTCTATGTTCCTCTTGTGTGATTTTTCACTTTGTGTATTTCTATGTTCCTCTTGTGTGATTTTTCACTTTGTGTATTTCTATGTTCCTCTTGTGTGATTTTTCACTTTGTGTATTTCTATGTTCCTCTTGTGTGATTTTTCACTTTGTGTATTTCTATGTTCCTCTTGTGTGATTTTTCACTTTGTGTATTTCTGTGTTCCTCTTGTGTGATTTTTCACTTTGTGTATTTCTATGTTCCTCTTGTGTGATTTTTCACTTTGTGTATTTCTATGTTCCTCTTGTGTGATTTTTCAGTTTGTGTATTTCTATGTTCCTCTGTGTGATTTTTCAGTTTGTGTATTTCTATGTTCCTCTTGTGTGATTTTTCAGTTTGTGTATTTCTATGTTCCGCTTGTGTGATTTTTCAGTTTGTGTATTTCTATGTTCCTCTTGTGTGATTTTTCAGTTTGTGTATTTCTATGTTCCTCTTGTGTGATTTTTCAGTTTGTGTATTTCTATGTTCCTCTTGTGTGATTTTTCAGTTTGTGTATTTCTATGTTCCTCTTGTGTGATTTTTCAGTTTGTGTATTTCTATGTTCCTCTTGTGTGATTTTTCAGTTTGTGTATTTCTGTGTTCCTCTTGTGTGATTTTTCAGTGTGTGTATTTCTGTGTTCCTCTTGTGTGATTTCTTCTTAGAAATATCATCTCTGTGGCCTCTAATCGTCTTTTCATTTGTTTGTCTACTGTCCATAATTCGCTTCCATAGGTCAGAAAAGGTTCTATATAGCACCGAAGAACTCTCTTTCTCATTTCTATTGACATAGATTTGTTGCATAAGATGTTTTTCATTTTCTGAAATGCTATTTTGGTCTGAGCTATTCTGCTTTTATTTCCGTGGTGCATCTTCCATCCGATGTTATTATTGTGCCCAAGTATTTGACGCGTTGCACTTGTTTCAAATTTGTCCTGTTTATTTTTATGCTGCATGATGGTGATAATTGTTTCTTCGATATGACCATTACTTTTGTTTTCTTACTATTCAGACAGAGACCTTTCTTGTTGCTTTCTTTTACTATTATGTCTTTCATTTCTTGTAGTTCAATCTCTGTCTCTGACTCTGTCATCCGCATATCGCAAATTATTTATGTTGTGATCGTTGACTTCAATTCCTTTTTTTTTGTATACTATTGATCTCATATGTTCGATTAAAATGTATTTTTTCTGAGAAAGTAAAGTGGTAATACCGACCACACTACTCCAAAAATCATGTGCTGAAGGTCTGTAAAAATGATGGTCACTAACACCATATTCCCTATGCATCACTAGGCGTGACGGGGCACTTTACCTTTTTTAGGAGCGGAGACAAATAATAAGAAATGAATATTATTCTAGAGGGAAACTTCCGAGGCGATAATCAGAGAATCAATTCAGAGGAAGAGGTATGTTTACAGTACTCGAAAAAAATGACAAACAATCAACAACAGAAAAAAACAAAGAACAATATGGGTTCGATTCTGTTTTGGTCCATATATTGTTCTTTGTTTTTTGTTGTTGTTGATTATTTGTCATTTTTTTCCTAGTGCTGTAAACATACCTCTTCCTCTGAATTGATTCACTTACTATTTGTAACTTGTCCAACTTGTGGTTGCTGAGACGATTAGTTGATCGTCGCTTCCAGCCTGTGAGAGGTAGTACGGTTTTCTTATTCCTCTTCTCCTTATCTTGAGCTGCTGGCGGCATTGTTTTTCCTTGTTTGTGAAGGCCAAGCTTTCGTCGTCTGGCTGTTGAGTTGAGCTTTGGTGTTTCTGTTGTGCTGACTTGTGACTACAGCCGTGAAACTACAACCTTATGACCCTCCCTGACAGCTGCTTGGATAGACCCTCCCTGACAGCTGCTTGGATAGACCCTCCCTGACAGTTGCTTGGATAGACCCTCCCTGACAGTTGCTTGGATAGACCCTCCCTGACAGTTGCTTGGGTAGAACCTCCCTAACAGTTGCTTGGGTAAACCCTCCCTGACAGTTGCTTGGATAGACCCTCCCTAACAGTTGCTTGGGTAAACCCTCCCTAACAGTTGCTTGGGTAAACCCTCCCTGACAGTTGCTTGGGTAAACCCTCCCTAACAGTTGCTTGGGTAAACCCTCCCTGACAGTTGCTTGGATAGACCCTCCCTGACAGTTGCTTGGATAGACCCTCCCTAACAGTTGCTTGGATAGACCCTCCCTGACAGTTGCTTGGATAGACCCTCCCTGACAGCTGCTTGGATAGACCCTCCCTGACAGCTGCTTGGATAGACCCTCCCTGACAGTTGCTTGGATAGACCCTCCCTGACAGTTGCTTGGATAGACCCTCCCTGACAGTTGCTTGGATAGACCCTCCCTGACAGCTGCTTGGATAGACCCTCCCTGACAGCTGCTTTGATAGACCCTCACTGACAGCTGCTTGGGTAGACCCTCCCTAACAGTTGCTTGGGTAGACCCTCCCTAACAGTTGCTTGGGTAGACCCTCCCTAACAGTTGCTTGGATAGAAAGAACCTCGTCCTACATGTTACTCAAGGTACACAAACACGACACAGCCGCACCGACCATTTGTCCCCCCATCTGATGTCCCACGGTTCACATTTCTGACTTCCTGTATAGTCTCTTTCAACCCATTATCGCCAACCTGCCCTCCTTTGTTCAAGACACCAACGATGCTCTCAACATCCTTTTCTTCTTTTACCCTTTCTCCTGACCGCAACTACCGGTTTATGCCCTGGATGTCTGCTCCTTGTACACCGACATCCACACACGCTCCTTGTACACCGACATCCACACACGCTCCTTGTACACCGTCATCCACACACGCCCCTTGTACACCGCCATCCACACACGCTCCTTGTACACCGCCATCCACACACGCTCCTTGTACACCGCCATCCACACACGCTCCTTGTACACCGCCATCCACACACGCTCCTTGTACACCGCCATCCACACACGCTCCTTGTACACCGCCATCCACACACGCCCCTTGTACACCGCCATCCACACACGCTCCTTGTACACCGCATCCACACACGCCCCTTGTACACCGCCATCCACACACGCTCCTTGTACACCGCCATCCACACACGCTCCTTGTACACCGCCATCCACACACGCTCCTTGTACACCGCCATCCACACACGCTCCTTGTACACCGCCATCCACACACGCTCCTTGTACACCGCCATCCACACACGCCCCTTGTACACCGCCATCCACACACGCTCCTTGTACACCGACATCCACACACGCCCCTTGTACACCGACATCCACACACGCTACTTGTACACCGACATCCACACACGCTACTTGTACACCGACATCCACACACGCTCCTTGTACACCGCCATCCACACACGCTACTTGTACACCGCCATCCACACACGCTCCTTGTACACCGACATCCACACACGCCCCTTGTACACCGACATCCACACACGCTACTTGTACACCGACATCCACACACTGATGACCTTTCAGCTCTTAAATTCTTCCTTGATAAGAGAAGCCAACTCCATTCCAGATCTCTTCCGTCTAGCGGAACTAGTTCTCAATCTCAGCTCCTTAGTCTAGCGGAGTTCTCAATCTCAGTTCTCTAGCGGAACTAGTTCTCAATCTCAGCTCCTTAGTCTAGCGGAACTAGTTCTCAATCTCAGCTCCTTAGTCTAGCGGAACTAGTTCTCAATCTCAGCTCCTTAGTCTAGCGGAACTAGTTCTCAATCTCAGCTCCTTAGTCTAGCGGAACTAGTTCTCAATCTCAGCTCCTTAGTCTAGCGGAACTAGTTCTCAATCTCAGCTCCTTAGTCTAGCGGAACTAGTTCTCAATCTCAGCTCCTTAGTCTAGCGGAACTAGTTCTCAATCTCAGCTCCTTAGTCTAGCGGAACTAGTTCTCAATCTCAGCTCCTTAGTCTAGCGGAACTAGTTCTCAATCTCAGCTCCTTAGTCTAGCGGAACTAGTTCTCAATCTCAGCTCCTTAGTCTAGCGGAACTAGTTCTCAATCTCAGCTCCTTAGTCTAGCGGAACTAGTTCTCAATCTCAACTCCTTCATCTAGCGAACTAGTTCTCAATCTCAACTCCTTCGTCTAGCGGAACTAGTTCTCAATCTCAGGTCCTTAGTCTAGAGGAACTAGTTCTCAATCTCAGCTCCTTAGTCTAGCGGAACTAGTTCTCAATCTCAGCTCCTTAGTCTAGCGGAACTAGTTCTCAATCTCAGCTCTTTAGTCTAGCGGAACTAGTTCTCAATCTCAGCTCCTTCGTCTAGCGGAACTAGTTCTCAACCTCAGCTCCTTCGAGTTCGATAACAACTTCTTCACTCAGATCAATGGAGTAGCGATGGGCACCAAAATGGGCCCTAGCAACGCTTGTCCGTTCATGGGTTACCTGGAGCACCGGATCCTCCACACCTGCCAGGGTCCACTTCCTCTTATGTTCCGTAGATTCATCGACGTGACCGACCTGTCCGAGGAGGAAATCTCCCTGTTCATGGAGCATGTTGATCACATTCACCCCTCGATCCGCATCACTTCCTACATTTCCACATCCTCTGTCTCTTTCCTTGATAATGCAATTTCTTTAGACCTATCTGGTCTACTTACCTTGGTCTTCTACACACCTCCTGACTCCCATACTTTCCTCCGCAGCGACTCTTCCTACCTGGCATCTTGAAGGCAAGAATTCCCTTTTCCCAAATAGCCTGATTTCTTCGTCTGTGCCAGGAAGGTGAAGATTTTCTACTTTAAGCCCACATTTTGCACTTCTTTCGCCGACGTCTCTATCCCGAATCGGCTTTTCTACCTGCTCTCCAACGGGTTCTTCGCACCTCACGCCACCTGTCCCCCATACTACGTGTCCCTCCTCCGATAGAGTGGTACTTGTTCTCAGGCATCATCCTCCCCATCATGCAGTGATGTGAACCATTCACCGTTTCCTCCCCATTCTTCTCTCCAACTCCACTACCCGCCTACTCTTCCCTGACCCTCCTCTGGTTGCCTTCAAGCGTGACCGTGACCTTCGTGATATGCTTGCCAGGAGCCGCCTTCCTGACTCCCTCCATAACTGTCGGGGCACTATACGTTGCGATCGCAATCAATGTCAGACTTTCAGACACGTTCTCCTGACAGATATCGCTGTCTTCCCTCCGGTCCTTCCGAGACTAGAGAAGGTTTGATGTGTCCACCACACACCATCTATGACATTATATGTAAGCGGTGTGTGGTTACTTACATTAGCGAATCAGCTTTGGTGACAGATGTCGTCAGCATCTGTATGACGTCACACGTGATGCAGGTACCCATGTAGCATCCCACTTCAACTCTCAGGGCCATATATGTGTAAGGTGGATGTCCAAATTACTGGCTTGGTGTCATGTTCTCTCCCTTATCCTGTCCTCCTTATATCCCACTCAACGACATTCTTCCCTCCCTTGTTCCTGTCCTCCTGCTTTGACCTATTTTACCCTCACTGATGTTCCCAAGGTGGCACTCAAGGTTTTTCGCGCTATATATTTGTAGGTACGTAGGCTTCCATCTACATGAATTAGGCAGTGGCGTATTCTCTATGTTGCCGCAGCTACCGCCGGTAGCCTTGAACATATTAACGAATTACAAAAGGAAATGATAGCTTATTTTATTTTTTTTCATAATTATATTACTAATGTTCTAATATTCTATTACACATTTCGTAGGCCAATATGATTTATTTGCTTTGATTTGCATTTATTAAAGCAAGGTTTTCCTCCGGCCACTATAACGTTTGTTAATTAAACCGAAACTACATTGAAACCGCTAGTAGCTAGCGGTACATTTTTCCTCTATTCGAACCTAGTATTAACGAACTGGACATTCAAAAATGGGAGACAAAATAATATAGCGGGAGCTACCGCTAGAGGAATGCGGTTTCATGGGTTATTTTTAGCTCTAGCCAATTAGAAGCGTTAAAAGTGAAAGTGAAACTATGTCTGATTACCGGAACTTCTTGAGCTATTTATAACTACGTTATACGTATCAACATCTATAGAAATAACTTTTTCTGCGCTCAAGAGAATCAAATCTTACTGCCGCTCAACTCAGACTTAAGAATGTTTATCTGGTTTGGCATTAATGTCCTTTGAGAAATCATTCCCTTAGAAACATAGAAACCAACCCAACAGTACTTTCAATGACATATTCATCAAGACACTTTCGTCCCAAAAAAGACGGATATAATTAACATATAAATAAGTAATTAATTTAAAATGTAGTGATGTCATTAGAAAATATTACTTTGTGTTAGCCTACTGAATATAATCTATGTTTTTATTTCTTATGTTGTCGGTGGCCCAGACCCCAAAACCAGTAAACGCCACTGGAATAAGGGTTCCTTTCTACCGATTAGTATGTGTGATACTTATCAGCACCTATTTTGCTATATTTTTCTCTCTCGCTTTGGATGTTTCAATACTACTTGACTTCATATTTCAGACTCATTACCATCCCATCTCGCTACTTAGGTTGTATCCCATGGGGGACCATCCAGTCTCCTACAATCCCTATGATGTTGCATGTGGCTCGAGGTGTTGCCACCTTCCTTTTGTTTGTTCACATCTTTGTCTTTCCCGACTGACATTTTCTGTTGTTTCCTTCTCTAGCCACTACCCGCCTCTTCTTGTCCTTGTTCTCACCCAGACTCGGTATCATAGCTTCGTGATTCACAACCTCGGTCAAAACAGGTTCCCCTTTCCTCCCCTGCCCTCTCCTCCTGCTCTCTCTACCTTATCACGTGACTTGGCTCACCCCTCCTCTTTCCTCTCATTCACATCTGACTAATGTAATAGTCTTCCCACTTTCATGATGTGATAGTCTCCCCACTTTCATGATGTGATGCTCTCCCCACTTTCATGATGTGATAGTCTCCCCACTTTCATGATGTGATACTCTCCCCACTTTCATGATGTGATACTCTCCCCACTTTCATGATGTGATAGTCTCCCCACTTTCATGATGTGATAGTCTCCCCACTTTCATGATGTAATAGTCTCCCCACTTTCATGATGTGATAGTCTCCCCACTTTCATGATGTGATAGTCTCCCCACTTTCATGATGTGATAGTCTCCCCACTTTCATGATGTGATAGTCTCCCCACTTTCATGATGTGATGTGGTTGCTGTGTTGTTGAAGGTTTCCGTTTCCTCCTTCTCAAGGAGTAGCTTCAAATCTCTCTTTGGTTTATGCCAGCTCCTGAACTGTTGTGAACTCTCTCGTGTCATTGGTCGAAGCTTTGCACATACTTGGACGACTTAAAGACTCTCGCTGTCCATCAACTCATGCCCCTCAGAAATGTGTAATTGACCCTTGTATCTTTAACACACAAACACACACACAATGATAATACTATGGTAATTGTCAATAATTGTATATGTACCGTCATTTGTCTACGTATACGATTACCACTTCAAGAAATTGTTGTCCGTCATTTATTACATCTTACAGGGCATCCAAGCCACGCCCCACGGAACACACACGCCTTACAGGAGACTTAGCCCCGCCTACAACAGTGATACGATGCCTTTTACATTTGAGAATCCATTTTTGTCCAATCAAAATGAAACATGGCCATCACCCGATCATATACGTTTGATTGAGCACATGTCCCCACTATACCACTCCCTGCCAGCAAAGAGCGGCAGCATGCTACCCGAAGACGTCGTTGTTCAAGACCTTCATATGCTGGAGCCCAGTCGACTGGAACAGCGGCTTGATGACCTTGACACGGGGTTCGCATTAATTCGTCAGGAAATAGCTTCTATGAAAACGACTGGTAAAGTTTCAATTATTCCTATTTCACTATTTTCCTCAAGTACTTGTCCTGCATGGTTTTTTCCACACAGTTTACGTGCGTTTGTAATGTTCTTTTAATGATCTAGGAATGTTGCTCAAAAGATACAGGAAGTAGATGTCTGAGAGTCAAAATTCTGTTGCGCATGCGCACCTTATATTGTCAAGATTCTCAAGGGTCGGAGCACATTCTAAGGAGAGGAGGAGGGGAGTGGGGTGAGGGTGTAAGATAGATGGTCATCATCATCATCATCCATCATCATCAAGTACCGGGCCTACTGGCGCAGGTGATCATGTCTCTTCACAATTTTCGATCTCGCCAGCTATTTATCATTTCTGTTGTTGATCTTCTGCCAAGCCATTCTCTTAAGCTATCTGGTATTTTTTTCTCTTTGCTTCCCTCTATCTTTTCGTCCCTCAATTTTTCCAGTTGTTACAATATATTCCAGTTGTTCTCTTCTCATTACATGGCCAAAAAATGGTGATTGTCTCTTCCTAATATTGGAAATTAGCTCTCTTTTTGTTTTGACCTATTTCAAAACGTTTTCAGTACTCTTCTTAGCTGTCCATGGTATTCTCAACATTCTTCTGTGAAACCACATTTCGACAGACTCCAGTGATTTTCTTGTCTGTTGTACTATTGTCCATGATTCGCATCCATATGTTAAGACTGGCTCTACATAACATTTAAGAACTCTTTTTCTTGTTTCCATTGTCAAAAATGGATTGCATAGTATCTTCCTCAGGAGATTTTTGGAAAGCTGCTTTTGCCTGAGCCATTCTGCATCTCACCTCTTTCGTACATCTTCCGTCTGAGGTTAACAAAGTTCCCAAATATTTAAATTCATTTACCTGTTTTAATATTGTTGCACTTGTCTCTATTTTCTGCTCTGAGGTGGTGTCTTGTGTTTGACCACGTCTATGTCAGAAGATGCTGTTGTTTACAGAAATACACATCCGTGGTCAGCACGACATTTGTGGGGTGTTTTCCCCCTCAATATATAACCGGTTAGTCATTCATTAGTTCGTTAGTTTAATAGTCAGGCAATGTTTGGAAGTGGAGCTGGGATGGTGATTGTTGTTTCGGACACAAGTAGATAGCTGTGTGTCGTTGATCAGTTCTAACTTCAATGTTTACAGAAAGTAGAAAATATTCTTCAATCCTGTTTAGGGTAAAGTCCTAGTTTAAAGTCTTCTGCTAAATGAATGATCTCCCCTGACTGACCGCACGCTTACATGCAACTGCTTCTAGTTTGTGTGCATTTAATTAAATCTGTTCAATAAAGTTGATGTTTGCAGGTCATCCTCACTGCACATTAGACAAGTCAATAACTGCATCAGGTACAAATTAGCAGTGGCGTATTCTCCATATTACCGCAGCTACCGCATGTAGCCTGAACATATTAACGAAATACAAAAGGAAATGATAATTTATTATATTTTTTAAAATAATTATATTACACATTTTCGAATATTCTATTACACATTTCGTAAGCCAATATTATTTATTTGCTTTGATTTGCATTTATTAAAGCAAGGTTTTCCTCTGGCCACTATAACGTTTGTGAATGTTATAACTATTCTACATTGAAACCTCGAGGAGCCAGCAGTACATTTTTCCTCTATCCAAATCTAGTTTAACGACCTTGACATTCAAAATTCCCGTCAAAATAATGTACCGGTTGTTGCCACTAGATGTATGCGGTTTCATTGGTTATTTTTAGCTCTTGCCAATCAGAATCATCACAAAGTGAAAGTGAATTTGTCTGATTACCGGAACTTCCTTAGCTATTTATAACTACGTTATGCGCATCAGCATCTGTTGAAAGAACTTTTTCCTCTCTCCAGAGAATCAAATCTTATTGTCACTCAACTCAGACACAAGAACGCTTATCTGATTTGGCATTAATGTCCATTGAGAGATCATTCCCTTAGAAACTTAGAAACCAACCCAACGGTACTTTCAATGACAAAGTCATCAAGACATTTTCGTCCCAAAAAAGACGGATAGAGTTTACATATAAATAAGTAAGTAATTTAAAATGTAGTGAAGTTATTAGAAAATATTACTTTATGTTAGCTTACTGAATATAATGTAATATGTATAATGGGACAGCATCCTCAGCTTTCTTGGAAGAGCTCATTGTTACGACAAAAGTGGAATCCAATCATTATCGAGCTACATGGGATTACTTCCCTTGTAGGAGATGTGTCTGGTCATCTTTTCCTCGTCAGCCTTTCCCAACTTCAGTTCAAGCTGACCAGGGCAGCGAAGAGGGGGGGGGGGGCTGGGGTTACCCAGTCCAGGGCATAAAGCCTGGACTAAATAACGTGGAAAACCCGACTAGTCCAAGCAGCAGGTCTCTCTGACCACAGCTCGTTCATCCAAGGGGAACAACTACATCGATGCAGATTATGTGCAGCCGCATTGCAGGAGTAGCCAGTCATCGATCGATGCAGATTATGTGCAGCCGCATTGCAGGAGTAGCCAGTCATCGAACACAGTTTATGAATTCAGGACTCCTGGTTTGCTATGGAGAAACCTTTTCCAAGTGTAGCCACAAGGCAGCGGCTGTTAGACATATGTTCTCCAAGTGTAGCCACAAGGCAGCGGCTGTTAGACATATGTTCTCCAAGTGTAGCCACAAGGCAGCGGCTGTTAGACATATGTTCTCCAAGTGTAGCCACAAGGCAGCGGCTGTTAGACATATGTTCTCCAAGTGTAGCCACAAGGCAGCGGCTGTTAGACATATGTTCTCCAAGTGTAGCCACAAGGCAGCGGCTGTTAGACATATGTTCTCCAAGGGGAGCCACAAGGCAGCGGCTGTTAGACATATGTTCTCCAAGGGGAGCCACAAGGCAGCGGCTGTTAGACATATGTTCTCCAAGGGGAGCCAGCCAAGGTTAACCATGCACATCTATACTGGCGTATGACAACGGTCACATTTAGAGAAATTTACAAAATGATTTACCCTACGTAGCTAATTGACCCCACTCTCTGCCCAATCACTTGTTTTGGTTCTTTGCTTATTTGATATTCGCATCTAGATCGCGCTCCACGATCATAACTGACGACTTGGGGAACTCTCAATTCCCGCGTGATTCCATGAACAGATAACTCTCGTTGAGTCCACCATGCATGGTAAACGTCCCGACCTAATCAATGAGACTAACTATTAACATCACCAATAAATGAGCCCTATATGACTCATCAATGAGACTAACTATTAACATCACCAATAAATGAGCCCTATATGACTCATCAATGAGACTAACTATTAACATCACCAATAAATGAGCCCTATATGACTCATCAATGAGACTAACTATTAACATCACCAATAAATGAGCCCTGTATGACTCATCAATGAGACTAACTATTAACATAAGCAATAAATGAGCCCTATATGACTCATCAATGAGACTAACTATTAACATCAGCAATAAATGAGCCCTATATGATTCATCATTGTCAGAACTGTTTGAGATAACTAGAGACCAAAGTGCTCACTTATGTCTGCATGGTGTCCTGCGGGGAGAGACAGGACAACAACTTGTACAACTGCTGACAACTAACTTCTTATCCTAGCAGGTACTCGGCCCTCTTCTGACGACCATGCTGCACCGAGGCATCATAAAGATGACCCAACTCCAGAAGTGAGAGATGACCACATCGACTCCCGCTATCTGGAACGCCAGTTGACGGACCTCAATGACAGGCTGACAGAGTTAAGGGACCACGTGGCTGGCTTACCGACTGCAAGATCACATGGTAAATTACATCATCATCATCATTGAGTGCCGTCTCCGCAACGAAGGTTGGCTACCATGGAGCGCCATTTTGCTCTATCTCTTGCTTTGATGGTGCAGGTTGTCATCGGTTGATTTGTCCATCTTTTGATGTTACTCGTCCATGTTAATCTTGGTCTGCCTCTGCCTCTTTTACCTTGTATTTTCCCTTCCAGGATCACTTTCAGTAGGCTGTTGTGTCTTTTAACATGGCCTAAGAATCGCATTTGTCTTGTTCTAATTGTGTTCAGAAGTTCTCTTTTCATTTTTAGTTGTTTTAAGACTTTGTCATTTGTTTTCTTTTCCTTCCATCCAATTCTACCTATTCTTCTATATATCCACATTTCAAAGGCTTCAATTCTCTGTTCTGTTTTCTTGTCTAATGTCCATGTTTCAGCACCATATAGGAATATTGAGAAGATGTAACATTTTGCTATTCTTAGTTTTAGCTCTGGTGTTATTTATTTTGATGTTAGTATGTCCTTCATGACATTAAAATTACTTTTTGCCATTCCTATTCTTTTGTTTATTTCAGTTGTACATTTTCCATCACTGGTTATAGTATGTCCAAGGTAGTTATAGTTCTGAACTGTCTCAAGGTCTATTCCTTCAATTTTGATATCCACTTGTGGGTTTTGAGTATTTTCTTTGTTTATGATCATAGTTACACATCAAAGGTAAATTACACATCAACTTTATTACCTGTGAACACAGCTATCACGGTAGTGCTGACATCTGTCACCAGCTCATTGTCTATTTCTCGGTGCCGCTTAACCTTATGTCTTTTGGTGTGTGCTATAGCTGCTATGATGGAGACTGCAGCTGCTTTTCTCTGTTTGGATCCTTCAATGAGATGAGTTTTAATTCGGATGATTCCACTGGCAGGGGCAGTTGAGTAATTCATCATCATCATCATGTGCCAAACAGGTTGGCGTAGGCGAGCATGTCCCTCCACAATCTTCTACCTACAGTGCATCGTATCAGTTCTGTTGTTGACTGTTTGCCATGCAATGGCACCAAGCAATCATGTATTTTCTCTCTTTGTCGTCCGCGATCTCTTTCCTTTTATTTTGCCAGATGTAACCAAGTATTCCAACATTCCTCTTCTCGTGATGTGCCCGAAAAATGTTGATTGTTTCTTTCTGATTGTTGAGCAATTATGGATTTTAATTCGTTCGCTGTGATACCGGGGCCTTCGACTAACCTTAATGATTGTCTGTTACATCTGACAGCAGAATGTCTCCGTCTTGTTTACTTCGCAGTAATATTTTACTTTAGAACATTCTTTCCTTAATATAATCGTCACGTTCTTGAAAGGTCTGCGAACATTCTGTTTACTTTAAAGTCGAGTTTATTGTTAATTATGAGACCCCGCAAGATAACAAGTTCCTAATTGCCCTGATAAGTTCATTCTCTAATAAGATTTTATTGTAGTACATTATACAATCTAATAATAAAGAATCTGCATAATACGATTGAGTATTAATGAGTTTTAATCTGGTATCGTTTATTATCTAATGGTGGGCTCGTGGCCAACATTTGTGGGTACATTCTTAGTATTAGAGAAACGCGTTGGTACTAAGGTTTAAAAGTTCTTTTTTTTTATTTCTGAGGCAATAGCTATCAACATCAGCTGTTTCCTTTGATGCAATAGCTATCTACATCAGCTGTTTCCTTTGATGCAATAGCTATCAACATCAGCTGTTTCCTTTGATGCAATAGCTATCAACATCAGCTGTTTCCTTTGATGCAATAGCTATCAACATCAGCTGATTCCTTTGATGCAATAGCTATCAACATCAGCTGTTTCCTTTGATGCAATAGCTATCAACATCAGCTGTTTCCTTTGATGCAATAGCTATCAACATCAGCTGTTTCCTTTGAGCAATAGCTATCTACATCAGCCGTTTCCTTTGAGGCAATAGCTATCAACATCAGCCGTTTCCTTTGAGGCAATAACTATCTACAACAGCCGTTTCCTTTGAGGCAATAGCTATCAACATCAGCTGTTTCCTTTGAGGCAATAGCTATCTACATCAGCCGTTTCCTTTGAGGCAATAGCTATCTACATCAGCTGTTTCCTTTGAGGCAATAGCTATCTACATCAGCTGTTTCCTTTGAGGCAATAGCTATCTACATCAGCTGTTTCCTTTGAGGCAATAGCTATCTACAACAGCCGTTTCCTTTGAGGCAATAGCTATCAACATCAGCTGTTTCCTTTGATGCAATAGCTATCTACATCAGCTGTTTCCTTTGAGGCAATAGCTATCTACATCAGCTGTTTCCTTTGAGGCAATAGCTATCTACATCAGCTGTTTCCTTTGAGGCAATAGCTATCTACATCAGCTGTTTCCTTTGAGGCAATAGCTATCAACATCAGCTGTTTCCTTTGAGGCAATAGCTATCTATATCAGCCGTTTCCTTTGAGGCAATAGCTATCAACATCAGCCGTTTCCTTTGAGGCAATAGCTATCTACAACAGCCGTTTCCTTTGAGGCAATAGCTATCAACATCAGCTGTTTCCTTTGAGGCAATAGCTATCTACATCAGCCGTTTCCTTTGAGGCAATAGCTATCTACATCAGCTGTTTCCTTTGAGGCAATAGCTATCTACATCAGCTGTTTCCTTTGAGGCAATAGCTATCTACAACAGCCGTTTCCTTTGAGGCAATAGCTATCAACATCAGCTGTTTCCTTTGAGGCAATAGCTATCTACATCAGCCGTTTCCTTTGAGGCAATAGCTATCTACATCAGCTGTTTCCTTTAAGGCAATAGCTATCGACATCAGCTGTTTCCTTTAAGGCAATAGCTATCAACATCAGCTGTTTCCTTTGAGGCAATAGCTATCTACATCAGCAGTCCCCTTTGAGGCAATAGCTATCTACATCAGCAGTCTCATTTGAGGCAATAGCTATCTACATCAGCTGTTTCCTTTGAGGCAATAGCTATCTACATCAGCAGTCTCCTTTGAGGCAATAGCTATCAACATCAGCTGTTTCCTTTGAGGCAATAGCTATCTACATCAGCAGTCCCCTTTGAGGCAATAGCTATCAACATCAGCTGTTTCCTTTGAGGCAATAGCTATCTACATCAGCTGTTTTCTTTGAGGCAATAGCTATCTATATCAGCTGTTTTCTTTGAGGCAATAGCTATCTACATCAGCTGTTTCCTTTGAGGCAATAGCTATCTACATCAGCAGTTTTCTTTGAGGCAATAGCTATCTACATCAGCTGTTTTCTTTGAGGCAATAGCTATCTACATCAGCAGTTTCCTTTGAGGCAATAGCTATCTACATCTGCAGTTTTCTTTGAGGCAATAGCTATCTACATCAGCAGTTTTCTTTGAGGCAATAGCTATCTACATCAACAGTTTCCTTTGAGGCAATAGCTATCAACATCAGCTGTTTCCTTTGAGGCAATAGCTATCTACATCAACAGTTTTCTTTGAGGCACCATTTCTTTGTTTGTTCCCGGCTCCGGGCTCAGATTTCTAAATTATTTCTTTAAAGGTGGAAGCACTGAATATCTATCTAATTATCAGTCTGTCTGTTTGTCTGTCTGTTTGTCTGTCTGTCTTGTCTGTCTTGTCTGTATGTTTTGTATTTCTGTCTGTCTATTTGTTGTTTTGAGCTGAAGACTGCACATAGGGTAGACATTCTAGACTCTCCATGTTTGATGATTTTTTTGCTATTAAGCGTCAGACCTTGCACAGAACCCGCATTGTATCTCCCACATGTCTCTGAACTGGGTGAGCCTCTCAACCTCGACAAAGGAGTTGATGCCTGCTGTTGTTGCCTATCAAATTATTTTTCTTTTAAACTTTTCTCTAATTATGTCTCTCGTTCTCTTATCCTCAGTGTGTGTGGACGAATGAGAGAGTCAGCCAACACCGACCTAGTACCGTTAGTCGCTGTGTGTTAGGAACCAACAATTGGAGTTAAATAATTTCACCATTTGGACAATAAAAGGAACATTTTATATTCTCCAGCCTCTAGAATGGAAAAAGTTCAAGTGAATTCAACCGAATGAAGAAAGAATCAGTTTCGTCCAATCCGAAATCAAGGTCTCAGAAACAAGCCACGCCCCCTACACATCAGGTGACCTACAACAAAAACGTGGAAGTGAAAATGCAGGAACTTAAAGACAAATTAAAGGATCTACGTAGAGAGATCATGGCGTTGACAACTTCAACATCGCAGAGTGAGTTATTTCTTGTTAGTTATCATTTGATGGCTATTACTTGTACTTTAATATCACTTTGTTCATCTATTTAACACAACGGGTTTTTGTTTCTTTTAGCAACCATTCATCATTCATCATCATCATTGAGTGCCGAATCGGCATGAAAGGTTGGCTACCATGGAGCGCCATTCCGCTCTATCTCTTGCTTTGATGGTGCAGGTTGTCATAGGCTGACTTGTCCATCTTTTGATGTTACTCGTCCATGTTAGTCTTGGTCTACCTCTTTTACCTCGTATTTTCCCTTCCAAGATTACTTTTAGTAGACTGTTGTGTCTTTTAAAATGCCCTAAAAATTTCATTTCTCTTGTTCTAATTGTGTTTAGTAGTTCTCTTTTCATTTTTAGTTGTTTTTAGACTTCATCGTTTGTTTCTCCCCTCGACGCCAACGGCAGCAGAGGAAGGATAGAAGAAGAAGAAGAAGATCGTTTGTTTTCTTTTCCTTCCATCCAATTCTTCATATTCTTCTATATATCCACATTTCAAAGGCTTCAATTCTCTGTTCTGCTTTCTTGTCTGATATCCATATTTTTGCACCATACAGAAATATTGATACTATTTTGCTATTCTTAGTTTCAGCCCTGGTGTTATTTGTTTTGATGTTAGTATGTCCTTCATGACATTAAAATTACTTTTTGCCATTCCTATTCTTTTGTTTATTTCAGTTGTACATTTTCCATCACTGGTTATAATATGTCCAAGGTAGTTGTAGCTCTGAACTTTCTCTAGGTCTGTTCCTTCAACTTTGATATCCACTTGTAGGTTTTGAGTTTATCTTTCTTTATGGTCATAGTTTTAGTCTTTTTGATATTCATATCTAGTCCATATTTTTTGCTTGTCATGTTTATTTCATTAAGTAATTGTTGTAAATCTTTAGGATTTTCTTCTAGTAATACAGTATCATCAGCATATCTTAGGTCATTAATTATCTTTCCATTAATGTTTAGGCCTGGCATCTCTGTGATGTTTTTAAAGATTTGCTCAGTGTATAGATTGAACATGCTTAGTGATGCATCCATGTCTTTCTCCTCTTTTATCAATGGGTGTAGAGTTCTCTACTGTAATCACTGCATTTATCTAATGCATTAGCCTTCATTTTCATATTGAGCAAACGTTACATCGAACGAAATTATACAAGAAAAACAAAACAAACAAAATTGCATGTGTTCGGTGGGGAAGAACGAAGACTCATATGCCAGGCCTTCATCGGGACAACGGAAGACAAAACAAATCAAGGACGACCAAAAGAAACTTTAATAATAGCAATGAATAAAGAGGGCTCAACTGTAGACATAAAAACAAACAAGAGCTATCAGTCAATCATGATACCTGGAGATTGATGGTTTCTGTTACATTTGCCGCTTCGAGAGGAACACGCGAACCATGTTTGCTGTAGCTGGTGTGTGGTCTAGTTGCTGACTTTCCACAACCCCTGGACGAGCGATGTGTACTCTAGAGTACATCGGATCTCAATATCCTGAAAGGGTTAGACATCGGGTCTCACTACCTAGAGGGGCTAGACATTGGATCTCACTACCTAGAGAGGGCTAGACATCGGATCTCACGACCAAGAGAGGGCTAGACATCAGATCTTAATAAACAGAGATGGCTAGACATCAAATCTTAATAAACAGAGATGGCTAGACATCAAATCTTAATAAACAGAGATGGCTAGACATCAAATCTTAATAAACAGAGATGGCTATACATCAGATCTTAATAAACAGAGATGGTTATACATCAGATCTTAATAAACAGAGATGGCTATACATCAGATCTTAATAAACAGAGAAGGCTAGACATCAGATCTCAATACTTAGAGAGGACTAGACATCAGATTTCGATACTTAGAGAGGGCTAGACATCAGATCTCAATACTCAGAGAAGGGGGCTAGACATCAGATCTCAATACTTAGAGAGGGCTAGACATCAGATCTTAATAAACAGAGATGGCTATACATCAGATCTTAATAAACAGAGATGGCTATACATCAGATCTTAATAAACAGAGATGGCTAGACATCAGATTTCGATACTTAGAGAGGACTAGACATCATATCTCAATACTTAGAGAGGGCTAGACATCAGATTTCGATACTTAGAGAGGGCTAGACATCAGATCTTAATACTTAGAGAGGACTAGACATCAGATCTTAATACTTAGAGAAAGGCTAGACATCGGATCCCAATACTTAGAGAGGACTAGACATCGGATCTCACTACCCAGAGACCAGGGCATGTAAAGTCAGAGAGAAACTACGGGTTCGAAGTCAATTATCCTCACCGCCTATGACGAGAACAGACACCGGGATCTTCATGTGCAGAGGCCGACGCCTACCTCTAGACCAACCAGTCCCGCTCTATGACTGCTATTTCTTTGATAGCAAATATACAACCAGTCCCGCTCTATGACTGCCATTTCTCTGATACCAAATATACAACCAGTCCCGCTCTATGACTGCCATTTCTCTGATACCAAATATACAACCAGTCCCGCTCTATGACTGCCATTTCTCTGATACCAAATATACAACCAGTCCCGCTCTATGACTGCCATTTCTCTGATACCAAATATACAACCAGTCCCGCTCTATGACTGCCATTTCTCTGATACCAAATATACAACCAGTCCCGCTCTATGACTGCCATTTCTCTGATACCAAATATACAACCAGTCCCGCTCTATGACTGCCATTTCTCTGATACCAAATATACAACCAGTCCCGCTCTGACTGCCATTTCTCTGATACCAAATATTCAACCAGTCCCGCTCTATGACTGCCATTTCTCTGATACCAAATATACAACCAGTCCCGCTCTATGACTGTCATTTCTCTGATACCAAATATTCAACCAGTCCCGCTCTATGACTGCCATTTCTCTGATACCAAATATACAACCAGTTTCGCTCTATGACTGCCATTTCTCTGATACCAAATATACAACCAGTTTCGCTCTATGACTGCCATTTCTCTGATACCAAATATACAACCAGTTTCGCTCTATGACTGCCATTTCTCTGATACCAAATATACAACCAGTTTCGCTCTATGACTGCCATTTCTCTGATACCAAATATACAACCAGTCCCGCTCTATGACTGCCATTTCTCTGATACCAAATATACAACCAGTCCCGCTCTATGACTGCCATTTCTCTGATACCAAATATACAACCAGTTTCGCTCTATGACTGCCATTTCTCTGATACCAAATATACAACCAGTCCCGCTCTATAACTGCCATTTCTCTGATATTAAATATAATCCCCCTGAATTGCTATAATAAAATGCATGTACGTTTTGTTTCTTTCCTTATATATTTTTAAACGTCATACTTTTTAAATGTTGTAATTTATTTAGTTAGCACAAGAAAGAGCTACAAACTACTTTCAGACAGTCATCCCGAAGATAGAGACTCGATGCACGGCTCCCAAGGTGACCTACAAGAGCCAAGTGACGAGCTCCTACACAGGAGACGTTACATGGAGAAACTGAACGAGCACCTCAACGCTCTCGCTACTCAGATCAGAATGCTTCACGATGACGTCACTGCTCTCAAAATAGCAAGATCTGTCGGTAAGAATTTTGTTTAAAACGGTTATTTATTTTTTTTTATTGCAGTTTACTCGTAATTATGTTTACCTTATTCGTTATGTTTACTTTATTTTTTGTTTACCATGTCTTAGACCACATCTTGGGTCAAGATTGATCCGGGACTTCATAGACTTTACCTTAACGCCAAAGATTTAAAAAGTACCAAAAGATTCTAAAAGTACCAAAAGATTCTAAAAGTACAAAAAAGATTCAATACCAAACATAAGATATATTAAAAGAGGGGATGGAAGAAAGACACGTTGTAGACCAAGAGTAAGATGGACTAACGACATGCGAGAAACGCTACAACAACATTAAATGGCATCCCAATCTGAGGCTGACAGAACCAATCTGAGGCTGACAGAACCAATCTGAGGCTGACAGAACCAATCTGAGGCTGACAGAACCAATCTGAGGCTGACAGAACCAATCTGAGGCTGACAGAGCCAATCTGAGGCTGACAGAACCAATCTGAGGTTGACAGAACCAATCTGAGGCTGACAGAGCCAATCTGAGGCTGACAGAACCAATCTGAGGCTGACAGAACCAATCTGAGGCTGACAGAGCCAATCTGAGGCTGACAGAAAGACAGGAACTAGAAACTTGTATTTCCCCCGACACAAGAATGCGTCTAAGAGGAAGTGGCGAGAGAAGGTCTCCATCGGTGTACCCGCTATACGACATCCCGGTCTAAGAGGAAGTGGCGAGAGAAGGTCTCCATCGGTGTACCCGCTATACGACATCCCTGTCTAAGAGGAAGTGACGAGAGAAGGTCTCCATCGGTGTACCCGCTATACGACATCCCGGTCTAAGAGGAAGTGGCGAGAGAAGGTCTCCATCGGTGTACCCGCTATACGACATCCCGGTCTAAGAGGAAGTGACGAGAGAAGGTCTATATCGGTGTACCCGCTATATGACCTCCCTGTCTAAGAGGAAGTGGCGAGAGAAGGTCTCCATCGGTGTACCCGCTATACGACATCCCGGTCTAAGAGGAAGTGGCGAGAGAAGGTCTCCATCGGTGTACCCGCTATACGACATCCCGGTCTAAGAGGAAGTGGCGAGAGAAGGTCTCCATCGGTGTACCCGCTATACGACATCCCGGTCTAAGAGGAAGTGGCGAGAGAAGGTCTCCATCGGTGTACCCGCTATACGACATCCCGTCTAAGAGGAAGTGACGAGAGAAGGTCTCCATCGGTGTACCCGCTATACGACATCCCGGTCTAAGAGGAAGTGACGAGAGAAGGTCTCCATCGGTGTACCCGCTATACGACATCCCGGTCTAAGAGGAAGTGACGAGAGAAGGTCTTCATCGGTGTACCAGCTATATGACCTCCCTGTCTAAGAGGAAGTGACGAGAGAAGGCCTCCATCGGTGTACCCGCTATATGATAACCCTGTCTAAGAGGAAGTGACGAGATAAGGCCTCCATCGGTGTACCCGCTATATGATAACCCTGTCTAAGAGGAAGTGACGAGACAAGGTCTCCATCGGTGTACCCGCTATATGACCTCGCTGTCTAAGAGGAAGTGACGAGAGAAGGTCTCCATCGGTGTACCCGCTATATGATAACCCTGTCTAAGAGGAAGTGACGAGACAAGGTCTCCATCGGTGTACCAGCTATATGATATCCCTGTCTAAGAGGAAGCGACAAGATAAGGTCTCCATCGGTGTACCCGCTATATGATATCCCTGTCTAAGTGGAAGTGACGAGACAAGGTCTCCGTCGGTGTACCCGCTATATGACCTCCCTGTCTAAGAGGAAGTGACGAGAGAAGGTCTCCATCGGTGTACCCGCTATATGATAACCCTGTCTAAGAGGAAGTGACGAGACAAGGTCTCCATCGGTGTACCCGCTATATGATCTCCCTGTCTAAGAGGAAGTGACGAGACAAGGTCTCCATCGGTGTACCCGCTATATGACCTCCCTGTCTAAGAGGAAGTGACGAGAGAAGGTCTCCATCGGTGTACCCGCTATATGACCTCCCTGTCTAAGAGGAAGTGACGAGAGAAGGTCTCCATCGGTGTACCCGCTATATGACCTCCCTGTCTAAGAGGAAGTGACGAGAGAAGGCAACGGTGTACCCGCTATATGACCTCCCTGTCTAAGAGGAAGTGACGAGAGAAGGTCTCCATCGGTGTACCCGCTATATGACCTCCCTGTCTAAGAGGAAGTGACGAGAGAAGGTCTCCATCGGTGTACCCGCTATATGACCTCCCTGTCTAAGAGGAAGTGACGAGAGAAGGTCTCCAACGGTGTACCCGCTATATGACCTCCCTGTCTAAGAGGAAGTGACGAGAGAAGGTCTCCATCGGTGTACCCGCTATATGACATCCCTGTCTAAGAGGAAGTGACGAGAGAAGGTCTCCATCGGTGTACCCGCTATATGACATCGCTGTCTAAGAGGAAGTGACGAGAGAAGGTCTCCATCGGTGTACCCGCTATATGACCTCCCTGTCTAAGAAGAAGTGACGAGAGATGGTCTCCATCGGTGTACTCGCTATAGGACGTCGCTGTCTAAGAGGAAGTGACGAGAGAAGGTCTCCATCGGTGTACCCGCTATATGACCTCCAAGTCTAAGAGGAAGTGACGAGAGAAGGTCTCCATCGGTGTACCCGCTATATGACCTCCCTGTCTAAGAGGAAGTGACGAGAGAAGGTCTCCATCGGTGTACCCGCTATATGACCTCCCTGTCTAAGAGGAAGCGACGAGAGAAGGTCTCCATCGGTGTACCAGCTATATGACATCCCTGTCTAAGAGGAAGTGACGAGAGAAGGTCTCCATCGGTGTACCAGCTATATGACCTCCCTGTCTAAGAGGAAGTGACGAGAGAAGGTCTCCATCGGTGTACCCGCTATATGACCTCCCTGTCTAAGAGGAAGTGACGAGAGAAGGTCTCCATCGGTGTACCAGCTATATGACCTCCCTGTCTAAGAGGAAGTGACGAGAGAAGGTCTCCATCGGTGTACCCGCTATATGACCTCCCTGTCTAAGAGGAAGCGACGAGAGAAGGTCTCCATCGGTGTACCAGCTATATGACCTCCCTGTCTAAGAGGAAGTGACGAGAGAAGGTCTCCGTCGGTGTACCAGCTATATGACCTCCCTGTCTAAGAGGAAGTGACGAGAGAAGGTCTCCATCGGTGTACCAGCTATATGACTCCCTGTCTAAGAGGAAGTGACGAGAGAAGGTCTCCATCGGTGTACCAGCTATATGACCTCCCTGTCTAAGAGGAAGTGACGAGAGAAGGTCTCCATCGGTGTACCCGCTATATGACCTCCCTGTCTAAGAGGAAGTGACGAGACAAGGTCTCCATCGGTGTACCAGCTATATGACCTCCCTGTCTAAGAGGAAGTGACGAGAGAAGGTCTCCATCGGTGTACCTGCTATATGACCTCCCTGTCTAAGAGGAAGTGACGAGAGAAGGTCTCCATCGGTGTACCCGCTATATGACCTCCCTGTCTAAGAGGAAGTGACGAGAGAAGGTCTCCATCGGTGTACCAGCTATATGACCTCCCTGTCTAAGAGGAAGTGACGAGAGAAGGTCTCCATCGGTGTACCAGCTATATGACCTCCCTGTCTAAGAGGAAGTGACGAGAGAAGGTCTCCATCGGTGTACCCGCTATATGACCTCCCTGTCTAAGAGGAAGTGACGAGAGAAGGTCTCCATCGGTGTACCCGCTACATGACCTCCCTGTCTAAGAGGAAGTGACGAGAGAAGGTCTCCATCGGTGTACCCGCTATATGACATCCCTGTCTAAGCCAGACTGTCTTTGACTGACCGGCCAATATTGTTTGTTTCTTTTCTAGGTTAAATGACCTGAAGTTTTATTAAACTCGATAATCACCTGCAGGGTTTACCGATCGAGACCACCGGCACAAATATGAACTGTTTCGCTAATCCATTGTTTATGATAGCGATCAAACATACAATTGTGACACCTTTACGAAATAGTGAAAAAAACATACAGAAACAAACGTTTCGACTACAGATTCTTCATCAGGAGACAATGTCACGATTAAATAAATATCTCAGCTTTATGAATAGGACAAGCAGTCCATCGCAAGAGATCAAGAGATGATGGTGATACTTTAGTAAAGTTATGAGTAGAAACATTCCAAAGAGTGAGTTCGCATCAATACTACGCTGTTTGGAGACGTTGTTAGAACTTTTAATGACAATAAAATATAATTGACATATTGGGTAGATACAACTATTACTAACAGGTAGTTTCTCCTTTCCTTCCTTATTTGTCTTTTAGCGTTGAGAGGAAACATTGTTTCTGGCCATTTACTCTTCTTTTGTTCTCTCTAATATTTAGTTATCCTAGTGTTTCTAATACATTGAACAATTATTTTATCTATTGTTTCTTTATGTATTCTAAGGTGGGAATTATTCCTAGCTTTTTTCTTTCAGTTTTTCACTTCTGATCGTAAAAAAAGGTTAAGTACCCGCGTCACGCCAAGTGACGTATAGACAATATGGTGTTAGTGACCAATCATTTTTAGACCTTCGGCACATGATTTTTGGGGTAATGTGGTCGGTAATACGCCTGTGCCGCTATTAAACGTTCCCAACACTAACAGTCTCTGTCAAGTACTGCCAACATGAAACGTTCACAACACTAACAGTCTCTGTCAAGTACTGCCAACATGAAACGTTCACAACACTAACAGTCTCTGTCAAGTACTGCCAACATGAAACGTTCACAACACTAACAGTCTCTGTCAAGTACTGCCAACATGAAACGTTCACAACACTAACAGTCTCTGTCAAGTACTGCCAACATGAAACGTTCACAACACTAACAGTCTCTGTCAAGTACAGCCAACATGAAACGTTCACAACACTAACAGTCTCTGTCAAGTACTGCCAACATGAAACGTTCACAACACTAACAGTCTCTGTCAAGTACAGCCAACATGAAACGTTCCCAACACTAACAGACTCTGTCAAGTACAGCCAACATGAAACGTTCCCAACACTAACAGTCTCTGTCAAGTACTGCCAACATGAAACGTTCACAACACTAACAGTCTCTTCAAGTACTGCCAACATGAAACGTTCCCAACAATAACAGTCTCTGTCAAGTACTGCCAACATGAAACGTTCCCAACACTAACAGTCTCTTCAAGTACTGCCAACATGAAACGTTCACAACACTAACAGTCTCTGTCAAGTACTGCCAACATGAAACGTTCACAACACTAACAGTCTCTTCAAGTACTGCCAACATGAAACGTTCCCAACAATAACAGTCTCTGTCAAGTACTGCCAACATGAAACGTTCACAACACTAACAGTCTCTTCAAGTACTGCCAACATGAAACGTTCCCAACAATAACAGTCTTTGTCAAGTACTGCCAACATGAAACGTTCCCAACAATAACAGACTCTGTCAAGTACTGCCAACATGAAACGTTCACAACACTAACAGTCTCTTCAAGTACTGCCAACATGAAACGTTCCCAACAATAACAGACTCTGTCAAGTACTGCCAACATGAAACGTTCACAACACTAACAGACTCTGTCAAGTACTGCCAACATGAAACGTTCCCAACAATAACAGACTCTGTCAAGTACTGCCAACATGAAACGTTCACAACACTAACAGTCTCTGTCAAGTACTGCCAACATGAAACGTTCACAACACTAACAGTCTCTGTCAAGTACAGCCAACATGAAACGTTCCCAACACCAACAGTCTCTGTCAAGTACAGCCAACATGAAACGTTCCCAACACTAACAGTCTCTGTCAAGTACTGCCAACATGAAACGTTCCCAACACTAACAGACTCTGTCAAGTACAGCCAACATGAAACGTTCCCAACACTAACAGACTCTGTCAAGTACAGCCAACATGAAACGTTCCCAACACTAACAGACTCTGTCAAGTACAGCCAACATGAAACGTTCCCAACACTAACAGTCTCTGTCAAGTACAGCCAACATGAAACGTTCCCAACAATAACAGACTCTGTCAAGTACTGCCAACATGAAACGTTCACAACACTAACAGTCTCTGTCAAGTACTGCCAACATGAAACGTTCCCAACACCAACAGTCTCTGTCAAGTACAGCCAACATGAAACGTTCCCAACACTAACAGTCTCTGTCAAGTACTGCCAACATGAAACGTTCACAACACTAACAGACTCTGTCAAGTACAGCCAACATGAAACGTTCACAACACTAACAGTCTCTGTCAAGTACTGCCAACATGAAACGTTCACAACACTACAGTCTCTGTCAAGTACTGCCAACATGAAACGTTCACAACACTAACAGTCTCTGTCAAGTACTGCCAACATGAAATGTTCCCAACACTAACAGTCTCTGTCAAGTACAGCCAACATGAAACGTTCACAACACTAACAGTCTCTGTCAAGTACAGCCAACATGAAACGTTCACAACACTAACAGTCTCTGTCAAGTACAGCCAACATGAAATGTTCACAACACTAACAGTCTCTGTCAAGTACAGCCAACATGAAATGTTCCCAACAATAACAGACTCCCTCAGACACAGCCAACATAAAATAGTAACTCTTCCAAATCATCCTTAAAATAACTCTCTACCCACAATCCTAGTGTCATAAATAATTCCCTCAACAAACAATATCTATTTTCACTATCACAATGCCTGGTGATACTTAGTTCTCTTTAAGTCTGGAACACAAGGACATCACTAGAAATATCACAATGACAGGTGATACTTAGTTCTCTTTAAGTCGCGAACAAAAGTCCATCACTAGAAATATCACAATAACTAGTGATACTTAATCCTCCTTAAGTCTGGAACAAATGTCCATCACTAGAGATCTCCACATCTTCAGGTAGGCCTCAAACTCGTCTTGTCGTTTACAATTCGTCATTGCCATAACCTTGACCGCTGTTGGGGCACTCTTAATGACGCCATCACAACAGCATGACGAACTCTCAACTTGTCTTCGCTCGCTTTCTGTGTTTTTCCGGTATTGTGCCTGCAATGCAATATACATTCTGCGAACATTGATAGAAAGAGCTATAGAGGTATATAAATATTTATATACGTGCTTTATCGACTACACGAAAGCATTTGACAAAGTAAAGCATGTGGAAATAATTAATGTGCTGGAGCAATTAAACATTAATGGCAAGGATCTGCGAATCATAAAAAACATGTACTGGCAACAAACAGCAGCTATACAAATTAGCAACCAAACAGGACAATTCCAATATATAAAATAAGGAGTCAGGCAAGGCTGTGTTCTGTCACCAGATTTGTTTTCACTTTACAGCGAACATATGAGATCAATAGTAGACAAAAAAGGAATTGACGTCAACGGTCACAACATAAATAATTTGCGAAATGCGGCATTAACAGCACAGACAGAGAATAAATTACAAGAAATGATAGACATAATAGTAAAAGAAAGCAACAAGAAAGGTCTCAGTCTGAATAGTAAGAAAACAGAAGTAATGGCTATATCAAAGAAACAATCATCACCATCATGCAACATAAAAATAAATAGGACAAATCTTAAACAAGTGCAACGTTTAAAATACTTGGGCACAATAATTACATCAGATGGGAGATGCACCACAGAAATAAAAAGCAGAATAGCTCAGGCCAAAATAGCATTTCAGAAAATGAAAAAAATCTTATGCAACAAATCTATGTCCATAGAAATGAGAAAGAGAGTTCATCTGTGCTATATAGAGCCAATTCTGACCTATGGAAGCGAATCATGGACAGCAAACAAACAAATGAAAAGACGATTAGAAGCCACAGAGATGGGATTTCTCAGAAGAATGTTGAAAGTTCCCTGGACAGCTAAAAAGACCAACGAGGAAATTCTCAAAGACGCCAACACCAAAAGGGAGCTCCTAAGAAACTTCATAAAGAAACAATCAACATTTTTCGGACATATCATAAGAAGAGGAAAGTTGGAATACTGGATTACAATTGGAAAAAAATACAGGGAAAGAGAGATCGCGGACGACAAAGAGAGAAAATACTAGATAGCTTGGTGTCATGGCATGGAAAACAGTCAACAACAAAATTGATACAATGCACGGTGGATTGTGGGAGGACATGATAGCGTACGACAAAGGATATGACATTTATTGGTGGTGATTGTACCTAGAGATGGTTATAGCAGGTCGATATACCGCATCTTGTGACATGACCCTACCATTCCAGTTTTCCTTCTTTTACCGTTGAAACTAGGACTTCAAAATGATTGGCTGGATCTTGTTGCGCACTTCCTAACTAGTGAGATGTTCATTATCGTTCTACACCATCTTATTTTCACAGCTTATATTCTTATTTCAAAGATCATCAGTGAGTGTCCATGTTTCACATTCTTATATTAATACATATAGCACTACAGATCGCAAAAATATGATCATTTTTAAGGGAGATGCTTTTGCTGTTCGGTTGTTGGCTTTGTCTTGTGAGGAAAGCTTTGGCTGTAACCTCTTCACGTTTGGCCGTTCAATTCTCCAGCAACCGATCGACATCATGTCCCTCCAACACTGTCGGCTTCTTCTGCATTGGAGACAAATAATAATAAACGAATTTTATTATAGAGGGAAATTTCCGAGGCGATAATCAGCGAATCAATTCAGAGGAAGAGGCACGTTTACAGCACTCGAACAAGTTTTTCCGAGTGCTGTAAATATACCTCTACCTCCGAATTTATTCGCATCTTCTGCATTGCTAGTTTCAATGATACATGACTGGTGATAGTCCTATAAAAAAATATTCATTTAGTCTTGAATTTATCGTGAAGTTAAACAAAAGTTCCCTCCATGTTTGTAGACGTCTGCGGAAAATGGTGCATATCTCCATATTTTCCAGAAAACAACATTATATGTGGTGACGTGATTAATATCACACCAAGCACTTTCACAAAAAAATCAAGTACACATTTACGGCTGGATTAACCAAGGAGCCGTCGATCGGGATTCAGGCAGCACAACTTGTCCTGAATGGTCCCGATAGTTGGCTAATGAGCTTTCAGTTAATTATAAAATAGCAAAACAAAAATGCCGATATGATTGACCTAAACGATACGGCTTTATTGAAATGTTGCGCGACAGGATCGTAGCAGATCGGACCGCATCGTTGGGCGACAACATGGGGCGGGAGTTTTGACGGTGGAAGGCAACGAAAAAGCAGGTCAACCTATTCGGCGAACATATCAGATGGAACAGCCAACGGATATGGCAGATAACACTAAGAAGCTCAGGGAGATGGGTCGGATGAAACTACATCGCTGTCCGGGCTGTGCCAACTTGGGGCAGGAGGCTGAAGATTAGCATTGCCAGAGTTGTGGACGGGTGAAAGTGTCGACCAACACCGAACTGGTACAGTTAGTCGCTGTGTGTGGACGGGTGGAAGTGTCGACCAACAACGAACTGGTACAGTTAGTCGCTGTGTGTGGACGGGTGGAAGTGTCGACCAACAACGAACTGGTACAGTTAGTCGTTGTTTGTGGACGGGTGAAAGTATCAACCAACACCGAACTGGTACAGTTAGTCGCTGTGTGTGGACGGGTGAAAGTGTCGACCAACAACGAAGTGGTACAGTTAGTCGCTGTGTGTGGACGGGTGGAAGTGTCGACCAACAACGAACTGGTACAGTTAGTCGTTGTTTGTGGACGGGTGAAAGTATCAACCAACACCGAACTGGTACAGTTAGTCGCTGTGTGTGGACGGGTGGAAGTGTCGACCAACACCGAACTGGTACAGTTAGTCGCTGTGTGTGGACGGGTGGAAGTGTCGACCAACACCGAAGTGGTACAGTTAGTCGCTGTGTGTGGACGGGTGGAAGTGTCGACCAACACCGAACTGGTACAGTTAGTCGCTGTGTGTGGACGGGTGGAAGTGTCGACCAACACCGAACTGGTACAGTTAGTCGCTGTGTGTGGACGGGTGGAAGTGTCGACCAACAACGAACTGGTACAGTAGTCGCTGTGTGTGGACGGGTGAACGTGTCAACCAACACCGAACTGCTACAGTTAGTCGCTGTGTGTGGACGGGTGGAAGTGTCGACCAACACCGAACTGGTACAGTTAGTCGCTGTGTGTGGACGGGTGAACGTGTCAACCAACACCGAACTGCTACAGTTAGTCGCTGTGTGTGGACGGGTGAACGTGTCGACCAACACCGACCTGGTACAGTTAGTCGCTGTGTGTGGACGGGTGAAAGTGTCGACCAACACCGAACTGCTACAGTTAGTCGCTGTGTGTGGACGGGTGAACGTGTCGACCAACACCGACCTGGTACAGTTAGTCGCTGTGTGTGGACGGGTGAAAGTGTCAACCAACACCGAACTGCTACAGTTAGTCGCTGTGTGTGGACGGGTGAACGTGTCGACCAACACCGACCTGGTACAGTTAGTCGCTGTGTGTGGACGGGTGAACGTGTCAACCAACACCGAACTGCTACAGTTAGTCGCTGTGTGTGGACGGGTGAAAGTGTCAACCAACACCGAACTGCTACAGTTAGTCGCTGTGTGTGGACGGGTGAACGTGTCAACCAACACCGAACTGCTACAGTTAGTCGCTGTGTGTGGACGGGTGAAAGTGTCGACCAACACCGAAGTGGTACAGTTAGTCGCTGTGTGTGGACGGGTGAACGTGTCAACCAACACCGAAGTGGTACAGTTAGTCGCTGTGTGTGGACGGTGAACGTGTCAACCAACACCGAAGTGGTACAGTTAGTCGCTGTGTGTGGACGGGTGAAAGTGTCGACCAACACCGACCTGATACAGTTAGTCGCTGGTGTACGGGTGAACGTGTCAACCAACACCGAAGTGGTACAGTTAGTCGCTGTGTGCTGGCAAACAGTTTGAGATGATCGGGGCACCTATGTATGTGCTCGAAGTGCGTTGATGATGACCATTGCATAACGTAACATGTGACAGAATTAGCGATGAAAAATAACATGAGAGAAAGGTGTACCAGCCCAAAGTTCATGATGATTCGGGGATATTTTGTTCATAAATTGTGATGACTCATTAACACCATTGTCTGTTTAATTTCATGAACTTTTATTCATCATCATCATCAAGTACCGGGCCTGCTGGCGTAAGCGATCATGTCTCTCCACAACTTTCGATCTCTACAGTTATTTATCATTTCTGTTGTTGACCTTCTGCCAAGCCATTCTCTTAAGCTGTCTGGTATTTTTTTCTCTTCACTTTCCCTCTATCTCTTCGTCCCACAATTTTTCCAGTTGTTACAATATATTCCAGCTGTTCTCTTCTCATGACATGGCCAAAAAATGATGATTGTTTCTTCCTAATATTGGAAATTAGCTCTCTTTTTGCTTTGACCTCTCTCAGAACATCTTCATTACTCTTCTTAGCTGTCCATGCTATTCTCAGCATTCTTCTATAAAACCACATTTCTAAAGACTAGACTCCAGTGATTTTCTTGTCTGTTATCCTATTGTCCATGATTCACATCCATATATTAAGACTGACTCTACATAACATTTAAGAACTCTTTTTATTTTTTTTTAAAAAGAAACAGTTAAACATAATTGTGAATTAGGCGAGTATACTTCACAACTTCAAGTCAAACAATTCTCTTCCGATTAGCAAAGCAAATGTTCTAACTAAAGACATATGTCTAGTTTATTCTTGTGTTGTTATATATGTGGTCCAGGAGCTGGCAGTCACAGGGACTCTCCTAGAACAGTCCGGGACCATGTCGACTACCCCAACAGGCAGGCCAGCCACAACAAGCAGCACCCACCACTGGATATGGAACGTGAGAGAAGCGAAATGTCGTATTCTAATGTCATCCCTGGGCCCATACCACAACCATCGTTAACTAGATACCCCTCAAGGTACGATAATGATCACGTTGTACGGGTGTTTCATCAAAGAAAGAAAGAAAGAAAGAAGGAAGGAAAGAAAGAAAGAAAAAAGAAAGAAAAAAAGAAAGAAAGAAAAAAGAAAGAAAGAAAGAAAGAAAGAATGAAAGAAAGAAAGAAAGGAAGAAGGAAGGAAAGAAAGAAAGAAAGAAAGAAAGAAAGAAAGAAAGAAAGAAAAAGAGAGAGAGAAAGAAAGAAAGAAAGAAGGAAAGAAAGAAAAAAGAGAGAGTGAAAGAAAGAAAGAAAGAAAAAAGAGAGAAAGAAAGAAAGAAAGAAAAAAAAGAAAGAAAGAAAGAAGAGAAGAAAGAAAGAAAGAAAAAGAAGAAAGAAAGAAGAAGAGAAAGAAGAAAGAAGAGAGAAAGAAAGAAAGAAAGAAAGAAAAAAGAGAGAAAGAAAGAAAAAAGAAGAAAGAAAGATAGAAAAAAGAGAGAAAGAAAGAAAGAAAGAAAGAAAAAAGAGAGAAAGAAAGAAAGAAAGAAAAAAGAGAGAGAGAAAGTAAGAAAGAAAGAAAGAAAGAAAGAAAGAAAGAAAGAAAGAAAAAGAAAGAAACAAAGAAAGAACAGATAGAAAGAAAGAAAGAAAGAAAGAAAGAAAGAAAGAAAGAAAGAAAGAAAGAAAGAAAGAAAGAAAGAAAGAAAGGAAAGGAAGGAAGGAAGAAAATCATCGTCAACACACTGTTGTAAACAGATGCCGAATCCCACGACCACAGCGGGAAATATAAAAGGTGCAAGAAAATTATGAAGGCATCAAGGAAAGATGCTAAACGGTAGAACGAAATATTTAGGAAAACGACAAGTTAAGGGCAATGTATGTAAATATGGTGGGGTGATGTGTGCGTGCGGTGGTTGGTTGTGGAGTAGATATGTGTGTGTTGTGTGCGTCGGAAATTGAGGTGGGGTGGGAAGGGACTTGTGGATGTGGTTAACGTTAAATTGAAAGAGCTCTGAATTAAACTCATAGTTGTCATCACACCTACTCTTGATCCTGTCATATCAAAACAAAACCAGGGATGATGACATCACATGTTTACAATCTGTGCAAGCGGGGAATGTCAGTCGTCAAGACTCTTTATTCGTACATCTAATCTGAAGCCAGCTTCAGTACTGTTGCTGGTGTTTTAGGGGTGGACTTCATACTGAGCAACATGCTGATGGGGTGATCTCAGCACAATGGAGGTTTACGTTGTGCAATGATGATGATGATGATGATAATGATGATGCTGATGATAATGATGATGATGATCTGTGGACTAATGTCAGCTCTTGTGGCAAACCAGCAATGGGAACGCTGAAATAATGTCAGCTCTAATAGCAAACCAGCAATGAGATAGCTGTACTAATGTCAGCTCTTGAGGCAAACCAGCAATGAGATAGCTGTACTAATGTCAGCTCTTGTGACAAACCAGCAATGAGAACGCTGAAATAATGTCAGCTCTTGTAGCAAACCAGCAATGAGAAAGCTGAACTAATGTCAGCTCTTATAGCAAACCAGCAATGAGATAGCTGAACTAATGTCAGCTCTTATAGCAAACCATCAATGAGAAAGCTGAACTAATGTCAGCTCTTGTGGCAAACCAGCAATGAGATAGCTGTACTAATGTCAGCTCCTATAGCAAACCAGAAATGAGAAAGCTGAACTAATGTCAGCTCTTAGGACAAACCAGCAATGAGAAAGCTGAACTAATGTAAGCTCTTATGACAAACCAGCAATGAGAAAGCTGAACTAATGTCAGCTCTTATAGCAAACCAGCAATGAGAAAGCTGAACTAATGTCAGTTCTTATAGCAAACTATCAATGAGAAAGCTGAACTAATGTCAGCTCTTATAGCAAACTATCAATGAGAAAGCTGAAAGCTGAACTAATGTCAGCTCTTATAGCAAACCATCAATGAGAAAGCTGAACTAATGTCAGCTCTTATAGCAAACCATCAATGAGAAAGCTGAACTAATGTCAGCTCTTATAGCAAACCATCAATGAGAAAGCTGAACTAATGTCAGCTCTTATAGCAAACTATCAATGAGAAAGCTAATGTCAGCTCTTATAGCAAACCATCAATGAGAAAGCTGAACTAATGTCAGCTCTTATAGCAAACCATCAATGAGAAAGCTGAACTAATGTCAGCTCTTATAGCAAACCATCAATGAGAAAGCTGAACTAATGTCAGCTCTTATAGCAAACAATCAATGAGAAAGCTGAACTAATGTCAGCTCTTATAGCAAACCATCAATGAGAAAGCTGAACTAATGTCAGCTCGTATAGCAAACAATCAATCAGAAAGCTGAACTAATGTCAGCTCTTATAGCAAACCATCAATGAGAAAGCTGAACTAATGTTAGCTCGTATAGCAAACCATCAATGAGAAAGCTGAACTAATGTCAGCTCTTATAGCAAACCATCAATGAGAAAGCTGAACTAATGTTAGCTCGTATAGCAAACAATCAATGAGAAAGCTGAACTCATGTCAGCTCTTATAGCAAACTATCAATGAGAAATCTGAACTAATGTTATCTCTTATAGCAAACCATCAATGAGAAAGCTGAACTAATGTCAGCTCTTATAGCAAACTATCAATGAGAAATCTGAACTAATGTTATCTCTTATAGCAAACCATCAATGAGAAAGCTGAACTAATGTCAGCTCTTATAGCAAACCATCAATGAGAAAGCTGAACTAATGTCAGCTCTTATAGCAAACCATCAATGAGAAAGCTGAACTAATGTCAGCTCTTATAGCAAACCATCAATGAGAAAGCTGAACTAATGTCAGCTCTTATAGCAAACCATCAATGAGAAAGCTGAACTAATGTTAGCTCGAATAGCAAACAATCAATGAGAAAGCTGAACTAATGTCAGCTCTTATAGCAAACCATCAATGAGAAAGCTGAACTAATTTCAGCTCTTATAGCAAACCATCAATGAGAAAGCTGAACTAATGTCAGCTCTTATAGCAAACCATTAATGAGAAAGCTGAACTAATATCAGCTCTTATAGCAAACCATCAATGAGAAAGCTGAACTAATGTCAGCTTTTATAGCAAACCATCAATGAGAAAGCTGAACTAATGTCAGCTTTTATAGCAAACCATCAATGAGAAAGCAAACTCGTTCTGATGCCTCGATCAGATTTCTTTTACAAGGTAAGACAACTCTGGTCATTAATTTGTTCATCCAGCGACACTACCTCTTCTTCGACCGTTGTTAAAGAACGTTAATTAGGCGTAGTTGTGTTGTGGTTTCCAGCAAGCTGTAGTATTTGCATATTTTGTCCCATCATATCCTACTTCAGCACTCTATGTTTAATTATCAATTTGCCTTCCCTCTTTGATTCATATTCGCTTGTAAAAAAAAAAAAGTAAATTGCCCCATCAGTCCACGTGGTGTATAGGGAATATGGTGTTAGTGACCAGAATTTTTACAGACATTCATAACGTGATTTTTGGGGTAATGTGGTCAGTATTCGCCTGTGCCGCTTTGCTTTCTCAGAAAAAAATCCTGCACACATTAAAGGCTGGGTGAACTCGGAAGCCGTCGATTATGATCGAACCGGACCTCATACCCTTTGTGGTCCAGTTGACCAACCACTGAGCTGTTACGGCTCCCATATTCGCTGTTACTAGCTGTGTTTTTGTTTGTAGGGGCTCGGTGATGGAGTAGGTTCTTGACCAGATGTTGACGCTGATACTAACGATATCAGTCAGCTATGAGTCGCTAAATGCTTTCATTCCAGGTGCGAGGTGGCGTCTTGCCTCCCACAATAATAACGACTGCTGCATTAAAGTGCCGTCACAAAAATAAAGGTCTGGACAGCAGTTCCGAGCAAATGAGATCTGGTTTAGGGGGTTTACTGATTGTTCCTGTCCTCCATTGATTGACCATGTTCGTCCAATGATTGTTCCTGTCCTACATTGATTGACCATGCTCGTCCAATGATTGTTCCTGTCCTGCATTGATTGACCATGCTCGTCCAATGATTGTTCCTGTCCTACATTGATTGACCATGCTCGTCCAATGATTGTTCCTGTCCTACATTGATTGACCATGCTCGTCCAATGATTGTTCCTGTCCTACATTGATTGACCATGCTCGTCCAATGATTGTTCCTGTCCTACATTGATTGACCATGCTCGTCCAATGATTATTCCTGTCCTGCATTGATTGACCATGCTCGTTCAATGATTGTTCCTGTCCTACATTGATTGACCATGCTCGTCCAATGATTGTTCCTGTCCTACATTGATTGACCATGTTCGTCCAATGATTGTTCCTGTCCTACATTGATTGACCATGCTCGTCCAATGATTGTTCCTGTCCTACATTGATTGACCATGTTCGTCCAATGATTGTTCCTGTCCTGCATTGATTGACCATGTTCGTCCAATGATTGTTCCTGTCCTGCATTGATTGACCATGTTCGTCCACTGATTGTTCCTGTCCTGCATTGATTGACCATGTTCGTCCAATGATTGTTCCTGTCCTGCATTGATTGACCATGTTCGTCCAATGATTGTTCCTGTCCTGCATTGATTGACCATGTTCGTCCACTGATTGTTCCTGTCCTGCATTGATTGACCATGTTCGTCCACTGATTGTTCCTGTCCTGCATTGATTGACCATGTTCGTCCAATGATTGTTCCTGTCCTGCATTGATTGACCATGCTCGTCCAATGATTGTTCCTGTCCTGCATTGATTGACCATGTTCGTCTAATGATTATTCCTGTCCTGCATTGATTGACCATGTTCGTCTAATGATTATTCCTGTCCTGCATTGATTGACCATGTTCGTCTAATGATTATTCCTGTCCTGCATTGATTGACCGTGTTCGCCTACTGATTGGTCCTGTGCTACATTGATTGCCCGTGTTCGCCTACTGATTGTTCCTGTCCTACATTGATTGACCGTGTTCGCCTACTGATTGTTCCTGTCTTACATTGATTGACCATGTTCGTCTACTGATTGTTCCTGTCCTACATTGATTGACCGTGTTTGCCTACTGATTGTTCCTGTCCTACATTGATTGACCGTGTTCGCCTACTGATTGTTCCTGTCCTACATTGATTGACCGTGTTCGCCTACTGATTGTTCCTGTCCTGCATTGATTGACCGTGTTCGCCTACTGATTGTTCCTGTGCTACATTGATTGACCGTGTTCGTCTACTGATTGTTCCTGTCCTGCATTGATTGACCGTGTTCGCCTACTGATTGTTCCTGTCCTACATTGCTTGACTGTGTTCCCCTACTGATTGTTACTGTCCTACATTGATTGATCGCGTTCGCCTACTGATTGTTCCTGTCCTACATTGCTTGACTGTGTTCCCCTACTGATTGTTACTGTCCTACATTGATTGATCGCGTTCCCCTACTGATTGTTCCTGTCCTCCATTGATTGACCGTGTTCGCCTACTGATTGTTCCTGTCCTCCATTGAATGACTGTGTAGCGTACGCTGAGGATGCTGCTTTTCCTGAACTCGCCCCTCGTAACTCCGTTTCCCGCCATCTTGTGACGTATGGATTACCCTTAGTTTCCTCATCCTGTGAGAGATGTTCTTTTAAAGCCCTCGCAATGGCATACGTGTCTATTTTAAGTTGCTTGTGCAATGGGAGACGATACATGACGGTTATCTCACTGCCACGAGCGCCCACGTGCCCAGGGCACTATATCCAAGTTGGGCAGTTAACATGAGACATGTCGAGTAGGGGCATCCGCTCCTTGCCGGGTCCGGTTTTGTCAGTCCGGCTAAGCCTGGCTTCGTGAGTCTGTCAAGATGACAGCATGTCTTGGTGGTCTCTTAACTAGCCATGTGATAACTTCCGTTACAGCCTCAATCTCCATGCGTGTGCTGGAGGTAGTAGTCTTGTCGGCTCCTGCACCTTTCTCTATCAACGTTCTATTAGGATACACAACAAAACCCCAGCCGCTCCGCACACCTCTCTCGCCGACAGATTATCATATCTGTTTGCTTGTCTTTCGTTCCCGCTTTATCAGCAGCTTGTATCAATATCAAACATTCCATATCATAAAGCCGCACTTAAAATTCGTGTGTTGCGGCAAACATTTATGTCTATCAAATAATGCATTTTAAGAGAATCAAGAGTGACGTAACCAACAACAATGCAGTAATACTATCACATTTGTTCCAGAAGACATAGTAATAAATGTTTGGTGGTGTTTTTATGCAGCCCAGGCGTTCTGTCGTGTATTGATAACAAGCGTGAAAGGAAACAGAAACAGTTATATGTTTAGCTGATGTGTAACGGTCTCAGACACAGCCAGTATCACTCACTGAAACAGTTATATGTTTAGCTGATGTATAACGGTCTCAGACACAGCCAGTATCACTCACTGAAACAGTTATATGTTTAGCTGATGTATAACGGTCTCAGACACAGCCAGTATCAATCACTGAAACAGTTATATGTTTAGCTGATGTATAACGTTCTCAGACACAGCCAGTATCACTCACTGAAACAGTTATATGTTTAGCTGATGTTTTATGGTTTCAGATACAGCCCTCGAGATCCCGGAAATGGACGATCGATATCAAGATCTGAGAAAGCAACAAAAGGCCCTGGAGACAGACAGAAAACTGTAGCCAACAGGTCTATCACCAGAAACACTGAAAACAAAAAGAAGACGAACAGAAAGAGCGCAGTAATTAATGGCTACATGGAAGACGATGATTGGCTCTTCTCTAGAGGTGATGATGATGATTACTCTCGGGGGAATAAAGAGATCCATACAAACAAAGATAGCACGTCGTTGAAAGCGGAGAAACCTCACACCGGAAGTTATGAATCGACCTGGAACAATGCTGATGGGTCAACTTTAGAGAATACCAGATCACACCCTTACACTAGCGTTGATAGTTCTCGAGTCAAAAATGATGGCCGTTCACAAAACAAAAATGACTATAATTTTGACAGGTGGGAAGAAGACACTGAAGTCCATTCTGAACACGGTCGTTACTATAGCAACGAACATCCTTATAAATATGGCATGTCAGGTGACAGTAGGGCAGAAAACGAAATCAAACATAAAGATGGACATGTGACAAAAAGTCAGTTCGATTCAACAACAGCTGACCTCAGGCGAGCACACAGAGCACAGTCACAGCCTATACCAATCGTAATCACCTCTGATGACAGGTTCAATGAAGAACCAGAACAGACTTCAAGAACAAAGAACTTACTGACCACGCCTCACGACGGCCCGCCTTTAAGAGAGACGAAGAAAGTTCGGTAAGTTATCTCTTTCAGATCTATTGTTATTATAGTCATCATCATCATGTGCCATACCGGTTGGCGTAGGCGATCATGTCCTTCCACAATCTTCTATCTACAGTGCATCGTATCAGTTCTGTTGTTGACTGTTTTCCATGCCATGCCACCAAGCTATCCAGTATTTTCTCTCTTTGTCGTCCGCGATCTCTCTTTCATTTTATTTTGCCAGTTGTAACTAAGTATTCCAACTTTCCTCTTCTCATGATGTGCCCGAAAAACGTTGATTGTTTCTTTCTGATGTTTTTTAGGAGTTGTCTTTTTGTGTTGGCCTCTTTGAGAACTTCCTCATTGGTCTTTTTAGCTGTCCTGGGAACTTTCAATATTCTTCTAAGAAATCCCATCTCTGTGGCCTCTAATCATCTTTTCATTTAGTTATTTGCGGGTCATTATCATTGCACTCCGAACATAAATTTGTTTGTCTACTGTCCATGATTCGCATCCATAGGTCAGAATTGATTCTATATAGCACCGATGAACTCTCTCATTTCTATTGACATAGATTTGTTACCTGGGACATACTATAACCAATGATGGAAAGTGTAAAATTGAAATAAACTAAAGAATAGGTATGGCAAAAAGTAATTTTAATGTCATGAAAAATATACTAACAACAAAACAAATATCAACAGGGCTGAAACTATGAATGGCAAAATGTTACATCTTCTCAATATTCCTGTATGGTACAGAAACATGGACATTAGACAAGAAAACAGAACAGAAAATTGAAGCCTTTGAAATGTGGATTTATAGAAAAAATAGGTAGAATTGGATGGAAAGAAAAGAAAACAAATGATGAAGTATTAAAACAACTGAAAATAAAAAGAGAACTACTAAATACAATTAAGACAAGACAAATGAAATTTTTGGGGCATGTTAAAAGACACAACAGCCTACTGGAATTAATATTGGAATGGAAAATACAAGGTAAAAGAGGCAGAGACAGACCCAGACTAACATGGACGAGTAACATCAAAAGATGGACAAGTCAATCGATGCCAGCCTGCACCATCAAAGCAAGAGACAGAGTAGAATGACGATCCATGGTAGCCAACCTTCTTTGCGGAAAGGGCACTCAATGATGATGACGATGAGATTTGTTGCAGAAGATATTTTTCATTTTCTAAAATGCTATTTTGGTCTGAGCTATTCTGCTTTTTATTTCTGTGCTGCATCTTCCATCTGATGTTATTATTGTACCCAAGTATTTCAGATGTTGCACTTGTTTCAAACTTGTCCTGTTTATTTGTATGCTGCATGACGGTGATGTTATTATAGTACCGGAAGTGATAACCTCTATGACGAAGGTTTGCTTAGTTCTTTATTATGTCTTTCTATTGTAGTGTCGGAAGTTTTAACTGCAAGAAGAAAGTTGGGTAATTTAGTGATTAAAATATCTTGTTAATGAAGTACCTCACAATGTGACCTGAAGAGAAAGTTGGGTAATTTGGTTTTTAAAATATCTTGTTAATGAAGTACCTCACAATGTGACCTGAAGAGAAAGTTGGGTAATTTAGTTTTTAAAATATCTTGTTAACGAAGTACCTCACAATGTGACCTGAAGAGAAAGTTGGGTAATTTAGTTTTTAAAATATCTTGTTAATGAAGTACCTCGCAATGTGACCTGAAGAGAAAGTTGGGTAATTTAGTTTTTAAAATATCTTGTTAATGAAGTACCTCGCAATGTGACCTGAAGAGAAAGTTGGGTAATTTAGTTTTTAAAATATCTTGTTAATGAAGTACCTCACAATGTGACCTGAAGAGAAAGTTGGGTAATTTAGTTTTTAAAATATCTTGTTAATGAAGTGCCTCACAATGTGACCTGAAGAGAAAGTTGGGTAATTTAGTTTTTAAAATATCTTGTTAATGAAGTACCTCACAATGTGACCTGAAGAGAAAGTTGGGTAATTTAGTTTTTAAAATATCTTGTTAATGAAGTACCTCACAGTGTGACCTGAAGAGAAAGTTGGGTAATTTAGTTTTTAAAATATCTTGTTAATGAAGTACCTCACAGTGTGACCTGAAGAGAAAGTTGGGTAATTTAGTTTTTAAAATATCTTGTTAATGAAGTACCTCACAGTGTGACCTGAAGAGAAAGTTGGGTAATTTAGTTTTTAAAATATCTTGTTAACGAAGTACCTCACAATGTGACCTGAAGAGAAAGTTGGGTAATTTAGTTTTTAAAATATCTTGTTAATGAAGTACCTCACAGTGTGACCTGAAGAGAAAGTTGGGTAATTTAGTTTTTAAAATATCTTGTTAATGAAGTACCTCACAATGTGACCTGAAGAGAAAGTTGGGTAATTTAGTTTTTAAAATATCTTGTTAATGAAGTACCTCACAATGTGACCTGAAGAGAAAGTTGGGTAATTTAGTTTTTAAAATATCTTGTTAATGAAGTACGTCACCGTGTGACCTGAAGAGAAAGTTGGGTAATTTAGTTTTTAAAATATCTTGTTAATGAGTACCTCACAATGTGACCTGAAGAGAAAGTTGGGTAATTCAGTTTTTAAAATATCTTGTTAATGAAGTACCTCACAATGTGACCTGAAGAGAAAGTTGGGTAATTCAGTTTTTAAAATATCTTGTTAATGAAGTACCTCACAGTGTGACCTGAAGAGAAAGTTGGGTAAAACATAAACCAATGAAATATTATGACATAGACGCGTGGGAACTCTGCTGTTAGTGTCACTATTCTCTACTGCTGTCGCTCCATCTCTAGCTGATGTCAGCACTACATAAACCGCCACTTTGCATTCTTAAACAGAACTGCTGGTTATCATTTTAGGAGGCTGAGCAAAACGAAAAGACAATAGATAGAAAAAAATCTGATTGATTTAAATCTTTGATTCTTTTATGTCATACAAGGTATAATAACCACTTGTATGTCATACAAGGTATATTAATCACTTTGATGGCATACAAGGTATATTAATCACTTTGATCCTTTGATGGCATACAAGGTATATTAATCACTTTGATGGCATACAAGGTATATTAACCACTTTGATGGCGTGCAAGATATATTAACCACTTTGATGGCATACAAGGTATATTAATCACTTTGATGGCATACAAGGTATATTAATCACTTTGATCCTTTGATGGCATGCAAGGTATATTAATCACTTTGATCCTTTGATGACATACAACTTGTATATTAATCACTTTGATCCTTTGATGGCATACAACTTGTATATTAATCACTTTGATCCTTTGATGACATACAACTTGTATATTAATCACTTTGATCCTTTGATGACATACAACTTGTATATTAATCACTTTCATCCTTTGATGACATACAACTTGTATATTAATCACTTTGATCCTTTGATGACATACAACTTGTATATTAATCACTTTGATCCTTTGATGACATACAAGGTATATTAATCACTTTGATCCTTTGATGACATACAAGGTATATTAATCACTTTGATCCTTTGATGACATACAACTTGTATATTAATCACTTTCATCCTTTGATGACATACAACTTGTATATTAATCACTTTGATCCTTTGATGACATACAACTTGTATATTAATCACTTTGATCCTTTGATGGCATACAACTTGTATATTAATCACTTTGATCCTTTGATGACATACAACTTGTATATTAATCACTTTGATCCTTTGATGACATACAAGGTATATTAATCACTTTGATCCTTTGATGACATACAACTTGTATATTAATCACTTTGATCCTTTGATGACATACAACTTGTATATTAATCACTTTGATCCTTTGATGACATACAACTTGTATATTAATCACTTTGATCCTTTGATGGCATACAACTTGTATATTAATCACTTTGATCCTTTGATGACATACACGGTATGTTAACCACTTTGATCCTTTTATGGCATACAAGGTATATTAACCACTTTGATGGCATACAAGGTATATTAACCACTTTGATGGCATACAAGGTATATTAACCTCTTTGATGGCATACAAGGTATAATAACCACTTTGATGGCATACAAGGTATAATAACCACTTTGATGGCATACAAGGTATATTAACCACTTTGATGGCATACAAGGTATAATAACCACTTTGATGGCATACAAGATATATTAACCACTTTGATCCTTTGAAGGTATACAAGATATATTAACCACTGCGCCACCGAAGCTGCAGATATGGAATTAGTATTGTCATAAAAAAGCCTTGACCGGAGACGTGTGGCGAGATACAATGTGGGTGTTATGGCGAGATACAATGTGGGTGATGTGGTGAGATACAATGTGGGTGTTGTGGTGAGATACAATGTGGGTGTTATGGCGAGATAAATATGTGGATGATGTGGTGAGATACAATGTGGGTGCTATGGCGAGATACAATGTGGGTGATGTGGTGAGATACAATGTGGGTGTTGTGGTGAGATACAATGTAGGTGTTGTGGTGAGATACAATGTGGGTGTTGTGGTGAGATACAATGTAGGTGTTGTGGTGAGATACAATGTGGGTGTTGTGGTGAGATACAATGTGGGTGTTGTGGTGAGATACAATGTGGGTGTTGTGCAAGCCTGATACTTGATAACAAATATCAGCACGCTGGGAGTCTAAAATGTCTACCCTGAACGTCTTCGGTTCAGAAAGACAAAACATAAATCATTGTAATAATGCCGATGAAAACAATAATGTTGGTTTAATTTGTAATGGCCTTATTGATATTGATGACGAGGGTAATGGAGATAATAACAACAATGATATCTTTGTTAATGATAATGATGATGATGATTTCTCTCATAGCAAAAGTGTTAATGATTATCGTTAAGTTTTTTTGTTAAAGTTCTTGGCGATGCTATTGACATCAATGAAGAGAAATAAGGTCTTTGCTGGCGATATGGAGTTTGTGCGTCTGAGCTGAAGCCATCTTTAGTACTATCACTGATGTTTGGCGTGCGTGCTTCATACTGGGGAACGTAAAAGTAAAGGTTCCCTTCACGCCTTGCTAGGCCTATGTGGAATATGGTGTTAGTAACCAGACTTAAACAAACTCAACATCTCAGGCACAAAATACAACATGAAAATCAACATCAACAAAATAGAAGTCATGAATGTCGCCAAAAATAAACAGAACATCAACATAACTATAGAAGGCAGACAACTAAAACAAGTAGAGGAATTCAAATACCTAGGAAACCTAATGACAAACGATAATTCCCAAACAGCAGAGATAGAATCAAGATGCAACAAAGCTTGCCAAATCATCGGACAGTTATCACCACTATTGTCCAACAAGGAAATAACTCTGGAGGCAAAACGAGCACTATACAATGCAATCTTCATCCCAACGTTGTGCTACCAATGCCAGACCTGGACCCTAGATACAAGAACAATAAGAAAAATAACCTCGACAGAGATGAAATGTGTTAGACGAATGACAGGAAACAGCCTGAGAGATAAGATCACAAATGAAGAACTGAGAAAAAAGCTAGGAATAGCCCCCGCCATAGAATATATAAGGAAGCAACAGATAAAATGGTTTGGCCACATGACAAGGCAGAAGAACAAAACACAACACAACGGTCTTCAACAAACGTTGTGAGAACACCAGACCCAAGGGTCGACCACGAAAAAGATGGGTCGATGGAATATTAGAAGCACTAGGAAACATAACTGCAGCAGAGGCGAACAGAAGAGCAAAAGACCGCAAATTATATCTCCCCTCGACGCTGAAAGGCAGATGAGGAAGGAAAGAGGAAGACCATATTTTTCTATCTCCACATTTTTGGGTGATGTGGCCAGTATCACGCCAAGCCGCATTTACTTCCAAGAAAATCTCTCGATTATTTATTGAGGCTGGGTGAACCCCGGAGCCTTGTCAGTCCGAACGCAAATCTCCAACTGCTGGGGATCGTACCCTGGCCCTTCTGGGAACGTACTAAAGATGGGATCTGAGCACTATGAAGTCGTCTGTTGTGCCATGAAGATGGCTTGTCGACTAAACTAAATTATAATAATGGAATATTTCAACGAAGAGAGATATCGAAGAGAGCGGAAATCATAACGAAGATTAGCTGTATCATTATAAATGTTCTTTCCTAGTTAATCGAGCTTCTAGTCCAAGTCACTTCATGCAACATTTGTTAACATCTTGAATCTTCTTTACAATGTGTTTCTTTGTCCCGTGGCTTTCCCCTTGTAGATATGAGAGCAATACTTCAGAAACTGACAACCAGAGGACACGGAGATTCAACCAGCAGAGACCCATGTCGCGGTCTGCACACGGGAGAGCAACCAACACTAACGGTATCTTTCTTCTACAAACACCCATACATCTTTACAAGCACCCACACATCTTCTATCACGACCTCCACTTCTTCTATCAACACCCACACTTCTTCTACAAGCACCCACACATCTTCTATCACGACCTCTACTTCTTCTATCAACACCCACACTTCTTCTACAAGCACCCACACATCTTCTACATACATCCACACATCTTCTACAAGCACCCACACATCTTCTACAAACACCCACACATCTTCTACATACATCCACACATCTTCTACAAACACCCATACATCTTCTACAAACACCCACACATCTTCTACAAACAACCACACATCTTCTACAAGCACCTACGCTTCTTCTATCAACACCCACACATCTTCTACAAACACCCACATATCTTCTACAAACACCCACACATCTTCTACAAACACCCACACATCTTCTTCAAACACCCACACATCTTCTACAAACACCCACACATCTTCTACAAAAACCCACACATCTTCTACAAACACCAACACATCTTCTACAAACACCCACACATCTTCTACAAGCACCCATGCTTCTTTTATCAACACCCACACTTCTTCTATCAACACCCACACATCTTCTATCAACACCCACACTTCTTCTACCACGACCTCCACTTCTCTATCAACACCCACACTTCATCTATCAACACCCACACTTCTTCTATCAACACCCACACTTCTTCTATCAAAACCCACACTTCTTCTATCAACACCCACACTTCTTTTATCAACACCCACACTTCTTCTATCAACACCCACACACCTTCTATCAACACCCACACATCTTCTATCAACACCCACACACCTTCTATCAACACCTACACATCTTCTATCAACACCCACACTCCTATCAACACCCAGACATCTTCTATCAACACCCACACTCCTATCAACACCCACACATCTTCTATCAACACCCACACACCTTCTATCAGCACCCACACACCTGCTATCAACACCCGCACATCGTCTATCAACACCCACACATCTTCTATCAACACCCACACTCCTATCAACACCCACACATATTCTATCAACACCCACACACCTTCTATCAGCACCCACACACCTGCTATCAACACCCGCACATCGTCTATCAACACCCACACATCTTCTATCAACACCCACACATCTTCTATCAGCACCCACACACCTGCTATCAACACCCGCACATCGTCTATCAACACCCACACATCTTCTATCAACACCGCACTTCTTCTATCAACACCCACACATCTTCTATCAACACCCACACATCGTCTATCAACACCCACACATCTTCTATCAACACCCACACATCTTCTATCAACACCCACACACATTCTATCAACACCGCACTTCTTCTATCAACACCCACACATCTTCTATCAACACCCACACACCTTCTATCAACACCCACACATCTTCTATCAACACCCACACATCTTCTACAAATACCCACATGTCTTATCTCCACCGCCACACATTTTTAATCGATACAAAGACATCTTCTATAGGTACCCAAACATCTTCAACAAACACCCACACAACTTATATCTACCCCTAAACATCTTATATCTACTCGCAGACATCTTATATCTACCCCCAAAAAATCTTATATCTACCCCCAAACATCTTATGTCTACCCCCAAACATCGTATATCTACCCCAAACATCTTATATCTACCCCCCAAACATCTTATATCTACCCCCCAAACATCTTATATCTACCTCCCAAACATCTTATATCTACCCCCAAAAATCTTATATCTACCCAGAAAAATCTTATATCTACCCCCCAAACATCTTATATCTACCCCCCAAACATCTTATATCTACCCCCCAAACATCTTATATCTACCCCCAAAAATCTTATATCTACCCCCAAACATCTTATGTCTACCCCCAAACATCGTATATCTACCCCCAAACATCTTATAACTACCCCCAAACATCTTATATCTACCCCCAAACATCTTATATCTACCTCCAAACATTGTATATCTACCCCGAAACATCTTATATCTACCCCCCCCCAAACATCTTATATCTACCCCCCAAACATCTTATATCTACCCCCCAAACATCTTATATCTACCCCCCAAACATCTTATATCTACCCCCAAACATCTTATATCTACCCCCAAAACATCTTATATCTACCCCCCAAACATCTTATATCTACCTCCATACATTGTATATCTACCCCCAAAATCTTATATCTACCCCCCAAACATATTATATCTACCCCCAACATCTTATATCTACCCCACAAACATCTTATATCTACCCCCAAAAATCTTATATCTACCCCAAAACATCTTATGTCTACCCCCAAACATCGTATATCTACCCCCAAACATCTTATATCTACCCCCCAAACATCTTATATCTACCTCCAAACATTATATATCTACCCCAAAACATCTTATATCTACCCCCCAAACATCTTATATCTACCCCCCAAACATCTTATATCTACCCCCAAAACATCTTATATCTACCCCCCAAACATCTTATATCTACCCCCAAACATCTTGTATCTACCCCCCAAACATCTTATATCTACCCCCCAACATCTTATATCTACCCCCCAAACATCTTATATCTACCTCCAAACATCTTATATCTACCCCCCCCCCCCAACATCTTATATCTACTCCCCCAAACATCTTATATCTACCTCCAAACATCTTATATCTACCCCCCAAACATCTTATATCTGCCTCCAAACATCGTATATCTACCCCCCAAACATCTTATATCTACCTCCAAACATCTTATATCTACCCCCCCCCAAACATCTTATATCTACCTCCAAACGTCTTATATCTACCCCCCCCAAACATCTTATATCTACCTCCAAACATCTTATATCTACCTCCAAACATCTTATATCTACCCCCCCCAAACATCTTATATCTACCTCCAAACATCTTATATCTACCCCCCCCCAAACATCTTGTATCTACCCCCCAATATCTTATATCTACCCCCAAACATCTTATATCTACCCCCCCAAACATCTTATATCTACCCCCCAAACTTCTTATATCTACCTCCAAACATTGTATATCTACCCCCAACATCTTATATCTACCCCCCCAAACATCTTATATCTACCTCCAAACATCTTATATCTACCCCCCAAACATCTTATATCTACCCCCCCCCAAACATCTTATATCTACCCCCCAAACATCTTATATCTACCTCCAAACATTGTATATCTACCCCCCAAACATCTTATATCTACCCCCCAAACATCTTATATCTACCCCCCAAACATCTTATATCTACCCCCCAAACATCTTATATCTACCTCCAAACATTGTATATCTACCCCCAAACATCTTATATCTACCCCTCCCCCCCCAAACATTGTATATCTACCCCCAAACATCTTATATCTACCTCCAAACATTTTATATCTACCTCCAAACATTGTATATCTACCCCCAAACATCTTATATCTACCCCCCAAACATCTTATATCTACCTCCAAACATTGTATATCTACCCCCCAAACATCTTATATCTACCCCCCAAACATCTTATATCTATCCCCCAAACATCTTATATCTACCCCCCAAACATCTTATATCTACCTCCAAACATTGTATATCTACCCCCAAACATTTTATATCTACCCCCCAAACATTGTATATCTACCCCCCAAACATCTTATATCTACCTCCAAACATTGTATATCTACCCCCCAAAAATCTTATATCTACCCCCCAAACATCTTATATCTACCCCCCAAACATCTTATATCTACCCCCAAACATCTTATATCTACCTCCAAACATTGTATATCTACCCCCAAACATCTTATATCTACCCCCACACATCTTATATCTACCCCCCAAACATCTTATATCTACCCCCAAACATCTTATATCTACCTCCAAACATTCTATATCTACCCCCAAACATCTTATATCTACCCCCCAAACATCTTATATCTACCTCCAAACATTGTATATCTACCCCCAAACATCTTATATCTACCCCCAAACATCTTATATCTACCCCCAAACATTTTATATCTACCCCCAAACATCTTATATCTACCTCCAAACATTGTATATCTACCCCTACACATTTTCAATCAATACTTAGATATCTGATATCACCACCAATACATCGTTTTTGGGTACCCACACATCTTCTATTACATCCACACACTTCTATAGGTTCTATTCAGAAATTCATAACCACACTTGAATTAGCTTTACGTGATAACCGTTTGTTATTTTGCTTTCAACTTTTGCATGTAATCTTATAATATTGATGTCGTTATAGAAATATTTTTTGCTCTGAGAAATTTGATCTAGTTTAAAAGTTTTCTTTTTTAGGCTATATTAAATTCACCCTGTTCGAATTTGACACCATTTTAGGATATATACATTAATTTGTTGCGGTCGTTCACGTAAAATAGTTTGGCTATTGCAGAAACACTAAGTTCAGGAAAATCCCGTACACAAAACTGAATTGTTATTGAACGACATGACGCACCACGGCCTGGGCATTAATTACCTAAGTGAAGGCGTATCTTTATTAATTTTGTGAAGACTCAGTAGACAATTTGTTGACTTTAAATACCAACATTTATATCTAAATTACAATGAGTTTGAAATGCAAATTTATAACTATGCAAAAGGTTACTGTTTTACTATATCAGCACTTCCTTAGGGAATTCGAGATGGGACAAAGTGCCTACTGCATCAAATACAAAAGAGCAAATTAGGACATGGCTTGCGAATGAAAATGTCAAATTTGACGACACATATTTAAAACCCGAATTGTTACAACTTGTGAAGAATACGAATAAGAAAAAGGTGTACCATGTTGACAAAATCATTGAGAAATACGGCCACACTAATTGTAACCAATTGAATTCATGTTTGCAAATACACATAACGAACAACACCCACAATTAAGCACTATGTAGATACGCTTCTATAAACCGTTCAGATTCGTTTGCCTAGACATTAATTTATTTTTTTCAAAAACTTATTGTTCATTTGCATTGATCTTTTGAAGTTAGGTTTAGAATACTAATGTGGCTATAAAAATATTTTTTTATCAAAGAAATGTGATCCAGTTTCAAAGATGCCTTATTTAACCTATATTAAAAAAAGTTAATCGATATTATAAACACCGGCGGGATTATGTAGATGCTTACATCTCACAGCTGATTCTTTAACATATAGGCATGACCTTCACGGCTGAATGCGCACCGTCCTAAAATAGTTTTGTTTCCACTATAAATTTTTATAAAGAATTGTTACATATGAAATTTCCCGTTTAGCACAAAATGACATTTTAGCCGAAACCGGAAATTATGTGACGTCAAAATCACGGCCGTAGACTCGAGTTCGAGTCATAATTCAGAGGCAAATCTCAATATTTACAGATATTATTATCTTCTGCAAGTCTATGTGAGAATGAATATAAAGGCAAAATATTTTACTGAGCATAACATTGTTATAAAGATTTATACAAGAACATGGCCATAGATGTTTGAGACTACCTCCATATCATGCACACTTAAATCCTACAGAACTAGTTTGGGCAAAAGTTAAAGGACACGTAGCATATACAAATAAAACTTTCAAATTATGCGATGTTGAGACACTTACAAATCAGGCTCTATCAAATATAAATAAAGACTACTGGGTAAAATGTGAGGATCATGTGTTACGACAAGAAGAGGAATATTGGAAAAAGGATGGTTTGTTGTTTGTTCAGCCGAAAGCAGTAATCGACCTATTTGACTCGTCTGATTCTGAATGATCATTACTCTGATTAAGTCTACAGATAAATAGTTTGATTTGCAAAATTTCCTAGTTGATTTGTTAAACAGTTTATTGTTCAAGACCACCCAAGCAATCAAAAATATGTTATAAGCAAACCAACAACCATTACTTTGAATGGAAGCCTACTTGAGTCAGTACAGAAGTTCAGCTATCTTGGATCCACTATTACAGCCACACTTTCCTTAGATGAGGAACTAAATGTACGTATTTGAAAGGCAGCGACAACATTTGGGAAACTCACACCAAGAGCATGGAACTATATCAAATTGACTCTACGAACAAAAGTTCTATATATAATTTAAAATTTGTATACTTGCCACCAAGTAAAATTTTATGGACACGCCTATGGGTCATCGTTGCACTAGATTACTGTAAAACATTTTGATTAGGGTCAAAATAATAGTTACATGGGCAAAGATCAAAGGAATTCGCCGCTTTAAGAAACCGTTATAGCTAGACATCGAGTAACACATATATTCTCGTGACATGGACATTTTAACACCGTATGCCAAAAATCATGTGAAATCATCAAGAACTTTTTGAATTATAAATTATATATATGAATTATAACATCTCGGCAAACGATTCTGAACGGACTATAGTTAGTTAGGTAGCTAATTAGTTAGTTGGCTGGTTGGTTAGTTAGTTAGTTAGTTAGTTAGTTAGTTAGTTAGTTAGTTAGTTAGTTAGTTAGTTACATTTGGAGGTGCAATTTATCATGTCTCATCATATCCATCACTTCCAAATCATTTTCTTCAACTACTATCTTTTCTGTCTGCTTCCCCCAATTTCTCCTGCTGTCAGAACGTTTTCCAATCCCTTTCCCCTTCCAATCACATGCTGATTATCGTCTCCTGATAGTGGAAATAAGCTGTCTCTTCACTTTTGCTTCCATCTTACCGTTTTTCTTGCTGTTATTTTGCTGTCCATGGTATTCTTAAAATCCCCACCGCATTTATGTAGCCTACAGCGGTTTTCCTGCTAATTAACACATGTCGCCACATCGGAAGTGAGATCAGCCAGCTCATGAATATCAAATGTGAAGTGTTTGTGTCTCCCCGCCCTTCTCTTTCATCTGGCGAACCAGCCAAGCGGTGTATCACAGGAATAACGAATTAGGTCCAATATCTAGCAAGAATTGTCATCTATCTATCTATCTATCTATCTATCTATCTATCTATCTATCTATCTATCTATCTATCTATCTATCTATCTATCTATCTATCTATCTATCTATCTATCTATCTATCTATCTATCTATCTATCTATCTATCTATCTATCTATCTATCTATCATCTATCTATCTATCTATCTATCTATCTATCTATCTATCTATCTATCTATCTATCTATCTATCTATCTATCTATCTATCTATCTATCTATCTATCTGTCTGTCTGTCTACCAATATCTAAGTCTTCTATAGTCCAGCCCCCCCCCACGCCCCCTTTCCTAGAAATCCAATAACTCCTAATCTTCCATCTACATATCAACAGCTCAGTTACTCCCTCGCTATGCTCAACGTGTGTCTACTTTTCATCGTTTCAACTTTATAGATGATTCAAGTTGATAGTTAGCGGTGTTGTGATGTCTCTGTGTGAGCTATTTGTGTCCCGTGCTGTCCGACTACAGCAAGACGTTTGTAGGTCGCGCTGTCCTCCTCGATCCGAACTCGCTTTGTTATGCTACCTTGCTTATGTTGTTTGTAGATGTTTACAAGCCCTATACAAATACTCAAGTGTTTGTATGTTTTTTTTATATTTGTATATGCATGTTTGTATATTTGTACATGCTTGTTTGTATATTTGTATATGCTTGTTTGTATATTTGTATATGCTTGTTTGTATATTTGTATATGCGTGTTTGTATATTTGTATATGCTTGTTTGTATATTTGTATATGCGTGTTTGTATATTTGTATATGCGTGTTTGTATATTTGTATATGCATGTTTGTATATTTGTATATGCTTGTTTGTATATTTGTATATGCTTGTTTGTATGTTTGTATATGCTTGTTTGTATATTTGTATATGCTTGTTTGTATGTTTGTATATGCGTGTTTGTATATTTGTATATGCTTGTTTGTATATGCGTGTTTGTATGTTTGTATATGTATGTCTGTATATGTATGATTTCTTTCGCTTCAAACGTTTCCTTTCTATAATTAATATTCAATTAATTATTTAAAAGTCTCTTCTGAGCTTCGAAAACTACTCAACAAGTTATGATATCCATTGTTATGTGTTTATAACGCAAGTGTTTGTGCATATTTGTGTGTGTGTGTGTGTGTGTGTGTGCGCGTGTGTGTGTGACTCGTTCTTGATAATATGAAACCCCCAATACTACTGTGTCTATAAACTCATTCCTAAATCGGTGCTGCAATCCAATGATCTAGCCACTTGACGATGATATGAATGTCCTCTACACAGACCTGAGAAGAGCAATGTGGTCCACGCCCACCTCCCTGGAAGAGAAACTATATGGGGCAATCGATTCACTTAAACAGACAGCTGACTTCATGAGAGAGTCTGGAATCCTACTCTGATTGAGGCTTTATCGCAGACAGAGAGAGAGAGAATGACCTCTCAGCAAGTTGGATAGCTAGTCGGGGATGTGCGTGCGTGTGTGTGTGTGCGTGTGTGTGTGTGCGTGTGTGTGTGTGCGTGTGCGTGTATGTGTGTGCGTGTGCGTGTGTGTGTACGTGTGCGTGTGCGTGTGCGTGTGTGTGTGTGTGTGTGTGTGTGCGTGTGTGTGTGTGTGCGTGTGTGTGTGTGTGCGTGTGTGTGTGTGTCTGTGTCTCTGTGTCTCTGTGTGTGTGTGATCTAGAAGTAGAGCGTCTGGTCAGGAAAGTCCTGGGTTCGAATCACGCCCCGGTTGGTTGTAACATTTCACTTCAAATCCATGGTTTCCTGATGGCTGAACCCAGCCCTGATGGGTTTCTTGATGGCTTAACCCAGCCCTGGTTGGTTTCTCTATGGCTTAACCCAGCCCTGGTTGGTTTCTCTATGGCTTAACCCAGCCCTGGTTGGTTTCTCTATGGCTTAACCCAGCCCTGGTTGGTTTCTCTATGGCTTAACCCAGCCCTGGTTGGTTTCTTGATGGCTTAACCCAGCCCATGCCAATGAAATGCGATATCTAGCCCTCTGTGGTAGCGGGTTACAAAAAAAAACTGGAGGTCGTATGTTCACTCCGCGCACGTTAAAGAACTATTGAGAAGTACAAATCTAAAATAGTAGTTCAGCAATAACCCGTTTCCCGGACACAATTGTTAAACAAATATCTAGGGGCGTCTAAGGCGGATGCATGTAACAGATATGGGAAACTATCGTGGCTAGTGACACGGCGCATTCACCCTCACTTAACGGCTGAAGACTAAGAAAAAGTGGATAGCGAGTTGACAGTATGCAGGTCTTTCTGGTTGTCGATGGATTTGTTCCTCCTTCAGGCTGTCTGTCTATTGTTGTCTATTGCTCTCTCTGTTTTCTGTTCTTTGTTTGTAGATTTTTCCGAGGGAATAAACACCCATTGGCCTCGTATACGTCTGCTATAATCTTCCAATGAAATGAAAGGATATTTATAATTACGTCCCCTGTCGTGTATTGCAGAAAGCTTTTGATGTTGATATTAGTGTTGATATGAAGCGTTTCTCCGCTATAGTTGACACAACTTTACAACTTTCTAGGTAACAGCCACAGACCACTCTCGCCTTCGGACTCTATAACGAGTGAAGGAAGCGACTACTTTCGAGTAACCACGCCCACCAGGATCCTAAGTCCGACCAATGAAGCACCTTTTGAACGAGTGACCACGCCCTATAAGATTCTCAGGAATCCATACAGTCGTAAAATGACAACGTACGTATGTTGTGTTTTAATTAGAGGGATAGCGAAGAGGGAGGAAGATGTAAGGCACAGTTTAACCTTCCTATCGTTATCGCTTTTTTTTTTTGGGGGGGGGGGCATGTTAAAAGACACAACAGCCTAATAAAAGTAATATTGGAAGGGAAAATACAAGGTAAAAGAGGCAGAGGCAGACCAAGACTAACATGGACGAGTAACATCAAAAGATGGGCAAGTCAATCTATGACAGCCTGCGCCATCAAAGAAAGAGACAGAGTGGAATGGCGATCCTTGGATGCGGAGACGGCACTCAATAATGATGATGATGATGATGATGATGATGATGATCGTTATCGCTGCTATTATCATTGTAAATATTATTATCATTACTGAAAAGGTACACTACAGGTTTCTCAACTACTAATTGTCTTCACTTCTCATAGCAGGTGATGTCAGACTGACATAAACAAAATAATAGGAACAGCAAAAGGGAAATTTAACAACATAAAAAACATATATTCACATGGAAGTAAATAGCATCAGAACTAAAACTACAAATAGCAAAATGTTATACTCACTAACATCCCTGAAATTTACAGAAACATGAACATTAGATAAGAAAACACGGCAAGAAAATCGAATCCTTTGAAATGTGGATTTATGGAAGAATGGAGAACTGGGTGGAAGGAAATGAAGACAAACAAGGAAGTTCTAAATCAGATGAAAACAAATTTAAAAAAGCTACTTAACACAGTTGGGAGCCGCGATAGCTCAGTGGTTAGTGAACTGGACTACAAAGGACAAAGGGTAGGGTTCGATCCCAACCGACGGCTTCCGGGTTCACCCAGCCTTAATGGGTACCGGATTTTTTCTGGGAAAGTAAAGCAGCACGGGCGTAATACCGACCACACTACCCCAAAAATCATGTGCTGAAGATCTGTAAAATATATGGTCACTAACACCATATTTCCCTATACGCCACTTGGCGTGACGGGGGTACTTGACTTTTTTTTTTACTTAACACAGTTCGAACAAGACAATTCTTATTTTTATTTTTATTATTATTTTTATTATTATTCTGCGTACAGCAAGAACAAGACATTTGAAATATGTCGGACTTGATTTTCGGGAACTCTTCTGATGTGACGTCACAGACGAGTCTATTAATCTGCGTGTACGGAGCTGGAGGGCTTTCCTGACTGATGTTGATGTAGAACTGTGAAGGGAGGCGGTGGTGCTTTAGCACTGACTACAATAGTTTGACCATGGAAATGATAGCTGTCACTAAAGCAGTTAGCATGACTTGAAAAACAGCCCTATACATATGTTTCCTCAGTGATTTAACGAGTATTCTCAGAAAGATCACAACTGGCTGGACTTGATGGCAGTGGTTAGTCTCTGGGGAGGTCTACTCTAGCAAAAATCTGCTCCATTTTTGTTCTGACAGACTTGCTAGTTTGAACGGTGTTCAGTGTGACAGTGCAATGGACTGCGCTGGTGTTCTGGCTGTCCTCTGGGACGCCTGATTCTATCAAAACGACTGAAAAACTCTCCTGAATCCGCAACCATGAACAGATAGAAGGAATATCATGTCAAGTGGGAGATGCTAGACGGAAGCGATGCGCAGAAATCCGAAGAACTAAACAAATCTCACTGAGACTGTTTTTACCATAATCGCATTATTTTTCTCTTACTGTTATCACATTCTCACTGTTACAGTTTTACCATTTCTATAAAAACATTTTTTCTCAAATATTTCGTAGTTAGTTGATGAGAAGCTTCTAATGTTTATCAATATGCTTCTAATGTTTATCAATATGCTTCTAATGTTTATCAATATGCTTCTAATGTTTATCAATATGCTTCTAATGGTTGTCAATATGCTTCCAATGTTTATCAATATCTTTCTAATGTTTATCACACAGAAATAAAAAGCAGAATAGCTCAGGCCAAAATAGCATTTCAGAAAATGAAAAATATCTTATGCAAAAAATCTATGTCAATAGAAATGAGAAAGAGAGTTCATCGATGCTATATAGAACCAATTCTGACCTATGGAAGCGAATCATGGACAATAGATAAACAAATGAAAAGACGATTAGAGGCTACAGAGATGGGATTTCTCAGAATAATGTTGAAAGTTTCCTGGACAGCTAAAAAGACCAATGAGAAAGTTCTCAAAGAGGCCAATACAAAAATGGAGCTCTTAAAAAAACATCAGAAAGAAGCAATCAACATTTTTTGGGCACATCATGAGAAGAGGAAAGTTGGAATACTTGGTTACAACTGGCAAAATAAAAGGAAAGAGAGATCGCGGAAGACAAAGAGAGAAAATACTGGATAGTTTGGTGTCATGGCATGGAAAACAGTCAACAACAGAACTGATACGATGCACTGTGGATAGAAGATTGTGGAAGGACATGATCGCCTACGCCGACCGGTATGGCACATGATGATGATGAATGTTTATCAAAATGTTTAAAATGAAAGCCCGGAGGCCATATTTGTGAGGTATATAGAGATGTATAGAGAGCAGACATCAAATAAAAAGAAATCATGGTCACCGTCTTTTCCGACATACTTTCCGCCACTACTTTTAGCTGTGTCGTTCTCTGACATGGATTTTTGTATATAGTTTATTTGATATACCTGATGAAGGCCTTTGCGGAAACGTTGTTGCTTGTCTTGTCTTTCTGTTAGTCTAGCTGCTCAATACCATTTGATGTTTATTTCATGTTTTCTGCAGCTATACTCGTGGCCCTACAGAGGTTTTCCTATTTGTTTTTTTTTATCTCTGTGTTTATCTCGCTTTATTTCTGACCATGGTCTTGAATTCATTCCATTGTATTATCATCATCGTGTGCCATACCGGTTGGCCTTTTCGATCATGTCCCTCAACAATCGTTTGTACACAGTGCGTCGTATATATTTGCTTGTTGGCTGTTCTAAGTGTCACTACACGAAGTTATCTACTATCTTCTTTCTTTGTTTTCCGCTATCTTTCTTTCCCTGTATTTTGTCAGTTGTAACCAAATATTCCAACTTAATCCTTCTCATGATGTGCCAGACAAATATTAATTGTTTCTTTCTGATGTGTTTAATAAGCTTCCTATTTGTGTTGGCCTTTTTGATAATTTCTTCATTGGTCTTTTTAGCTCCCAGGAAATGTCAACATTCCTCTGAGAAAGCCCATCTCTGTGGTGTCTAATCGTCTTTTAATTTTTTGGTCTAATGTCCATGATTAATTTCCTTAGGTCATAATTGGTTCTATATAGCATCGATGAACTCTCTTCCATAAAATGTGGATTATTTTCCTGGGGGATTTGTTTGCAAATAAAAAGTTACACATAATCTGCAATGGTGCAAACATCGTGAGGAGTTCTACTATTAGGTATTTGGGAACAGCATTTTATAGGTCCCTTTCTTTCAATGAACAAGTAGACAATGTCTCTCAAAAGGTAAGGAGGGGTGTCAGCGCAATCAAGATCATGGCCAGGGTGAACCTCCAGTAATCTTTACTATTCTAGCTCATGCAGGCTCTCGGTACTAGATTATGGTTTGGGTGAACCTCCAGCAACTTTTACTATTCTGGCTCATGCAGGCTCTCAGTTCTAGATTACGGTTTGGGTGAACCTCCAGCAATCTTTACTATTCTGGCTCATGCAGGCTCTCAGTACTAGATTATGGTTTGGGTATGCTCACTCTCTTCTCGTCAACTCAGATTACGTGGTTGGAAAGGGTTGGCTCACGGAAAGTGCTGGGATGTACCAGATAATTACCGGTTCAAAGTGGTATCGACTCACCATACACTAGAGTGTCGCACAAGCATGCTCAGGGTCGGGTCTATTTGAACGTGGGTAGAACGTTCTAGGGTGCGACCACGAGCAGGCGCCTCATGCGCTGAAAATTATGTAAATACGAGGTGGGAGAGTCCATAAGGAAAGTGTGTTATCTGAATGTCATTAGGGTTGGCAAGGGTTGGCAAGGGTTGGCAAGGGTACATCGGGAAAAAGAGGTAAACGTAAGTAATCATTCAGCTCTGCAGGGAGTGCTCAACTACGGACGTTGTAATAAGGGAACCCATCGATCATCCATTCAAGATCCTTTCATTAAGATGGACAGTTCGGTGTCCCGTGGTAGCGCAACGGTTGGGGTTTTGTGTCATACCAACATTGCAGAGAAGTGGCTAGGGAATCTGGCAAGTGTAGCATGATGGTGTCCAGCATGTGAATGGAATGGGAAACAACAACGGTGGAGATAGCACAGTTGGTTACACAGAACGCTAATGAAGCAGTTTTTGTGACGGACTCGCAAAGGGTGCTACGGAAGATTGACAGGTACTCACAGCGCCGAGTGTGGATGCAGCTCTTGGATGACTCTAAAGTGAACGCGTTAACCAGGCTGCACTACTGAGGGCATGCAACGCGACAGTGGATAAGCTCACTGCAGCTCTGGCACTGACCTGGTCTCACTCTGGACAAAGAGGACATCGCCAAGTTTGTTCTTCATTCCTTAAGACAAGAGAAGGATGATGAGAGTAAGATCTATGTATGGACTGAGAGACTGATGAACCTAGAGGTGCTATCGGGTTTGGTCGATACGAAGTGATACAATCAACACCTTATAGGAACAGTCAGTCTGTATACGCTTCGAGAAATGCTGGGACGGGGCGGTGGAGCGGATTTGGGTATGCTCCGACTGCAATGATACCATATTTCATGAGTAGAATGAAATAGAATAGAACCCCCTCTACAGAAAAGACAATCTGCTGCCTTGCAGGAAGATTGAGGACAATCAAAGTCTAAGGAAAGTAAACCTAAATAAAATGCTGGCAGAAATCGGATGCACTGGGCCAATGGCGCGGAACACAGTGCAACGTTCTAACATGTAATATAAACAGACAGCTGCCTTCGTGAGAGTCCGGAATCCTACTCTGACAGAGTCATGATAGCAGAAGAAGAAGAAGAATAGAATGGAATATAATAGAATAGAATGGAATAGAATATAATAGAATAGAATGGAATAGAATAGAATAGAATAAAATAGAATAGAATAGAATAGAATAGAATGGTAATGGTTACTATGAACACGCTAACAAATAGATCTAATGATGAACTCGCCACTTCTATTTTCAGATGGTCAAAGAAATCCAGCCAAAGAAAGAAGTGAAGAGCAAGGATGATGATCTCACAACACACTTTGTCAATCTTATCTTCTTACTTGACATCATCTTTTGTTATTTGCACATCACGTGACCAGCGCTGGGAAGGTTGTGAAAGCGATCAAGGCAAATAGAAATCTTGCTGTCTACGTCACGAGTAGACAGTCACCATCTTTGGCTGACACGTTATGATAGGGGACCAACTGGAGTTGTGATGTCAGACAAGAAAATTTGATAAAGAAAGGGAAGCATAGTAAGAAGATGTCAGAAAGTTAAAGAGAATGGTTTGATAGGAAATTAACAATAGAAATGATAAACAGCTTGCAGAAATAGAAAGTTGTGGTGAGACATGATCATCTACGCCAGTAAGCACGGTACTTGATGAAGTTCTGTGAAACGTACTTGGGGCTATTCTAGAGACCTGAGAGTGGCATCCACAAACGAACGTCAGTAAACGCATCAGTCAGAGTTATAGGCAACACATCAGAGTTATAAGCAACACATCAGAGTTATAGGCAACACATCAGAGTTATAGGCAACACATCAGAGTTCTAGGCAACACATCAGAGTTCTAGGCAACACAAGAGAAAGATTACGTCATAACTTGAAGAGAAACCCGAAGACCTGCTTACAGCTCTTGTATATAATAAATAGTGTTCTCTCTACCTTGATTCTTGATCGTTCCCGCGCTGCATGACGTCACAAAGGGCTTGTAGAGTTGTTCACCATCCATCTCTATTCTGTGCGAGATGTTCCATCTTATATAATGAGTGTATGCCTGTCAACTTTGCTTCTCTTATAAGTGTTCTTTTTAGTGTTTCATTGGGCGTTCCTCTATTTCTGTATCCTGATGTTTCCCATGGAAGAGCCTATTTTGGAATTCTCTTGTTGTCTCTTCTCAGCACATGTCCGACATACGACCATCGTCTTTCCTTAATTATAGATGAGATCTTTGGTTCCATGGCCATTTCTCTTATTTCAATATTAGTCTTGATTTCATTCTATAGTACACAGAGTATTTTTATTAGACATTTGTCTTCAAAGGCTTTTAGTTTTTCTCAATCTCTTTTGTTGTTTTCCAGCTTTCACATGCATAGGTAAGTGTTTATAATACGTTTGAGTTGAATATTCTAAATTTGTTTTTTGTTTTTTTGCTGAGTATTTTTTATTTCCATATTTTAGAAGTCTTGACTTCCGATCAGTATGGTGAATACGTTTCAGGAACCGTTGAGGCACTGTCTGAAAAGTGTTCCTTTTTGCAGCCTCCACATGTTCCATGTCCGTCTTGCTGCCGAAGCTACTGAGTTTAGTGCCCTGTGCACACCGTGAGCTGTGTGTTTCATCAGGATAGTGTTTCTATATTCAGATTGCTTTTGATGAATGATGGTATCGTATGACGAAGGACAGTTCAGTTGCGTTCACTTGTCGGTGCTGATACACCTTGTGTCTTTTGACGTGTGCTGTGTTTGCTACAATGGGCACTTCAGCTGCCTTTCTTTTGATATTCGATGAGATGTTAATTCGGATGATTCCACTAGCCCGAGCGATTGAGCAATTATGGATTTTCATTCATTTGTAGTGATACCGGGGCCTTCGACTAACTATAACTATAGGCTGACAATCTTACTCTGAGACTCGCTCAAGGCAACCCGCAGCTGGGCAACATTCAACGGGACAACCCTCAGCGGGGCAACATTCAACGGGGAAACCCTCAACGGGGCGACCCTCAGTGGGGCAACATTAAACGGAGCAACCTTCAGCGGGGCAACCCTAAGCGGGGAAACAATCATGTAGAGTCTTGTGGTGTTAAGATTGTCTGTATCTGTGCAATGTTAATTAGTACTTCCATTTATAACCTGTTTGTTCAGAGAGATCTCAACGCAGTGCATTGGCTTCAGGTTTTGAGGATTAATGATGGTAGAAGTTGTACTATTTCTGAATCGTTTCCCGGGCAGTAGCATACAGCCTCCTCCTTTTAAATTTTGCTTTTAAAAGGTCATCTAATTTAGAGTAATTACTCGAAATGGCATCCTCATTGCACGTTCAAACAAGTCTTTTAGTGCTCAGATCTGCTCCGAAGTATAGCCCTCAATGTCTAGCAACTAACATCTCTAGTGTTGTGTTCGTTGAGAACTGTTCGGTTTTCTGCGAAGCGCTTCCTTCTGGCTCTCCCTCCTTAGGCTCATCCTAGGCACAGGGCCGATGTTTTTAATAATCAGTCTCCGGTAGCAATCGATGTCACCGATCCTGTGATTAGGTGTTGTTGAAAGTACAGGCCTGATGAAGATAGCTATCGACCCGAGCTACTTTGAGGCAAGTCCCTTAATTCTCTTAATGTTACCGTATTTACATAATGTTAACATTTCATGTCTGTGGATTTACGTCATTTCCGGAATCGTTTCTTGAGAATATTGACAACAGTAATAACGTATGTCCGCATATTTCCTTGGCAGTCCAGAGCTACAACTACCTGGGACATACTATAACCAATGATGGAAAATGCAAAACTGAAATAAACAAAAGAATAGGTATGGCAAAAAGTAATTTTAATGCCATGAAATTAATACTAACAACAAAACAAATATCAAAAGGGCTGAAACTAAGAATGGCAAAATGTTACGTCTTCTCAATATTCCTGTATGGTGTAGAAACATGGACATTAGACAAGAAAACAGTACAGAAAATTGAAGCCTTTGAAATGTGGATTTATAGAAGAATAGGTAGAATTGGATGGAAACAAAAGATAACAAACGATGAAGTTTTAAAACAACTGAAAATAAAAGAGAACTACTAAATACAATTAAGACAAGACAAATGAAATGTTTGGAGCATGTTAAAAGACACAACAGCCTACTAAAAGTAATATTGGAAGGGAAAATACAAGGTAAAAGAGGCAGAGGCAGACCAAGACTAACATGGACGAGTAACATCAAAAAATGGACAAGTCAATCTATGACAGTCTGCACCATCAAAGCAAGAAACAGAGTAGAATGGCGATCCATGGTAGCTAGCCTTCGTTGCGGAGAAGGCACACGATGATGATGATGACTTTTCTGAGGTCGTCTGAATTATGAAAATTGAAACACAGAGAATGTAGGGCGATGTGACGTGGGGCTGGCCCTCCAACATCATCCATACATTTTGTTATAATCATGGACACATATAGACTATCATGTTTATATCCTCGCTTCCTTCTTTCCTCGCCCCGTAGCTCTGGAGGTCGTCGTGACACCGACGTCACCAACCTTCTTCAGTGAATTACTATCTACAGTCATTTATTGGAATTCTGCGAAATCGAGGCTTGTCCATTCTTTGATATTAACTCAACGCCTCCTTCTCTGCCTCTTATTCTTTCTTCTTTCCCAGTTCATCTAAGTGTTCTGGCATTCCTTGTTCTTATTGTAATGCTGTTCCTTTTTCTTATTTTGTCTGGTATTTCCCACTTATCGTCCTTGACCTTCTGTCATCTTTGACAGGTCGAATGGTTGATACGTGCCCACCCCATTTGATGTTAATTATATATCTTCTATAGCACAAAGTAAACTAACAGAAACCTGACTAGTATTCGTACATTTTACAATATGTTGCTTCTTATTGTGCCACTACGTAGAATAGTGTCCACAGATCCGAATGTGTCTTCTTGATCTCATGTTATCAACAAATGTTTCTATCACAAATTAAATCATGATTACATGTGTTGTTTTGATTATTTTTTTTACGTTTTTCAAGTATTGCACAGTTATAGCACCACAGAATTATAGCACCACAGAATTATAGCAGTACATAATTATAGCAATACAGAATTATAGCAGTATAAAATTATAGCAGTACAGAATTATAGCAGTACAGAATTATATCAGTACAGAATTATAGCACCACAGAACTATAGCAGTACAGAATTATAGCAGTACAGAGTTATAGCACCACAGAATTATAGCAGTACAGAATTATAGCAGTACAGAATTATAGCAGTACAGAATTATAGCAGTACAGAATTATAGCAGTACAGAATTATAGCAGTACAGAATTATACCAGTACAGAATTATAACAACACAGAATTATAGCAGTACAGAATTATAGCACTTCAGAATTATAGCAGTACAGAATTATAGCAGTACAGAATTATAGCAGTATAAAATTATAGCAGTACAGAATTATAGCAGTACAGAATTATAGCAGTGCAGAATTATAACAACACAGAATTATAGCAGTACAGAATTATAGCAGTACAGAATTATAGCAGTACAGAATTATTGCAGTACAGAATTATAACAACACAGAATTATTGCAGTACAGAATTATAGCAGTACAGAATTATAGCAGTACAGAATTATAGCACTTCAGAATTATAGCAGTACAGAATTATAGCAGTATAAAATTATAGCAGTACAGAATTATTGCAGTACAGAATTATAACAACACAGAATTATTGCAGTACAGAATTATAGCAGTACAGAATTATAGCAGTACAGAATTATAGCACTTCAGAATTATAGCAGTACAGAATTATAGCAGTACAGAATTATAGCAGTATAAAATTATAGCAGTACAGAATTATAGCAGTACAGAATTATTGCAGTACAGAATTATAGCAATACAGAATTATAACAACACATAATTTTAGCAGCACTGACTCTATCTATTACTATGTCTTATGGTCACGCTATTCACTTCTGTAACAATTAGTACCAGCCATGTTATCTTCAAGCTCTCCTTCTACTATGTGTCTCACTCGCTACCGAACTCGACATTTTATTAATAACTCTACCACCGACGAGGATTGTGCAAGGAAATTTGAATAGGACCATGTTCATTGTGTGTGTGTATGTGTGTGTGTGTGTATGTGTGTATGTGTATTTGTGTATTTGTGTGTTTGTGTGTGCGTGTGTGTGTAATTGTTGTTGCACACCTACCTGACATGCCTCTTTGCTGATCTCTATCATTTAACTGACTATGCCTACACAATACGATTGTTGTTCGTACGTGTTAATATACAGTAGGTTTGTGTACACAGGATCATCCTCATCAGGTCGCATGTCCCGTGCAGAACGTTACATTCACCACAGCCCGTCTGAAAGAAGCTCTATCTCTAGCCAGATCTCCCACAGAACGTTGCATTCACAACGGCCCGTCAGAAAAAATCACTGTCTCTAAACAGATCTCTTACAGAACGTTGGATTCACCACAGCCCGTCTGAAAGAATCACTGTCTCTAAACAGATCTCTTATAGAATGTTGGATTCACCACAGCCCGTCTAAAAGAAGCTCTGTCTCTAGCCAGATCTCCCGCAGAACGTTACACTCACCACAGCCCGTCTGAAAGAAGTTCTGCCTCTAGCCAGATCTCCTACAGAACGTTACATTCACCAAAGCCCGTCTGAAAGAAGCCCTGTCTCTAGCTAGATCTCCCATAGAACGTTACATTCACCAAAGCCCGTTTGAAAGAAGCTCTGTGTCTAGCTAGATCTCAAATAGAACGTTACATATACCACAGCCCATCTGAAAGAAGCCCTGTCGCTAGCTAGATCTCCCATAGAACGTTACATTCACCACAGCCCGCTGAAAGAAGCCCTGTGTCTAGCTAGATCTCAAATAGAACGTCACATTCACCACAGCCTGTGTGAAAGATTCTCTGGCTCTAGCCAGATCTCCCACAGAGCGTAACGTTCACCACAGCCCGTCTGAAACAATCTCTGTCTCCACCCAGATCTCCCACAGAATGTTACATTCACCACAGCCCGTCTGAAACAATCTCTGTCTCTAGCCAGATCTTCCACAGAATGTTACATTCACCACAGCCCGTCTGAAACAATCTCTGTCTCTAGCCAGATCTTCCACAGAATGTTACATTCACCACAGCCCGTCTGAAACAATCTCTGTCTCTAGCCGGATCTCCCACAGAACGTTACAATCACCACAGCCCGTCTGATGGAAATCTCTGTCTCAATCCAGATCTCCCACAGAACGTTACAATCACCACAGCCCGTCTGATGGAAATCTCTGTCTCAATCCAGATCTCCCACAGAATGTTACATTCACCACAGCCCGTCTGAAAGAAGCTCCACCTCTAGCCAGGTCTTCCACAGAATGTTGCACTCACCACAGCCCGTCTGAAAGAATCTCTGTCTCTAGCCAGATCTCCCACAGAACGTTACATTCACCACAGCCCGTCTGAAACAATCACTGTCTCCAGCCAGATCTCCCACAGAACGTTTGATTCACCACAGCCCGTCTGATAGAATCTCTGTCTCCACCCAGATCTCCCACAGAACGTTACATTCACCACAGCCCGTCTGATAGAATCTCTGTCTCTAGCCAGATCTCCCACAGAACGTTACATTCACCACAGCCCGTCTGAAAGAATCTCTGTCTCTAGCCAGATCTCCCACAGAACGTTACATTCACCACATAACGTTACATTCACCACTGAACGTTACATTCACCACAGCCCGTCTGAAAGAATCTCCTTCTCTAGCCAGATCTCCTCTGTTATAAAGTTCAAGGTCTCTTTGATGTCTTGAAACCACTTTCTTCTTGGTCTACCCCTGATGACGGAACTATGCCTTCCACAATTGATACAGGGCAGCTGGAACATGTGTTGGTCTACTCTGTATGAGCGATCGTTTAGAGGTGAAACCATGAAAGAATCAGTATCTAGTGAGAAATATCTCATTCACGGATCAACACAGCAGCCAATGAACAACCCATAACACGTGGCGTCTTGTAGGAAACAACAAATTCTCTCTCCTTTTTTCAGTCTCAGGTGATCCTTTCCCTAGAAGCTACTTTTCTAGGTAGCTGAGTTGACCATGTGCTCTAGGGTTTGGTTCTCGTGGCAAGGCTCTCTGCTGAGGAATACGGGTTCGATCCTGCCTGGGACTATCTATTGTTGATTATTTGTTTCCCCGGGAGTTGTAAACATAGCTCTTCCCATGACGTTATTCGCGGATCTATCACCTCGGAAGTTTGCCTATATAATTATATGTATTTATTATAATTCATCACAATTATTAGTGTCACGTTGGCCGGGTATTTAGTGTCAACATGAGTTGTGTCACGTCTGAGTGTTTAGTGTCACGTTGGTTGGGTGTTTAGTGTCAACATGAGTTATGTCACGTCGGCTGTGTGTTTAGTGTCGCGTTGACTGGGCGTTTAGTGTCACGTTGGCTGGGTGTTTGGTGTCACGTTGGATGGGTGTTTGGTGTCAACATGAGTTATGTCACGTTGGCTGTGTGTTTAGTGTCACGTTGGCTGGGTGTCTAGTGGGCTATTATATAATATTATATATATATATATATATATATATATATATATATATATATATATAGAGAGAGAGAGAGAGAGAGAGAGAGAGAGAGAGACACACATTATACATCAAAACAAATAACTACAGGGATAAAACTAAGAATATCAAAATGTTACATTTTCTCAATATCACTGTATGGTGCAGAAACATGGACATTAGATCAGAAAACAGAACAGAAAATTTAAGCCTTTGAAATGTGGATTTATAGAAGAATAGGTAGAATTGGATGGAAAGAAAAGAAAACAAACGAAGAAGTTTTAAAACAACTAAAAATGAAAAGAGAACTACTAAACACAATTAGAACAAGACAAATGACAATTTTGGGGCATGTTAAAAGACACAACAGCTTAATAAAAAAAATATTGGAAAGGAAAATGCAAGGTAAAAGAGGTAGAGGCAGACCAAGACTAACATAGACGAGTAACATCAAAAGATGGACACGCCAGCCTATGACAACCTGCACTATCAAAGCAAGAGACAGACTGGAATGGCGCTCCATGGTAGCCAACCTTCGATGCGGAGATGACACTCAATGTGATGATGATTATTATTTGTTTCTTATCCTTTTCCTAGCCTGGTCACAATATTCATTTCTCTTTTCACAATATCCCCTAGAATGTGTTTCATATTATTCGGTAATCTCCACTCTCATTTTTTTTCTTTTTCAGACTTTATTCACATTTCACTTTGTTTGTGGACTTCACAATTCACCTTGTGTGTGGACTTGAGATTTCACTTTGTGGACTTGACATTTCACTTTGTTTAACTTCATGTTTCACTTTGTTTGTGGACCATATTTCACTTTCTTTGTGGATTTCACATTTCACTTTGTGGACTTCTAGTTTCACTTTGTGGACTTCACATTTCACATTGTGGACTTCTAGTTTCACTTTGTTTGTGGACTTCACATTTCACCTTGTGGCTATTTCTCTAATGTGTCCATGTGTCCATGTGTCCATGTGTCTAACGTCCAGACATGAAGTTTGTGTTGCAGAGAAAGGTGTAAAGATGACTATCGACATCTACCGAATGGGAGGTCAAGGTAGTGAACCTGTAGACAACAACTTCATTCACTGAATGGAAACTTAGTTTCTGTGATATTTTTTTTTATCTTTTCCTAGTGCTTGCTCTGTCCAACTCCATCTCCTCCCTATGATCATTGGGTTTATTTTCTCTTGATGGTGTCAGTTAAGAAGTGGCTGAATGTTTGTTTAATGTGTATCCTCATTTAATATTGATATCGCTCATACCGTCATTGTTCGCTTTGAGCTAAACATGTATCACGTTAGCGCTCATACTTGTCAATGACAAATGTCATATTTTCTGTTCTAGATGAAGTGATCGATACCACGCCAGGGGCCTTTTTCCCCTGGTATCCATTATTAGTGGCTAGTCAACACTAAAGTCACGTCGGTCGAGACAAAAACTGTCTCTTTTGTTGAGTAGCGAGCCCACTAAACACCCAGCCGATGTTACACTAAACATCAAGCTAACGTAACACTAAACACCCAGCCGAAGTGACACTAAACACCCAGCCGAAGTGGCACTAAACACCCAGCTAGCGTGACACTAAACACCCAGCCAACGTGACAAAGCTCATGTTGATACTAAACACCCAGCCAACGTGCCATAACCCATGTTGACACTAAACACCCAGCCAACGTGACGTAACACATGTTGACACTAAACACCCAGCCGACGTGACAAAACTCATGTTGACACTAAACACCCAGTCAACGTGACATAACTCATGTTGACGCTAAACACCCATCCAACGTCACATAACACATGTTGACACTAAACACCCAGCCAATGTGACATAACTCATGTTGACACTAAACACCCATCCGACGTGATATAACTCATGTTGACACTAAACACCCAGCCGACGTGACATAACCTATGTTGACACTAAACACCCAGCCGACGTGACATAACTCATGTTGACACTAAACACCCAGCCGACGTGACATAACACATGTTACACTAAACACCCAGCCAACGTGACATAACCCATGTTGACACTAAACACCCAGCTGACGTGACATAACTCATCTTGACACTAAACACCCAGCTGACGTGATATAACTCACCTTGACACTAAACACCCAGCTAACGTGACATAACCCATGTTGGCACTAAACACCCAGCCAACGTAACATAACCCATGTTGACACTGAACACCCAGCTAACGTGACACAACCCATGTTGACACTAAACACCCAGCTGACATAACATAACTCATGTTGATACTAAACACCCAGCCGACGTGACATAACTCATGTTGACACTAAACACCCAGTCGACGTGACATAACTCATGTTGACACTAAACACCCAGCCAACGTGACATAACTCATGTTGATACTAAACACCCAGCCGACGTGACATAACTCATGTTGACACTAAACACCCAGTCAACGTGACATAACTCATGTTGATACTAAACACCCAGCCAACGTGACATAACTCATGTTGATACTAAACACCCAGCCGACGTGACATAACTCATGTTAACACTAAATGAAGAAATATAAAAGGGAATACCAGTAATCAGAAATGTCTTATCTTTGCTCTCTATTTGTGAGGTATTGAGACATCGGGCGACCTTCACGTAATTATTCAAGGTTATCACATTCTATTCTATTCTATTCTATTCTATTCTATTCTATTCTACTCTATTTGATTCTACTCTACTCTACTCTACTCTATTATATTCTATTCTATTCTATTTTATTCTATTCTACTCTATTTGATTCTACTCTACTCTATTCTTCTCTATCCTATTCTATTCTACACTGTTATATTCTATTCTACTCCATTCTTTTCTATTATACTCTATTCTACTCTACTCTACTCTACTCTACTCTACTCTACTCTACTCTACTCTACTCTACTCTACTCTATTCTATTCTATTCTATTCTATTCTATTCTATTCTTCTCTAGGCTACTCTATTCATGAAGTAAGCTTTATTGAGTTCAGAACATCTCATGCCCTCTCCACTGCCCGCCCTACCACCACTCAGAACGTACACAGACACTGACTGTTCCTGTAAAGTGTTGCTTGTAGATATATCTGCTTTTCCCACTAAGCACTCCGGATGGATCATACCACTTTCCAACCTCTAGACTCATCAGTCTCTCTATATATACATCATTGTCTCGCCCACTCTCCACCTTTTCTATTAAAGAATGAAGAACAAACTTGACAGTGCCCTCTTTGTCCAGAGTCAGGCCACACTCAGTACTAGAGCTACATTCAAGCAGTTGGGCAGTACAGGTTAGTGTGCTCACTTAAGAGCCATCCATGACGACACCTACAGCTTCGTAGGCCCATTAGCAGCATTCCCTGCCGAGCTGAGAGAATAACCCTTAACCAAGGCACCGACGATCTCGACTTTGAGACTCGTTCTTGAAGGCCTCAATTTGAAGGTCTGGACCTGAACTATAGGATCTGCGATTGTGATGTTGGCAACAGCGACATTGATCCAAATATGGAGGTGGCTAGTGCACCAAACAATCATGGACGCAAAGTTCACTCAGGATTGGTGAATCATTCAATTCTTCTCTCTCTTCCGTGTTCATCCATCAACTGCTTCTCTTCACCTTACATAGACGTAGGTGCGCTGTGGCTTACATAGATGTAGGTGCGCTGTGGCTTACATAAACGTAGGTGCGCTGTGGCTTACATAGATGTAGGTGCGCTGTGGCTTACATAGATGTAGGTGCGCTGTGGCTTACATAGACGTAGGTGCGCTGTGGCTTACATAGACGTAGGTGCGCTGTGGCTTACATAGACGTAGGTGCGCTGTGGCTTACATAGACGTAGGTGCGCTGTGGCTTACATAGATGTAGGTGCGCTGTGGCTTACATAGACGTAGGTGCGCTGTGGCTTACATAGACGTAGGTGCGCTGTGGCTTACATAGACGTAGGTGCGCTGTGGCTACCATAGACGTAGGTGCGCTGTGGCTTACATAGACGTAGGTGCGCTGTGGCTTACATAGACGTAGGTGCGCTGTGGCTTACATAGAAGTAGGTGCGCTGTGGCTTACATAGACGTAGGTGCGCTGTGGCTTACATAGACGTAGGTGCGCTGTGGCTTACATAGATGTAGGCGCGTTGTGGCTTACATAGATGTAGGTGCGCTGTGGCTTACATAGATGTAGGTGCGCTGTGGCTTACATAGACGTAGGTGCGCTGTGGCTTACATAGACGTAGCTGCGCTTTGGCTTACATAGACGTAGGTGCGCTGTGGCTTACATAGACGTAGGTGCGCTGTGGCTTACATAGACGTAGGTGCGCTGTGGCTTACATAGACGTAGGTGCGCTGTGGCTTACATAGACGTAGGTGCGCTGTGGCTTACATAGACGTAGGTGCGCTGTGGCTTACATAGACGTAGGTGCGCTGTGGCTTACATAGACGTAGGTGCGCTGTGGCTTACATAGACGTAGCTGCGCTGTGGCTTACATAGACGTAGGTGCGCTGTGGCTTACATAAACGTAGGTGCGCTGTGGCTTACATAGACGTAGGTGCGCTGTGGCTTACATAGACGTAGGTGCGCTGTTGCTTACATAGACGTAGGTGCGCTGTGGCTTACATAGACGTAGGTGCGCTGTGGCTTACATAGACGTAGGTGCGCTGTGGCTTACATAGACGTAGGTGCGCTGTGGCTTACATAGATGTAGGTGCGCTGTGGCTTACATAGATGTAGGCGCGTTGTGGCTTACATAGATGTAGGTGCGCTGTGGCTTACATAGACGTAGGTGCGCTGTTGCTTACATAGACGTAGGTGCGCTGTGGCTTACATAGATGTAGGTGCGCTGTGGCTTACATAGATGTAGGTGTGCTGTGGCTTACATAGATGTAGGTGCGCTGTGGCTTACATAGACGTAGGTGCGCTGTGGCTACCATAGACTTAGGTGCGCTGTGGCTTACATAGACGTAGGTGCGCTGTGGCTTACATAGACGTAGGTGCGCTGTGGCTTACATAGAAGTAGGTGCGCTGTGGCTTACATAGACGTAGGTGCGCTGTGGCTTACATAGATGTAGGTGCGCTGTGGCTTACATAGATGTAGGTGCGCTGTGGCTTACATAGATGTAGGTGCGCTGTGGCTTACATAGATGTAGGCGCGTTGTGGCTTACATAGATGTAGGTGCGCTGTGGCTTACATAGATGTAGGTGTGCTGTGGCTTACATAGATGTAGGTGCGCTGTGGCTTACATAGACGTAGGTGCGCTGTGGCTACCATAGACGTAGGTGCGCTGTGGCTTACATAGACGTAGGTGCGCTGTGGCTTACATAGACGTAGGTGCGCTGTGGCTTACATAGAAGTAGGTGCGCTGTGGCTTACATAGACGTAGGTGCGCTGTGGCTTACATAGATGTAGGTGCGCTGTGGCTTACATAGATGTAGGCGCGTTGTGGCTTACATAGATGTAGGTGCGCTGTGGCTTACATAGACGTAGGTGCGCTGTGGCTTACATAGACGTAGGTGCGCTGTGGCTTACATAGATGTAGGTGCGCTGCGGCTTACATAGATGTAGGTGTGCTGTGGCTTACATAGATGTAGGTGCGCTGTGGCTTACATAGATGTAGGTGTGCTGTGGCTTACATAGATGTAGGTGCGCTGTGGCTTACATAGACGTATGTGCACTGTGGCTTACATAGATGAAGGTGCGCTGTGGCTTACATAGAAGTAGGTGCGCTGTGGCTTACATAGACGTAGGTGCGCTGTGGCTTACATAGATGTAGGTGCGCTGTGGCTTACATAGATGTAGGCGCGTTGTGGCTTACATAGATGTAGGTGCGCTGTGGCTTACATAGACGTAGGTGCGCTGTGGGATTACATAGACGTAGGTGCGCTGTGGCTTACATAGAAGTAGGTGCGCTGTGGCTTACATAGACGTAGGTGCGCTGTGGCTTACATAGATGTAGGTGCGCTGTGGCTTACATAGATGTAGGTGCGCTGTGGCTTACATAGACGTAGGTGCGCTGTGGCTTACATAGACGTAGGTGCGCTGTGGCTTACATAGATGTATGTGCGCTGTGGCTTACATAGATGTAGGTGCGCTGTGGCTTACATAGATGTAGGTGCGCTGTGGCTTACATAGATGTAGGTGTGCTGTGGCTTACATAGATGTAGGTGCGCTGTGGCTTACATAGACGTAGGTGCGCTGTGGCTTACATAGATGTAGGTGCGCTGTGGCTTACACAGACGTAGGTGCGCTGTGGCTTACATAGACGTAGGTCCGTTGTGGCTTACATAGACGTAGGTGCGTTGTGGCTTACATAGACGTAGGTGCGCTGTGGTCTTACATAGATGTATGTGCGCTGTGGCTTACATAGACGTAGCTGCGCTGTGGCTTACATAGACGTAGGTGCGCTGTGGCTTACATAGACGTAGGTGCCCTGTGGCTTACATAGACGTAGGTGCGCTGTGGCTTACATAGACGTAGGTGCGCTGTGGCTTACATAAACGTAGGTGCGCTGTGGCTTACATAGACGTAGGTGCGCTGTGGCTTACATAGACGTAGGTGCGCTGTGGCTTACATAGACGTAGGTGCGCTGTGGCTTACAAGCAAGCTGTGATATTTGCGCCTCAGATCTAATACATCCTCCTTCCTTATAATTATAGTTATGGAAGGCTCCGGTATCACTGCAAACGAATTAAAATCGATAATTGCTCATTCGGCCGTGGCAGTGGAATCATCCGAATTAATATTCAATCTCCCAAACAAAGAAAGGTAGCTGCATTCCCCATCATAGAGGTCTCAGCACACGCCAAAAGACATCAGGCAAAGCAGAAAGTGATCACGACCATGTGTTCCCTGCCATACGATATCATCATTCATTGGAAGCAATCGGAATATCGAAACATGATCAAAACGGATGAAGCGCACAGCTCACGGTGCGCACAGAGAACTAAACTCAGTAGCTCCGGCAGCAAGCCTTCCTTCTCAATCTCTAATCTTTTCACCAGACTGGTCAGCTCCTTCGGGCTCCGTGACGACGACCTAATCTTTTCACCAGACTGGTCAGCTCCTTGTGGCCCCGTGACGACGACCTAATCTTTTCACCAGACTGGTCAGCTCCTTGTGGCCCCTTTGACGACGACCTAATCTTTTCACCAGACTGGTCAGCTCCTTGGGGCTCGTGACGACGACCTAATCTTTTCACCAGACTGGTCAGCTCCTTGTGGCCCCGTGACGACGACCTAATCTTTTCACCAGACTGGTCAGCTCCTTGTGGCCCCGTGACGACGAGAAGCATGTTCTGAACAGTTTGTGTCTAACGCTCCTGAAATATTTTCTTGCAAAGTAAGACGGCTTGGCGTGATACCGACCATGAACCCTAAAACATATTCGTCAATAAAAGATATGGGTGCCATCACAATTCTGGCAACACACCTTAAAGAAAAGAGAAAAAATAGCTTTTCACCATCTGTTGTTACATTCAGCTGCACACATACACACGCAAAATAAATAGAACATTTGGAGAATCTCACGAGATCTCAACAAAACCAACTATCATTATGTGCCTATAGCAGATGACAATTTGGTTTCGAAGCGCGAAAAAGAGATGGATCAGTCTGGCAGTCACAGAACATTCACAGCGTTACAGGTTAAATTTGTTATTAAGATACACTTGACCGAGAGCTTCACTGCAGATATAACAATGTTACCAAAATATTTCAAGTGGCTATCGTCCTTTCAGAAACAAGTGAAAGAGACGAATCTGCTACCATGAAGTCATTGCAGCAGTACTATCTACCAGTCTATATGTCAGTCTGTCTATGTGTATGTGTATATATAATTCGTAAACTCGTGTTGTGATGTCCGTATATGGAAAGATTACAGATAATTTGAAGTATTAATGTGTTATTTATCATCATCACCTTGCCTCATCCCCACTTCATAGGCTTGGCTACCATGTGTGATCTGCCACCCTGTCTCTTGCCTTGATAGTACACATTGTTACAGGTTCTCTGCTCAATCTCTTGATTTTGTCTCCTTACTTTAATCTTTGTCTGCCTCTACCTCGTTTACCCTCTAATCTCTTTGTTTATTTTAATCTGTGTCTGCCTCTACCTCGTTTACCCTCTAATCTCTTTGTTTATTTTAATCTGTGTCTGCCTCTGCCTCGCTTACCCTCCATTCTCTTTGTTTACTTAAATCTACCCCTGGTCTCAGCAGCGAGGCCCGGCTTGAAACGTCAGTTACTCATCGACGGAAAAAACAAGAGTACCTCCGAAGTCGGAGTTATCTGCCTGTGCGGCGAGGGACCACTGTGCACACGGCTGCCAGGGAAAAATGGATTAACACGCAAAATTCAGTTCCTGGTCTCTAGGGACTTCGTCAGGGTTGAAAGCTGGCGAACGCAACAACACCAACTTGAATCTGTGTCTGCCTCTACCTCGTTTACCCTCTATTCTCTCTGTTTATTTTAATCTGTCTGCCTCTACCTCGCTTACCCTCTATTCTCTTTGTTTATTCTAATCTTTGTCTGCCTCTACCTCGTTTACCCTCTATTCTCTTTATTTACTCTAACCTTTGTCTGCCTCTACCTCGTTTACCCTCTATTCTCTCTGTTTATTTTAATCTGTCTGCCTCTACCTCGCTTACCCTCTATTCTCTTTGTTTATTCTAATCTTTGTCGGCCTATACCTCGTTTACCCTCTATTCTCTTCGACGATGACTCCAACTAAAGCTGTTGAGTCTCTGCCTGTGTGAAAAAAAAAACTTCACTTGTTGATGTGTCTGAATTGTGGGGACTTGTTTCTGTCTTCAATTTCATGTTTCCAAGTTTCATTATTTTTTGTTCTTGTCTGTACTGCCAAGTTCTTCCCGCTATTGTGCAAGGTGTTCCACTCGCTGTCGAACCCAGCATTTCTTTAATAGGTTTTGCCACTAAACAGTCGCTCCTCCAGTGAAAACTAACACATCTCCCAGCTATCATGTGTGAACTCACACGTACTGTACGCTAGCACTCACAAATAACAACCGTATTGTATAGGTACCCTCACTCAAAGGGGTAGAGATCAGCAGGGAGGCATGCTAGGTAAGCTGTCCTACCCAAAGTCACAACAATTAAACGCCACACACACACACACACACACACCACACACGCACACTCCAAAATCACACACACCACAATCACACAAACAACACACACACCACACACTGAATGTTCTCCTCAAATTTATTTGAGTATCTTTATTGACGTTCGAATTATTGAATAAATTCCGGGTTTCGTAGCGAGTGAGACAGATGAATAAACCTATAATTCAAGGTCTTTAATGTTCGTTTCTGTTTACGTATGAAGTGTCCCTGATTCTATACGAACTAGATATAACACTTTATTGTTCTTAGTGTTAGTCCTTATGTTCCATTCTCTACATTTAGAAGACCTCACTTAGACGGGACCCATACACACAAGTCTGATGATCCAATCCTGAATGAATTCATCTTCTAACTTTCATGTAACGTCAAGCCTGACTTTCTTTATTTCTAATGAATGGATTATTATGACACCCACCACAGGTCTCAAGTCGTGACAAGCTTCTACTTATGTCAACGATTCACACAAACTAGGACACTGCCAGTCATATTTTGGGCTCTAACATTCCACGATCATTTCTAAGACCTTTATATACTCAGTGACATCGGCTTATCGACTAATCGATACATGAATAGGTGTGCTTCCCTACCTGTGTACCTGTGTTGAATGTACACCCAGGATTGCAGGATGTGGTGAATTTATTGGAGTCCTAATAACAACCGTAACTGTATTTCAAGGTAGGCCATCATATACACACATACACACGTTCTTTTATTGTTCTTGAACATTCCGACTATTTTATTTAACTCACACGCTGTATCACTCAGTAATTGTAATGATATATATAGAGATAAACTACATCGAAAATAAATACGAGTCTAAACCAATGGCTATGAGAACACGAGACTCAAATGTCAACCGCGAAAAAGATGGATTCATGAAATATTAGAAACACTCGGAAACAGCAGCAGCAGAGACCAGCAGGAGAGCAAAAGATGGATTCATGAAATATAAGAAACACTCGGAAACAGCAGCAGCAGAGACCAGCAGGAGAGCAAAGGACCGCTAACTATAATCTTCCCTCGACGCTGTAAGTGAGGATGGCAAGATGAAGAAAAGATATTGAAGCTCTCTCAACTGTTCCGCGTCTTCTTTTAAAACGGTGCAAAAAATTGTGTTGTGTCGTAGTTTATATCCGTTTGAAATGTCTGCCTGAAATGTCTGGTCTGAAATATCTGCTCTGAAATGTCTGCCTGAAATGTCTAGTCTGAAATGTCTGCCTGAAATTTCTGCCTAAAATGTCTGGTCTAAAATGTCTGCCTGAAATATCTGCCTGAAATGTCTGGTCTGAAATGTCTGCCTGAAATGTCTGCCTGAAATGTCTGCTCTGAAATGTCTGCCTGAAATGTCTACCTGAAATTTCTGCCTGAAATGTCTGGTCTGAAATGTCTGCCTGAAATGTCTAGTCTGAAATGTCTACCTGAAATTTCTGCTCTGATATGTCTGCCTGAAATGTCTGGTCTAAAATGTCTGTCTGAAATGTCTGGTCTGAAATTCCTTCCTCAAATGTCTGGTCTGGAATGTCTGCCTGATATGTCTGGTCTGAAATGTCTACATAAAATGTCTGTCTGAAATGTCTGCTTCTCTACCCAGCAACTGTGTTTCCCCTCTTTTACTCGTCTGGTCAACGTCAGCTCTGTATCATCGTTTATTTCCCCTCTTTTATCCCTACTCGACTGGTCAAAGTGCGCTCTGTTTCATCGTTTATTTCCCCTCTTTTATCCCTACTAGTCTGGTCAAAGTGCGCTCTATCTCATCGTTTATTTCCCCTCTTTTATCCCTACTCGTCTGGTCAAAGTGCGCTCTATCTCATCGTTTATTTCCCCTCTTTTATCCCTACTAGTCTGGTCAAAGTGCGCTCTATCTCATCGTTTATTTCCCCTCTTTTATCCCTACTCGTCTGGTCAAAGTGCGCTCTATCTCATCGTTTATTTCCCCTCTTTTATCCCTACTCGTCTGGTCAAAGTGCGCTCTATCTCATCGTTTATTTCCCCTCTTTTATCCCTACTCGTCTGGTCAAAGTGTGCTCTGTCTCATCGTTTATTTCCCCTCTTTTATCCCTACTCGTCTGGTCAAAGTGCGCTCTATCTCATCGTTTATTTCCCTTCTTTTATCCCTACTCGTCTGGTCAAAGTGCGCTCTATCTCATCGTTTATTTCCCCTCTTTTATCCCTACTCATCTGGTCAAAGTGCGCTCTATCTCATCGTTTATTTCCCCTCTTTTATCCCTACTCGTCTGGTCAAAGTGCGCTCTATCTCATCGTTTATTTCCCTTCTTTTATCCCTACTCGTCTGGTCAAAGTGCGCTCTATCTCATCGTTTATTTCCCCTCTTTTATCCCTACTCGTCTGGTCAAAGTGCGCTCTATCTCATCGTTTATTTCCCCTCTTTTATCCCTACTCGTCTGGTCAAAGTGCGCTCTATCTCATCGTTTATTTCCCTTCTTTTATCCCTACTCGTCTGATCAAAGTGAGCTCTATCTCATCGTTTATTTCCCCTCTTTTATCCCTACTCGTCTGGTCAAAGTGCGCTCTGTCTCATCGTTTATTTCCCCTGTTTTATCCCTACTCGTCTGGTCAAAGTGCGCTCTATCTCATCGTTTATTTCCCCTCTTTTATCCCTACTCGTCTGGTCAAAGTGCGCTCTATCTCATCGTTTATTTCCCTCTTTTATCCCTACTCGACTGGTCAAAGTGCGCTCTGTTTCATCGTTTATTTCCCCTCTTTTATCCCTACTCGTCTGGTCAAAGTGCGCTCTGTCTCATCGTTTGTTTCCCCTCTTTTATCCCTACTCGTCTGGTCAAAGTGCGCTCTATCTCATCGTTTATTTCCCCTCTTTTATCCCTACTCGTCTGGTCAAAGTGCGCTCTATCTCATCGTTTATTTCCCCTCTTTTATCCCTACTCGCCTGGTCAAAGTGCGCTCTGTTTTATCGTTTATTTCCCTCTTTTATATCTACTCGTCGGGTCAAAGTGTGCTCTGTCTCATCGTTTATTTCCCCTCTTTTATCCCTACTAGTCTGGTCAAAGTGCGCTCTGTCTCATCGTTTATTTCCCCTCTTTTATCCCTACTCGTCTGGTCAAAGTGCGCTCTATCTCATCGTTTATTTCCCCTCTTTTATCCCTACTCATCTGGTCAAAGTGCGCTCTGTTTCATCGTTTATTTCCCCTCTTTTATCCCTACTCGTCGGGTCAAAGTGTGCTCTGTCTCATCGTTTATTTCCCCTCTTTTATCCCTACTAGTCTGGTCAAAGTGCGCTCTGTCTCATCGTTTATTTCCCCTCTTTTATCCCTACTCGTCTGGTCAAAGTGCGCTCTATCTCATCGTTTATTTCCCCTCTTTTATCCCTACTCATCTGGTCAAAGTGCGCTCTGTCTCTTCGTTTGTTTCCCCTCTTTTATCCCTACTCGACTGGTCAAAGTGCGCTCTGTCTCATCGTTTATTTCCCCTCTTTTATCCCTACTCGTCTGGTCAAAGTACGCTCTATCTCATCGTTTATTTCCCCTCTTTTATCCCTACTCGTCTGGTCAAAGTGCGCTCTATCTCATCGTTTATTTCCCCTCTTTTATCCCTACTCGCCTGGTCAAAGTGCGCTCTGTTTTATCGTTTATTTCCCCTCTTTTATATCTACTCGTCGGGTCAAAGTGTGCTCTGTCTCATCGTTTATTTCCCCTCTTTTATCCCTACTAGTCTGGTCAAAGTGCACTCTGTCTCATCGTTTATTTCCCCTCTTTTATCCCTACTCGTCTGGTCAAAGTGCGCTCTATCTCATCGTTTATTTCCCCTCTTTTATCCCTACTCATCTGGTCAAAGTGCGCTCTGTTTCATCGTTTATTTCCCCTCTTTTATCCCTACTCGTCGGGTCAAAGTGTGCTCTGTCTCATCGTTTATTTCCCCTCTTTTATCCCTACTAGTCTGGTCAAAGTGCGCTCTGTCTCATCGTTTATTTCCCCTCTTTTATCCCTACTCGTCTGGTCAAAGTGCGCTCTATCTCATCGTTTATTTCCCCTCTTTTATCCCTACTCATCTGGTCAAAGTGCGCTCTGTCTCTTCGTTTGTTTCCCCTCTTTTATCCCTACTCGACTGGTCAAAGTGCGCTCTGTCTCATCGTTTATTTCCCCTCTTTTATCCCTACTCGTCTGGTCAAAGTACGCTCTATCTCATCGTTTATTTCCCCTCTTTTATCCCTACTCGTCTGGTCAAAGTGCGCTCTATCTCATCGTTTATTTCCCCTCTTTTATCCCTACTCGTCTGGTCAAAGTGCGCACTATCTCATCGTTTATTTCCCATCTTTTATCCCTACTTGACTGGTCAAAGTGCGCTCTGTCTCATCGTTTATTTCCCCTCTTTTATCCCTACTCGTCTGGTCAAAGTGCGCTCTGTCTCATCGTTTATTTCCCCTCTTTTATCTCTACTCGTCTGGTCAAAGTGCGCTCTATCTCATCGTTTATTTCCCCTCTTTTATCCCTACTCGTCTGGTCAAAGTGCGCTCTATCTCATCGTTTATTTCCCCTCTTTTATCCCTACTCGTCTGGTCAAAGTGCGCTCTGTCTCATCGTTTGTTTCCCCTGTTTTATCCCTACTCGTCTGGTCAAAGTGCGCTCTATCTCATCGTTTATTTCCCCTCTTTTATCCATACTCGTCTGGTCAAAGTGCGCTCTATCTCATCGTTTATTTCCCCTCTTTTATCCCTACTCGTCTGGTCAAAGTGCGCTCTGTCTCATCGTTTATTTCCCCTCTTTTATCCCTACTCGTCTGGTCAAAGTGCGCTCTATCTCATCGTTTATTTCCCCTCTTTTATCTCTACTCGTCTGGTCAAAGTGCGCTCTATCTCATCGTTTATTTCCCCTCTTTTATCCCTACTCGTCTGGTCAAAGTGCGCTCTGTCTCATCGTTTGTTTCCCCTGTTTTATCCCTACTTGTCTGGTCAAAGTGCGCTCTGTCTCATCATTTATTTCTCCTCTTTTATCCCTACTCGTCTGGTCAAAGTGCGCTCTATCTCATCGTTTGTTTCCCCTCTTTTATCCCTACTCGACTGGTTAAATTGCGCTCTATCTCATCGTTTATTTCCCCTCTTTTATCCCTAGTCGTCTGGTCAAAGTGCGCTGTGTCTCATCGTTTATTTCCCCTCTTTTATCCCTTCTCGTCTGGTCAAAGTGTGCTCTATCTCATCGTTTATTTCCCCTCTTTTATCCCTACTCGTCTGGTCAAATTGCGCTCTATCTCATCGTTTATTTCCCCTCTTTTATCCCTACTCGTCTGGTCAAAGTGCGCTCTATCTCATCGTTTATTTCCCCTCTTTTATCCCTACTCGACTGGTCAAAGTGCGCTCTGTTTCATCGTTTATTTCCTCTCTTTTATCCCTACTCGTCTGGTCAAAGTGCGCTCTGTTTCATCGTTTATTTCCCCTCTTTTATCCCTACTCGTCTGGTCAAAGTGCGCTCTGTCTCATCGTTTATTTCCCCTCTTTTATCCCTACTCGTCTGGTCAAAGTGCGCTCTGTTTCATCGTTTATTTCCCCTCTTTTATCCCTACTCGTCTGGTCATAGTACGCTCTGTCTCATCGTTTATTTCTCCTCTTTTATCCATACTCGTCTGGTCAAAGTGCGCTCTGTCTCATCGTTTATTTCCCCTCTTTTATCCCTACTCGTCTGGTCAAAGTGCGCTCTGTTTCATCGTTTATTTCCCCTCTTTTATCCCTACTCGTCTGGTCAAAGTGCGCTCTATCTCATCGTTTATTTCCCCTCTTTTATCCCTACTCGTCTGGTCAAAGTGCGCTCTGTCTCATCGTTTATTTCCCCTCTTTTATCCCTACTCGTCTGGTCAAAGTGCGCTCTGTTTCATCGTTTATTTCCCCTCTTTTATCCCTACTCGTCTGGTCAAAGTGCGCTCTGTCTCATCGTTTATTTCCCCTCTTTTATCCCTACTCGTCTGGTCAAAGTGCGCTCTGTTTCATCGTTATTTTTCCTCTTTTATCCCTACTCTTCTGGTCAAAGTGCGCTCTGTCTCATCGTTTATTTCCCCTCTTTTATCCCTACTCGTCTGGTCAAAGTGCGCTCTGTTTCATCGTTTATTTCTCCTCTTTTATCCCTACTCGTCTGGTCAAAGTGCGCTCTGTCTCATCGTTTATTTCTCCTCTTTTATCCCTACTCGTCTGGTCAAAGTGCGCTCTGTCTCATCGTTTATTTCCCCTCTTTTATCCCTACTCGACTGGTCAAAGTGCGCTCTGTCTCATCGTTTATTTCCCCTCTTTTATCCCTACTCGTCTGGTCAAAGTGCGCTCTGTCTCATCGTTTATTTCCCCTCTTTTATCCCTACTCGTCTGGTCAAAGTGCTCTTTGTCTCATCGTTTATTTCCCCTCTTTTATCCCTACTCGTCTGGTCAAAGTGCGCTCTGTCTCATCGTTTATTTCCCCTCTTTTATCCCTACTCGTCTGGTCAAAGTGCGCTCTGTCTCATCGTTTATTTCCCCTCTTTTATCCCTACTCGTCTGGTCAAAGTGCGCTCTGTCTCATCGTTTATTTCCCCTCTTTTATCCCTACTCGACTGGTCAAAGTGCGCTCTGTCTCATCGTTTATTTCCCTCTTTTATCCCTACTCGTCTGGTCAAAGTGCGCTCTGTTTCATCGTTTATTTCCCCTCTTTTATCCCTACTCGTCTGGTCAAAGTGCGCTCTGTCTCATCGTTTATTTCCCCTCTTTTATCCCTACTCGTCTGGTCAAAGTGCGCTCTGTCTCATCGTTTATTTCCCCTCTTTTATCCCTACTCGTCTGGTCAAAGTGCGCTCTGTCTCATCGTTTATTTCCCCTCTTTTATCCCTACTCGTCTGGTCAAAGTGCTCTCTGTCTCATCGTTTATTTCCCCTTTCAGCTTTTATTTGTTATCGCTCACTTGACGATTCTTGTCTCCTTGTTTTCCCTTGTGTGTGTGTGCCATTTTAGGACTTCATTCGAATGTTGTCCTTGTCCATCTTTGATATCAGCACTGCGATGAGTTAGTTGTTTGTTGTTGTTTGTTGTTGATTGTTGTTGTTTGTTGTTGTTTGTTGTTGTTTGTTGTTGGTTTGCTGTTGTTTGTTGTTGTTTATTGTTGTTTGTTGTTGTTTCTTGTTGTTTGTTGTTGTTTGTTGTTGTTTGTTGTTGGTTTGCTGATGTTTGTTGTTTGAATACGTCAGTTTTATATCTCGAGTGAGGCCTCCCAGTAATAGAATTTTGTGTAAACATAACTTTCTTCCTATTGTCACACCGACAGCCATGTGCCCTCGCCACACAGGCAGATAATCTCTGGCTTCAGAAGTACTCTCTCATTTTTTATCGTCGATAGTTTTTGTCTTTTTTTCGGGGGGGGGGGGGGGAATGATTTTTTTAATGTATCCAATTTGCTCAAGTAGCGGCCATCTTTGTGCCTATATTTCCTAATACCAGGGTTTCTCAACGTGCGCAGGGACGGGGCTAAACATTGGATCTCACTACCAGGAGAGAATTATGATCTCACTACGCAGAGAGGACTAGACATCAGATCTCACTACGCAGAGAGGACTAGACATCAGATCTCACTACGCAGAGAGGACTAGACATCAGATCTCACTACGCAGAAAGGACTAGACATCAGATCTCACTACGCAGAGAGGACTAGACATCAGATCTCACTACGCAGAGAGGACTAGACATCAGATCTCACTACGCAGAGAGGACTAGACATCAGATCTCACTACGCAGAGAGGACTAGACATCAGATCTCACTACGCAGAGAGGACTAGACATCAGATCTCACTACGCAGAGACGACTAGACATCAGATCTCACTAAGCAGAAAGGACTAGACATCAGATCTCACAACCCAGAGCGGGCTAGACATCAGATCTCACAACCCAGAGAGAATTGTGATCGGATTTCACTACCCAGGGAGGGCTAGACATCAGACCTCACTACCCATAGAGGGCTAGACATCAGACCTCACTACCCAGAGAGGGCTAGACATCAGACCTCACTACCCAGAGAGGGCTAGACATCAGACCTCACTACCCAGAGAGGGCTAGACATCAGACCTCACTACCCAGAGAGGGCTAGACATCAGACCTCACTACCCAGAGAGGGCTAGACATCAGACCTCACTACCCATAGAGGGCTAGACATCAGACCTCACTACCCAGAGAGGGCTAGACATCAGACCTCACTACCCAGAGAGGGCTAGACATCAGACCTCACTACCCAGTGAGGGCTAGACATCAGACCTCACTACCCAGAGAGGGCTAGACATCAGACCTCACTACCCGGAGAGGCTAGACATCAGACCTCACTACCCAGAGAGGGCTAGACATCAGACCTCACTACCCAGAGAGGGCTAGACATCGGATCTCACTACCCAGAGAGGGCTAGACATCAGACCTCACTACCCAGAGAGGGCTAGACATCAGACCTCACTACCCGGAGAGGGCTAGACATCAGACCTCACTACCCGGAGAGGGCTAGACATCGGTTCTCACTACTCAGAGAGGGCTTGTGATCGGATCTCACTACCCAGAGACTACGAGAGAGTAAAGCCAAAAGGAAACCACTTATTCGATTGTTCCCACCGCCTGTGATTGGAACCAGGGACCCTCTTGTCCAGATGCTGACGTCTCAGCTCTAGACCACCAGACTAGTAAGTTTATCTTCAGGTCCAACACGAGAATAAGAGTAGGACTTTCGTCAGTTCTTGTTTGGAGGAGTTTGTGAACCTTTGGTTCGTTACCTTCCTCTTCTTGTTGGTGTGGGTGTGAACCTTTAGTTCGTTACCTTCCTCTTCTTGTTGGTGTGGGTGTGAACCTTTAGTTCGTTACCTTCCTCTTCTTGTTGTGTGGGTGTGAACCTTTAGTTCGTTACCTTCCTCTTCTTGTTGGTGTGGGTGTGAACCTTTAGTTCGTTACCTTCCTCTTCTTGTTGGTGTGGGTGTGAACCTTTAGTTCGTTACCTTCCTCTTCTTGTTGTGTGGGTGTGAACCTTTAGTTCGTTACCTTCCTCTTCTTGTTGGTGTGGATGTGAACCTTTAGTTCGTTACCTTCCTCTTCTTGCTGGCGTGGGTGTGAACCTTTAGTTCCTTACCTCCCTCTTCTTGCTGGCGTGGGTGTGAACCTTTAGTTCCTTACCACTCCTCTTCTTGCTGGTGTGGGTGTGAACCTTTAGTTCCTTACCACTCCTCTTCTTGCTGGTGTGATACGAACCGTTCAACATTATCTTCCTTGACATATCACACCACAATAATAATTTTGTTACCATTTATTTTCAAGAACATTTTCATCTTTTCTTCTTCACCTGTTAAAGTGGGTGTAGATGTGTTGTCACTTTTTTACGACAAGAACTCAATATCAGCTACTTTCGGCCCGACAGAAATAGTAGCATCCGTCAGTCATAGTTGACTACATTTTTTTCAGCGCCCCTAGAAATTTTAATTTTTTACTGTCCATTCCCCGTGTATTCTCTTTGTCTATGAATCTCTCTGCTTCTTGTTTGAGTTGGACATTTAGAATGTGTTTCCAGAGATTTTGTCTGCAGCTATTTATTCCCAGGCTGCAGGGTTTATGTTCAGAGTCTTCGTGACACGTTTACACACATCTACAAATCGAAGTTTTCCCCTACTCCTTTTGCCATCTGCTAGTTGTCCATAAAGTTTATCGTTTGGTATACTCTCGGTGTGCACATTTGTATTAATGAAAAGTATTATCAATTATAGTTCATTGATCCAGAAGCTAGCTGTCAGCTATGAGTCGCTGATTGTTTTCAGATCTCTCAACATTTCAATCTTTGTTCCCTGCTGTCAATAAGTATCGACCTTCCATTGCTCTGTGTCAATATTCTCCTACTTCACAATTTGACAACAGAAAACAAATGTTTTGAATGGGCTGGATCATGAATCAAACAAGGACTTTAAGTCGCACAGAAGCCTACCCCAGAACTGTTTGCTTTGAAAACGAACCTTCCCTAAAATAGAATCATGTGTGACTCCGTTTTTTAAAACCTGTTCAAGGATGGAAGCCGGGATGTCAATTTATAATTTATGAACACTTTTGTTAAATTTTGCTTCAGATGCTTTGATAATTGATTCATTTTGCTTGTAGCTTCACTTTGTGTCGTCTGTGTCCCTATAGGACACTGTTTTTGTGAGGTAACGTGGAGGTGTGGGGTTTCATCTGTATCACGGTAAAGCTGTTACCGCAACATGGAGGTGTGGTGTTACATCTTGTATCACGGTAAAGCTGTTACCACAATGTGGAGGTGTGGTGTTACATCTTGTATCACGGTAAAGCTGTTACCAAACCATTTTTCTGAAGTTATATTTTCTTTTTCTGTTCTCCTTTATGCGGAATTAGCCTCATGTCCATCTATGTCTATCTCCACTGTTCCCCCTCCACACACAATTGTGTCTTTAATGGGGGGAGGGGTGCTGGGTAGTCTAGAGGTACGACCTCAACCTCAGTACAGAAAGAACCCGGGTTCAAAGCTCGCCACGGGCGGCAGTGATTTGTTCAAAAACAGAAAAAAATTAATCCGTTATGTCTTCGTGACGTTATCCTCCCTTGATCTCTGGGCTAGTGAGATCCTATGTCTAGCCCACTCTAGGTAGTGAGATTCGGTGTCTAGCCCTCTCTGGCTAGTGAGATCAGATGTCTAGCCCTCTCTGGCTAGTGAGATTCGGTGTCTAGCCCTCTCTGGCTAGTGAGATCAGATGTCTAGCCCTCTCTGGCTAGTGAGATCAGATGTCTAACCCTCTCTGGCTAGTGACAATCCGATGTCTAGCCCTCTCTGGCTAGTGAGATCAGATGTCTAGCCCTCTCTGGCTAGTGAGATCCGATGTCTAGCCCTCTCTGGCTAGTGAGATCCGATGTCTAGCCCTCTCTGGGTAGTGAGATCCGGTGTCTAGCCCTCTCTGGGTAGTGAGATCCGGTGTCTAGCCCTCTCTGGCTAGTGAGATCCGGTGTCTAGCCCTCTCTGGCTAGTGAGATCCGATGTCTAGCCCTCTCTGGCTAGTGAGATCAGATGCCTAGCTCTCTCTGGCTAGTGAGATCCGATGTCTAGCCCTCTCTGGCTAGTGAGATCCGGTGTCTAGCCCTCTCTGGCTAGTGAGATCCGATGTCTAGCCCACTCTGACTAGTGAGATCCGGTGTCTAACCCTCTCTGGCTAGTGAGATCCGATGTCTTGCCCTCTCTGGCTAGTGAGATCCGGTGTCTAGCCCTCCCTGGCTAGTGAGATCTGGTGTCTAGCCCTCTCTGGCTAGTGAGATCTGGTGTCTAGCCCTCTCTGGCTAGTGAGATCCGGTGTTTAGCCCTATCTGGGTAGTGGGATCCGGTGTCTTGTCCTCTCTGGCTAGTGAGATCAGATGTCTAGCCCTCTCTGGCTAGTGAAATCCGGTGTCTAGCCCTCTCTGGGTAGTGAGATCCGGTGTTTAGCCCTATCTGGGTAGTGGGATCCGGTGTCTTGTCCTCTCTGGCTAGTGAGATCAGATGTCTAGCCCTCTCTGGCTAGTGAAATTCGGTGTCTAGCCCTCTCTGGGTACTGAGATCCAATGTTTAGCCCTCTCTGGGTAGTGAGATCCGATGTCTAGCCCTCTCTGGCTAGTGAAATCCGGTGTCTAGCCCTCTCTGGCTACTGAGATCCGATGTCTAGCCCTCTCTAGCTAGTGAGATCCGATGTCTAGCCCTCTCTAGCTAGTGAGATCCGGTGTCTAGCCCTCTCTAGCTAGTGAGATCCGATGTCTAGCCCTCTCTAGCTAGTGAGATCCGATGTCTAGCCCTCTCTGGCTAGTGAGATCAGATGCCTAGCCCTCTCTAGCTAGTGAGATCCGATGTCTAGCCCTCTCTAGCTAGTGAGATCAGATGCCTAGCCCTCTCTAGCTAGTGAGATCCGATGTCTAGCCCTCTCTGGCTAGTGAGATCAGATGCCTAGCCCTCTCTAGCTAGTGAGATCCAATGTTTAGCCCTCTCTGGCTAGTGAGATCCGATGCCTAGCCCTCTCTGGCTAGTGAGATCCGATGTCTAGCCCTCTCTGGCTAGTGAGATCAGATGCCTAGCCCTCTCTAGCTAGTGAGATCCAATGTTTAGCCCTCTCTGGCTAGTGAGATCCGATGCCTAGCCCTCTCTGGGCAGTGAGATCCAATGTTTAGCCCTCTCTGGCTAGTGAGATCCGATGTCTAGCCCTCTCTGGCTAGTGAGATCAGATGCCTAGCCCTCTCTAGCTAGTGAGATCCAATGTTTAGCCCTCTCTGGGTAGTGAGATCCGATGCCTAGCCCTCTCTGGGTAGTGAGATCCAATGTTTAGCCCTCTCTGGTTAGTGAGATCCGATGCCTAGCCCTCTCTAGCTAGTGAGATCAATGTTTAGCCCTCTCTGGGTAGTGAGATCCAATGTTTAGCCCTCTCTGGGTAGTGAGATCCGATGTCTAGCCCTCTCTGGCTAGTGAGATCCGATGCCTAGCCCTCTCTGGCTAGTGAGATCCGATGCCTAGCCCTCTCTGGCTAGTGAGATCCGATGTCTAGCCCTCTCTGGCTAGTGAGATCAGATGCCTAGCCCTCTCTAGCTAGTGAGATCCAATGTTTAGCCCTCTCTGGCTAGTGAGATCCGATGCCTAGCCCTCTCTGGCTAATGAGATCCGATGTCTAGCCCTCTCTGGCTAGTGAGATCAGATGCCTAGCCCTCTCTAGCTAGTGAGATCCAATGTTTAGCCCTCTCTGGCTAGTGAGATCCGATGCCTAGTCCTCTCTGGCTAGTGAGATCCGATGCCTAGCCCTCTCTGGCTAGTGAGATCAGATGCCTAGCCCTCTCTAGCTAGTGAGATCCAATGTTTAGCCCTCTCTGGCTAGTGAGATCCGATGTCTAGCCCTCTCTGGCTAGTGAGATCAGATGCCTAGCCCTCTCTAGCTAGTGAGATCCAATGTTTAGCGCTCTCTGGCTAGTGAGATCCGATGCCTAGCCCTCTCTGGCTAGTGAGATCCGATGTCTAGCCCTCTCTGGCTAGTGGGATCAGATGCCTAGCCCTCTCTGGCTAGTGAGATCAGATGCCTAGCCCTCTCTAGCTAGTGAGATCCAATGTTTAGCCCTCTCTGGCTAGTGAGATCCGATGCCTAGCCCTCTCTGGCTAGTGAGATCAGATGCCTAACCCTCTCTGGCTAGTGAGATCCGATGCCTAGCCCTCTCTGGCTAGTGAGATCAGATGCCTAGCCCTCTCTAGCTAGTGAGATCCAATGTTTAGCCCTCTCTGGCTAGTGAGATCAGATGCCTAGCCCTCTCTGGCTAGTGAGATCAGATGCCTAGCCCTCTCTGGCTAGTGAGATCAGATGCCTAGCCCTCTCTGGCTAGTGAGATCAGATGCCTAGCCCTCTCTGGCTAGTGAGATCCGATGCCTAGCCCTCTCTGGCTAGTGAGATCAGATGCCTAGCCCTCTCTAGCTAGTGAGATCCAATGTTTAGCCCTCTCTGGCTAGTGAGATCCGATGCCTAGCCCTCTCTGGCTAGTGAGATCAGATGCCTAGCCCTCTCTGGCTAGTGCGATCCGATGCCTAGCCCTCTCTAGCTAGTGAGATCAGATGCCTAGCCCTCTCTGGTTAGTGAGATCAGATGCCTAGCCCTCTCTGGCTAGTGAGATCAGATGCCTAGCCCTCTCTGGCTAGTGAGATCAGATGCCTAGCCCTCTCTGGCTAGTGAGATCAGATGCCTAGCCCTCTCTGGCTAGTGAGATCCGGTATCTAGCCCTCTCTGGCTAGTGAGATCAGATGCCTAGCCCTCTCTGGCTAGTGAGATCAGATGCCTAGCCCTCTCTGGCTAGTGAGATCCAATGTCTAGCCCTCTCTGGCAAGTGCGATCAGATGCCTAGCCCTCTCTGGCTAGTGAGATCAGATGCCTAGCCCTCTCTGGCTAGTGAGATCAGATGCCTAGCCCTCTCTGGCTAGTGAGATCAGATGCCTAGCCCTCTCTGGCTAGTGAGATCCGATGTCTAGCCCTCTCTGGCTAGTGAGATCCGGTATCTAGCCCTCTCTGGCTAGTGAGATCAGATGTCTAACCCTCTCTGGCTAGTGACAATCCGATGTCTAGCCCTCTCTGGCTAGTGAGATCCAATGTTTAGCCCTCTCTGGCTAGTGAGATCCGGTGTCTAGCCCTCTCTGGCTAGTGAGATCCGGTATCTAGCCCTCCCTGGCTAGTGAGATCCTATGTCTAGCCCTCTCTTGCTAGTGAAATCCGGTATCTAGCCCTCCCTGGCTAGTGAGATCCTATGTCTAGCCCTCTCTTGCTAGTGAGATCCGGTATCTAGCCCTCCCTGGCTAGTGAGATCCAATGTCTAGCCCTCCCTGGCTAGTGAGATCCTATGTCTAGCCCTCCCTGGCTAGTGAGATCCTATGTCTAGCCCTCCCTGGCTAGTGAGATCCTATGTCTAGCCCTCCCTGGCTAGTGAGATCCTATGTCTAGCCCTCCCTGGCTAGTGAGATCCTATGTCTAGCCCTCCCTGGCTAGTGAGATCCGGTATCTAGCCCTCCCTGGCTAGTGAGATCCTATGTCTAGCCCTCCCTGGCTAGTGAGATCCGGTATCTAGCCCTCCCTGCTAGTGAGATCCGGTATCTAGCCCTCCCTGGCTAGTGAGATCCGGTATCTAGCCCTCTCTGGCTAGTGAGATCAGATGCCTAGCCCTCTCTGGCTAGTGAGATCCTATGTCTAGCCCTCTCTTGCTAGTGAGATCCGGTATCTAGCCCTCCCTGGCTAGTGAGATCCAATGTCTAGCCCTCCCTGGCTAGTGAGATCCAATGTCTAGCCCTCCCTGGCTAGTGAGATCCAATGTCTAGCCCTCCCTGGCTAGTGAGATCCAATGTCTAGCCCTCCCTGGCTAGTGAGATCCAATGTCTAGCCCTCTCTGGCTAGTGAGATCCAATGTCTAGCCCTCCCTGGCTAGTGAGATCCAATGTCTAGCCCTCTCTGGCTAGTGAGATCCTATGTCTAGCCCTCTCGGATATCGGCAATAAACAGAAGGTCCCGTGTGCACTCGCGCACGTTCAAGAACGCTTGCCAGTTAAAAACCGAAAAAGAGTAGAGGCCAGAACATGGTGCGTGACCTCATTTTCTTCTTCTCCGCCTTTTGTCTTCTGATTCTGACATCATCACTTCATCGAATGTTCTTGTATTGTTGTTGTTCTCCGTGTGGTAGGACTCTTGCGTTAGAATTTCCCATTTTCTCTCGCTGAGAGCCAATTCTCTCAACGGAAAGCCCTGCAAACATCCTTATATTACATCACTGGTTACCATTTTATTTCTTTTCATCCAAAAGTTCTTCCTACAATAACTGTTTCGTAACACAACTGTTCTTCATTCTTCTCACATGACTCAATTAATCACATGACTTAATCTCCGACTTCGAAGTGTTGCTATGATGTAAAGTGTTGCTATGATGGAAAGTGTTGTTATGATGGAAAGTGTTGCTATGATGGTAAGTGTTGCTATGATGGAAAGTGTTGCTATGATGGAAAGTGTTGCTATGATGGAAAGTGTTGCTATGATGGAAAGTGTTGCTATGATGGAAAGTGTTGCTATGATGGAAAGTGTTGTTATGATGGAAAGTGTTGCTATGATGGAAAGTGTTGCTGGAAAGTGTTGCTATGATGGAAAGTGTTGCTGGAAAGTGTTGCTATGATGGAAAGTGTTGTTATGATGGAAAGTGTTGCTGTGATTGATGACTATGGAACAGTCGGGTTATTCTGACATCATTTCTTTTATATTTATACACTTGAAATAATCCCCTCTCTCTCTCTCTCTCTCTCTCTGTGTGTGTGTGTGTGTGTGTGTGTGTGTGTGTATGTGTGTATGTGTGTGTATGTGTATGTGTGTGTGTGTGTGTGTGTGTCACCCCCACCCTAATTGCTTTTACTTTAAAAGATGTGAAACTTTTGTTAATGAGAAATGTAACAACTGGGATTTGTTACTCAAATATTGTTATATAATGATGATGTGAGAATGAAAATTACTCTTAGACACGAGAGTTCACAATTTTGATTATGTACTTTGTTTACTAAATAAATATGTCATTTGTATCTTCTTCTGCAAATACTGGTAATTCTTTTGGTTACTGTATTCGTTAATTTGTTTGACATTAAACACAGAATTCAAATTTTGTTTCAACAAAAACTTGTAATTCTAAATAGAGGCTTATCTCCTTAATCATTTTTAAATGAATTCTTATATCAAAAATTCGACATTCGGGAGATTTGAGAACCTTTTGAATGCGGTAACGAATTCAAGAATATCTAGACTTCGTCTCATCTCTAATATATACATATGGTTAGTCAGGTTTAGCGAAAAGATAGACAGGAGGTATAAAGAATGATAACTACTGTCAATATTTTCCCAGATGGCGAAATATACGGCAGACTAGTACTTGGAGCCACCCAAGATGATAGACGGAGACAGCCCAACACATAATCAGGCCTTAGATGATCTCAGCTGGGGAAGGCTTGTTCATGAGGAAGAAAACAACGGTAACTAGATTGTTCTTTATAGTTGCCGGTATCAGCAAATTCCGAGACTACACGCCTTTAGAGTATAATCACATGAATCAACGTTCTCAGCAATATAGGAGAAATGAAACAAAAATATACAAATACGAAAAACACATATTCTCAGAGATAGCTAACAAGTTCACAGAAAACGTATACATAAACACAGCAAACACGTGCACAAAGACACAAAAAATCTAAAACAGAAAACAAAGCATAGATGACAAATATAGTAAATATTAAACATACTCTCCTGATTAAATCAGTCGATGTCCATAGGTCAAGCCGCAGAATGAGCTTTCAAGTGCGATACTGGGCCCCTTTATTTATTCTCTTTTGGATCTTGTTTTCTCATCTTCTCAACAAGTTTCTTTCCGAATGTGGACGCGCCTCTCACTGCTCTCCACGCGGAACGACCGACAGCCATATTTGTCCAGTCACTTTGGCTGATGAAGAAATCTCTCATGGACGCTTTACAAACATCTCATTAGCTAAGTCTTGGTTTGCCCATAAATCTCTTGCCATCACTAAACGCTCAGACACTACCTGCCTGGGGAAATATCCATCTTTCTATCGTGAGTCCATGTACAGCTTCGTACCGTTGTCTCAAAACAAGACCAACTTAACACAATTCGAACAGAACAAGTGAAATTGTTTAACTACATAAAGAGACAGGGTGCCGCGATAGCTCACTGGTTGGTGAACTGGACTACAAAGGACAAGGGGTAGGGTTCGACCCCAACCGACGGCTTCCGGGTTTACCCAGCCTTAAATGGGTACCGGATTTTTTCTGGGAAAGTAAAGCAGCACGGGCGTAATACCGACCACATTACCCCAAAAATCATGTGCTGAAGGTCTGTAAAATTTATGGTCACTAACACCACATTCCCTATACGCCACTTGGCGCGACGGGGGCTCTTTACTTTTACTTTACATGAAGAGACACGATACCATACGGAATGTCATTTGGGAGAGAAAAGTACAAGGTAGACGAAGCAAAAGCAGACCAAGACTCAATTGGACTGATAGCATCAAAAGATAGACAGGTGAACCTGTGATACCCTATCTAGGCATGAGACAGAGCTCAATAGCCAAGTTGAGATCAAGAAACGCCTCACAATGGATGAACATTGTCTACAAGGATGGAAGCTTAGCTCCTTGACAAGTGGACTTAGCTCTTCTGTCCTGCCATTAAAATTCAATATTTTGTGAAGACAGCGCATTTGAGGACATATACACATACTTTGATCCGTATACGAGTGTGCTAGGCACTCGTGTCTTATAAGAAACAAGGGGGAAAAAAGAGACACAGGCAAAGAAAATACATTTGCAAATAACACCAAAGAAATACAGAAATACGAGAAACTAAATATAGAAAAATACAAAACTGTGCAGGCAACATCAAACAAATATTGAAACACGTTACAGATAATGCAACAGAGAGAGAGAGAGAGAGAGAGAGAGAGAGAGAGAGAGAGAGACATCGACATGGTGACAAAGACATATTGAAACACGTTACAGATAATGCAACACAGAGAGAGAGAGACATCAACATGATGACAAACAAAAATTGAAACACGTTACAGATAATGCAACACAGAGAGGGAGAGACATCAACATGATGACAAACAAATATTGAAACACGTTACAGATAATGCAACACAGAGAGAGAGAGAGACATCAACATGATGACAAACAAATATTGAAACACGTTACAGATAATGCAACACAGAGAGGGAGAGACATCGACATGATGACAAACAAATATTGAAACACGTTATAGATAATGCAACACACAGAGAGAGAGAGAGAGAGACATCGACATGATGACAAACAAATATTGAAACACGTTACAGATAATGCAACACACAAAGAGAGAGAGAGAGAGAGAGACATCGACATGATGACAAACAAATATTAAAACACGTTACAGATAATGCAACAGAGAGAGAGAGAGTGAGAGAGACATCGACATGATGACAAACAAAATTGAAACACGTTATAGATAATGCAACAGAGAGAGAGAGAGAGTGAGAGAGAGAGAGAGACATCGACATGATGACAAACAAAAATTGAAACACGTTATAGATAATGCAACACAGAGAGAGAGAGACAGACATGATGAGAAACAAAAATTGAAACACATTACAGATAATGCAACACACAGAGAGAGAGAGAGACATGACATGATGAGAAACAAAAATTGAAACACGTTACAGATAATGCAACACAGAGAGAGAGAGAGACATCGACATGATGACAAACAAATATTAAAACACGTTACAGATAATGCAACAGAGAGAGAGAGAGAGAGTGAGAGAGTGAGAGACATCGACATGATGACAAACAAATATTGAAACAAGTTACAGATAATGCAACACAGAGAGAGAGAGAGACAGACATGATGACAAACAAATATTGAAACACATTACAGATAATGCAACACAGAGAGAGAGAGAGAGAGAGAGAGAGAGAGAGATGATGACAAACAAATATTGAAACACGTTACAGATAATGCAACACAGAGAGAGAGAGAGAGAGAGAGAGAGAGAGAGAGAGACATGATGACAAACAAATATTGAAACACATTACAGATAATGCATCACAGTTGGTGGTCATTTAAAGTAAGTAAAGTTACATCGACATGATGACAAACAAATGATAAATAAAGTGGCATAAGTCTCCGAATACTTACAACTGACACACATTGATGGGTGTCTTGTCGAATAAAGAGGGTAGTTTCTGTCACTGGAATGGAGGGGCGATGATTCATAGTGTCAGTTAATGAGAAGTGGGTGATGTGAGGGTAGGAAGTGGGTGATGTGAGGGTAAGAAGTGGGTGATGTGAGGGTAGGAAGTGGGTGATGTGAGGGTAAGAAGTGGGTGATGTGAGGGTAAGCAGTGGGTGATGTGAGGGTAGGAAGTGGGTGATGTGAGGGTAAGCAGTGGGTGATGTGAGGGTAGGAAGTGGGTGATGTGAGGGTAGGAAGTGGGTGATGTGTGGGTAGGAAGTGGGTGATGTGAGGGTAGGAAGTGGGTGATGTGAGGGTAGGAAGTGGGTGATGTGAGGGTAGGAAGTGGGTGATGTGAGGGTAAGAAGTGGGTGATGTGAGGGTAAGCAGTGGGTGATGTGAGGGTAAGAAGTGGGTGATGTGAGGGTAAGAAGTGGGTGATGTGAGGGTAAGCAGTGGGTGATGTGAGGGTAAGCAGTGGGTGATGTGAGGGTAAGAAGTGGGTGATGTGAGGGTAGGAAGTGGGTGATGTGAGGGTAAGAAGTGGGTGATGTGAGGGTAAGAATTGGGTGATGTGAGGGTAAGAAGTGGGTGATGTGAGGGTAAGAAGTGGGTGATGTGAGGGTAAGAAGTGGGTGATGTGAGGGTAAGCAGTGGGTGATGTGAGGGTAAGAAGTGGGTGATGTGAGGGTATGACGTCAGCGTCTGACATGAGGATTAGTGTTAGAAGCCACAAGCGATGGGAACTTCTCACTTTCGTGGTTTCGTCTTGTTGTTACCTCCCCTGCTCTCTGAGTAGTAAGATGTCCAGCCCTCTCTGGGTGGTGAGATGTCCAGCCCTCTCTGGGTGGTGAGATGTCCAGCCCTCTCTGGGTGGTGAGATGTCCAGCCCTATCTGGGTGGTGAGATGTCTAGCCCTCTCTGGGTGGTGAGATGTCTGGCCCTCTCTGGGTGGTGAGATGTCTAGCCCTCTCTGGGTGGTGAGATGTCTAGCCCTCTCTGGGTGGTGAGATGTCCAGCCCTCTCTGGGTGGTGAGATGTCTAGCCCTCTCTGGGTGGTGAGATGTCTAGCCCTCTCTGGGTGGTGAGATGTCCAGCCCTCTCTGGGTGGTGAGATGTCCAGCCCTCTCTGGGTGGTGAGATGTCTGGCCCTCTCTGGGTGGTGAGATGTCTAGCCCTCTCTGGGTGGTGAGATGTCCAGCCCTCTCTGGGTGGTGAGATGTCCAGCCCTCTCTGGGTGGTGAGATGTCCAGCCCTCTCTGGGTGGTGAGATGTCCAGCCCTCTCTGGGTGGTGAGATGTCTGGCCCTCTCTGGGTGGTGAGATGTCTAGCCCTCTCTGGGTGGTGAGATGTCTAGCCCTCTCTGGGTGGTGAGATGTCCAGCCCTCTCTGGGTGGTGAGATGTCCAGCCCTCTCTGGGTGGTGAGATGTCCAGCCCTCTCTGGGTGGTGAGATGCCTAGTCCTCTCTGGGTGGTGAGATGTCTGGCCCTCTCTGGGTGGTGAGATGTCTAGCCCTCTCTGGGTGGTGAGATGTCTAGCCCTCTCTGGGTGGTGAGATGTCTAGCCCTCTCTGGGTGGTGAGATGTCTAGCCCTCTCTGGGTGGTGAGATGTCCAGCCCTCTCTGGGTGGTGAGATGTCCAGCCCTCTCTGGGTGGTGAGATGTCTAGCCCTCTCTGGGTGGTGAGATGTCTAGCCCTCTCTGGGTGGTGAGATGTCTAGCCCTCTCTGGGTGGTGAGATGTCTAGCCCTCTCTGGGTGGTGAGATGTCTGGCCCTCTCTGGGTGGTGAGATGTCTAGCCCTCTCTGGGTGGTGAGATGTCTGGCCCTCTCTGGGTGGTGAGATGTCTAGCCCTCTCTGGGTGGTGAGATGTCTAGCCCTCTCTGGGTGGTGAGATGTCTAGCCCTCTCTGGGTGGTGAGATGTCTGGCCCTCTCTGGGTGGTGAGATGTCTGGCCCTCTCTGGGTGGTGAGATGTCTAGCCCTCTCTGGGTGGTGAGATGTCTAGCCCTCTCTGGGTGGTGAGATGTCTAGCCCTCTCTGGGTGGTGAGATGTCTAGCCCTCTCTGGGTGGTGAGATGTCTAGCCCTCTCTGGGTGGTGAGATGTCTAGCCCTCTCTGGGTGGTGAGATGTCTAGCCCTCTCTGGGTGGTGAGATGTCTAGCCCTCTCTGGGTGGTGAGATGTCTAGCCCTCTCTGGGTGGTGAGATGTCTAGCCCTCTCTGGGTGGTGAGATGTCTAGCCCTCTCTGGGTGGTGAGATGTCTAGCCCTCTCTGGGTGGTGAGATGTCTGGCCCTCTCTGGGTGGTGAGATGTCTAGCCCTCTCTGGGTGGTGAGATGTCTAGCCCTCTCTGGGTGGTGAGATGTCTAGCCCTCTCTGGGTGGTGAGATGTCTAGCCCTCTCTGGGTGGTGAGATGTCTAGCCCTCTCTGGGTGGTGAGATGTCTAGCCCTCTCTGGGTGGTGAGATGTCTAGCCCTCTCTGGGTGGTGAGATGTCCAGCCCTCTCTGGGTGGTGAGATGTCTAGCCCTCTCTGGGTGGTGAGATGTCTAGCCCTCTCTGGGTGTTGAGATGTCTAGCCCTCTCTGGGTGGTGAGATGTCTAGCCCTCTCTGGGTGGTGAGATGTCTAGCCCTCTCTGGGTGGTGAGATGTCTAGCCCTCTCTGGGTGGTGAGATGTCTAGCCCTCTCTGGATGGTGAGATGTCTAGCCCTCTCTGGATGGTGAGATGTCTAGCCCTCTCTGAGTAGTTAGATGTCTAGCCCTCTCTGGGTGGTGAGATGTCTAGCCCTCTCTGGGTGGTGAGATGTCTAGCCCTCTCTGGGTGGTGAGATGTCCAGCCCTCTCTGGGTGGTGAGATGTCTAGTCCTCTCTGGGTGGTGAGATGTCTAGCCCTATCTGGGTGGTGAGATTTCTAGCCCTCTCTGGATGGTGAGATGTCTAGCCCTCTCTGGGTGGTGAGATGTCTGGCCCTCTCTGGGTGGTGAGATGTCTAGCCCTCTCTGGGTGGTGAGATGTCCAGCCCTCTCTGGGTGGTGAGATGTCTAGCCCTCTCTGGGTGGTGAGATGTCTTGCCCTCTCTGGGTGGTGAGATGTCTAGCCCTCTCTGGGTGGTGAGATGTCTAGCCCTCTCTGGGTGGTGTGATGTCTAGCCCTCTCTGGGTGGTGAGATGTCTAGCCCTCTCTGGGTGGTGAGATGTCTAGCCCTCTCTGGGTGGTGAGATGTCTAGCCCTCTCTGGGTGGTGAGATGTCTAGCCCTCTCTGGGTGGTGAGATGTCTAGCCCTCTCTGAGTAGTTAGATGTCTAGCCCTCTCTGTGTGGTGAGATGTCTAGCCCTCTCTGGGTGGTGAGATGTCTAGCCCTCTCTGGGTGGTGAGATGTCCAGCCCCCTCTGGGTGGTGAGATGTCTAGCCCTCTCTGGGTGGTGAGATGTCTGGCCCTCTCTGGGTGGTGAGATGTCTAGCCCTCTCTGGGTGGTGAAGATGTCTAGCCCTCTCTGGGTGGTGAGATGTCTAGCCCTCTCTGGATGGTGAGATGTCTAGCCCTCTCTGGGTGGTGAGATGTCTAGCCCTCTCTGAGTAGTTAGATGTCTAACCCTCTCTGGGTGGTGATATGTCTAGCCCTCTCTGGGTGGTGAGATGTCTAGCCCTCTCTGGGTGGTGAGATGTCTAGCCCTCTCTGGGTGGTGAGATGTCTTGCCCTCTCTGGGTGGTGAGATGTCTAGCCCTCTCTGGGTGGTGAGATGTCTAGCCCTCTCTAGGTGGTGAGATGTCTAGCCCTCTCTGGGTGGTAAGATGTCTAGCCCTCTCTGGGTGGTGAGATGTCTAGCCCTCTCTGTGTGGTGAGATGTCTAGCCCTCTCTGGGTGGTGAGATGTCTAGCCCTCTCTGAGTAGTTAGATTTCTAACCCTCTCTGGGTGGTGAGATGTCTAGCCCTCTCTGGGTGGTGAGATGTCTAGCCCTCTCTGGGTGGTGAGATGTCCAGCCCTCTCTGGGTGGTGAGATGTCTAGCCCTCTCTGGGTGGTGAGATGTCTAGCCCTCTCTGGGTGGTGAGTTGTCTAGCCCTCTCTGGGTGGTGAGATGTCTAGCCCTCTCTGGGTGGTAAGATGTCTAGCCCACTCTGGGTGGTGAGATGTCTAGCCCTCTCTAGGTGGTGAGATGTCTAGCCCTCTCTGGGTGGTGAGATGTCTAGTCTGATAAATAACTGTCGAGATCGAAAGATGTGGAGAGACATGATCACCTACACCAGCAGACATGATACTTGATGATGATGATGATGATGATGATGATGATATGATGATGCAAATCGTCCATGTTCTTCTATAAACGACATCTCGTTTATCGATCTAAAATTGTTAGTGAATGAGAAGACAATGATGTCATCACAAATAGAACTTCCGAGACTACATAGTCTGTTCCCAGGAACACCGCTAGGAAGCAGAGCACGGTCTTGATCAGCTCGGATTTTTGCCGCTCTTGACGCATGCAGTCAGCTGTAGGTCGTTGGCTCTGATCTGTTGTTCGCCACTCCTGACGCAAGCAGTCAGCTGTGGGTCGTTGACTCTCATCTGTTGTTCACCACTCATGACGCAGCAGTCCGCTGTGGTTCGTTGACTCAGATCTGTTGTTCGCCGCTAGTGACGCAAGCAGTCAGCTGTGGGTCGTTGACTCTGATCTATTGTTCGCCACTCCTGATGCATGCAGTCAGATGTGGGTCGTTGACTCTGATCCGTTGTTCGCCGCTCTTGGTGCATGCAGTCAGCTGTGTGTCGTTGACTCTGATCTATTGTTCGCCACTCCTGACGCAAGCAGTCAGCTGTGGGTCGTTGACTCTAATCTGTTGTCGCCACTCCTAACGCAAACAGTCAGCTGTGGGTCGTTGACTCTGATCTGTTGTTCGCCACTCCTGACGCAAGCAGTCAGCTGTGGGTGGTTGACTCTGATCTGTTGTTCACCACTCCTGACGCCGGCAGTCAGCTGTGGGTCGTTGACTCTGATCTGTTGTTCGCCACTCCTGACGCAAGCAGTCAGCTGTGGGTCGTTGACTCTGATCTGTTGTTCACCACTCCTGACGCAAGCAGTCAGCTGTGGGTCGCTGACCACACTCATTATATTGAGGGACATCTTCTTCACGAGCAGTCGGCACAGGTTCATGTCCTGGTTAGGGATATCTCTTGTCTTCTGTTATTTTTATGTGTGAATGTTTCCATACAAATGCGTTTGTCCATGTATAATTTCACTAATCAAGCTTTCTAATAGGCAACACAGTAGCAACTGTTGAAGTCGTCTTTCATCGCCATGAAGCTGTAACTGTGTTATCTTTCTTTCAACGATTTTATTCTAGTCATATTTATTCTAGTCATATTTATTCTAGTCATATTTATTCTAATCATATTTATTCTAGTCATATTTATTCTGTCAGATGTATCGCAGTCCTACGCAGTATTGTACGCTTTCTCTCCCCTTTCACAGACTGAACTCAAATCACGGGAGCAAACTCTGTCAACCCAAATCCTATGGGACAAGTCCTTCCAAAAATCGATGTCTGTGGAGCGTGATAATAATCTTGGCGGGGATATCTACAAAGATAAGAAAAGCTTGAAATAAACCCGGGCCAGAAAGACTCCGTTTCTGGTTAGATTCCTAAGAGAGACATCTCCGATTACAAACAACTGGTGTTTTTATTTTTTTCTTGAAAAGAACAAAATGTGAATTCTAAAATGTGATTGCATTTTTGTAATTTGTTCTACAAGAGAAGAAAGCAAACAAGAAGTATCAGGCAGAGAATAAGATGGAAGTGATTGGTCACGTGATCAGAATGGAGGAAAGTCCCGAGTCAAATATTCACTTGGACACCAGGTGACAAGGACCAAGGGAAACAACTTACAGCGAGGGATTAACCATAGCCGTCTAAACATTTTCTAAGGCCTTAAAGCTAACAGTGCTCAGTGGTTAGTGAACTGGACTACAAAAGAACAAGAGATAGGGTTCGATCCCAACCGACGGCTTCCGGGTTCACCCAGCCTTAAATGGGTACCGGATTTTTTTCTGGGAAAGTAAAGCAGCACGGGCGTAATACCGACCACATTACCCCAAAAATCATGTGCTGAAGGTCTGTAAAATATAGGGTCACTAACACCATATTCCCTATACGCCACTTGGCGTGACAGGGGTACTTGACTTCTTTATTTATTTAAGGCTAACAGAAAATTGCCGTAAAACTTCCAAATAGCACAACGTTTTCAGCTTTGGGAGCACTGGCAGGTGAGGGTAGAGTGACGTCAGCCATCTATACCTCCTTAAGCTAATGACGTCACGCTAGTTGGAGGGTTTTCCGGTTCTATTTTCTGCCCGGGGAATTTGAATATCTGTACGTGGCTATTGCTCAAATATGGGCATAGGAAGACCAAGCACCATACTCGGATGATTTCTGTGTCATCCTCGGCTGAGAGGAACTAAGATTATACTTATTTCTGTGTCGTGCTTGGCTGAGAGGAAGTAAGATTATACTGACTTCTGTGTGCTGCTTGGCTGAGAGGAACTAAGATTATACTGACTTCTGTGTGCTGCTTGGCTGAGAGGAACTAAGATTATACTTATTTCTGTGTCGTGCTTGGCTGAGAGGAAGTAAGATTATACTGACTTCTGTGTGCTGCTTGGCTGAGAGGAACTAAGATTATACTTATTTCTGTGTCGTGCTTGGCTGAGAGGAAGTAAGATTATACTGACTTCTGTGTGCTGCTTGGCTGAGAGGAACTAAGATTATACTGACTTCTGTGTGCTGCTTGGCTGAGAGGAACTAAGATTATACTTATTTCTGTGTCGTGCTTGGCTGAGAGGAAGTAAGATTATACTGACTTCTGTGTGCTGCTTGGCTGAGAGGAACTAAGATTATACTTATTTCTGTGTCGTGCTTGGCTGAGAGGAACTAAGATTATACTGATTTCTGTGTCGTGCTTGGCTGAGAGGAACTAAGATTATACTTATTTCTGTGTCGTGCTTGGCTGAGAGGAACTAAGATTATACTGACTTCTGTGTCGTGCTTGGCTGAGAGGAACTAAGATTATACTGACTTCTGTGTCGTGCTTGGCTGAGAGGAACTAAGATTATACTGACTTCTGTGTCGTGCTTGGCTGAGAGGAACTAAGATTATACTGACTTCTGTGTCGTGCTTGGCTGAGAGGAACTAAGATTATACTGACTTCTGTGATATCCTTGGCTGAGAGGAACTAAGATTATACTGACTTCTGTGTCGTGCTTGGCTGAGAGGAACTAAGATTATACTGACTTCTGTGTCGTGCTTGGCTGAGAGGAACTAAGATTATACTGACTTCTGTGATATCCTTGGCTGAGAGGAACTAAGATTATACTGACTTCTGTGATATCCTTGGCTGAGAGGAACTAAGATTATACTGACTTCTGTGTCGTGCTTGGCTGAGAGGAACTAAGATTATACTGACTTCTGTGTCGTGCTTGGCTGAGAGGAACTAAGATTATACTGACTTCTGTGATATCCTTGGCTGAGAGGAACTAAGATTATACTGACTTATGTCACGTCCACGGCTGAAAGGAACTAAGATTATTTTGACTTCTGTGTCGCGCTTGGCTGAGAGGAACTAAGATTATACTGACTTCTGTGATTTACTCGGCTGAGAGGAACTAAGATTATACTGACAGCAGGCTTGGTACTTGATGATGATAATGATGATGACGATGATGATGATGATGATGATGATGATGATGATGATGATGATGATGATGATGATGATGATGATGATGATGATGATAACATGAACTACGACAAAACAAATCTACATCAACTGAACATTTTTTTAGAGGGAACACAGAAGAAGATACTGCCTTTCCAGGTACTTCTGATGTCATATCATTGGCCTATCAGTGTAAGGTGGTATCTGTGCTCAACATGCAGCTTGTGACACCGACTGGTAGAAGAACAATGACACTAGACTAACACAACCTGACTAGGACTATCAGTGTAAGGTGGTATCTGTGCTCAACATGCAGCTTGTGACGTCACCCTATCAGTGTAAGGTGGTATCTGTGCTCAACATGCAGCTTGTGACATATCATCATCTGTAAGACTACTCAACATGCAGCTGTGACTCAGGCCTATCAGTGTAAGGTGGTATCTGTGCTCAACATGCAGCTTGTGACGTCATATCATTGGCCTATCAGTGTAAGGTGGTATCTGTGCTCAACATGCAGCTTGTGACGTCATATCATTGGCCTATCAGTGTAAGGTGGTATCTGTGCTCAACATGCAGCTTGTGACGTCATATCATTGGCCTATCAGTGTAAGGTGGTATCTGTGCTCAACATGCAGCTTGTGACGTCATATCATTGGCCTATCAGTGTAAGGTGGTATCTGTGCTCAACATGCAGCTTGTGACGTCATATCATTGGCCTATCAGTGTAAGGTGGTATCTGTGCTCAACATGCAGCTTGTGACGTCATATCATTGGCCTATCAGTGTAAGGTGGTATCTGTGCTCAACATGCAGCTTGTGACGTCATATCATTGGCCTATCAGTGTAAGGTGGTATCTGTGCTCAACATGCAGCTTGTGACGTCATATCATTGGCCTATCAGTGTAAGGTGGTATCTGTGCTCAACATGCAGCTTGTGACACCGACTGGTAGAAGAACAACGACACTAGACGAACACAACCTGACTAGGACTATCATTTTCTCATCTAGATTTCCCAACTCAGTCTGAACAAGTAAATTGGGAGTAACGGTGGAAGGCAAACCCGGTCCAAAATATGCATTAATGAAGTCTGATACCTCGGGTTGAACGGTGCACAGCATCACAGCTTAGTTGTAAACTGCAATAAGACGTAATCAATACTCATGGGAACGAACATCAATGAATTGATAGAATCAAAGACAACTTCACACTTTCTTCTCCACCAGTGATCTCTGCAAGAGAGAGTGACCAGCCCTCCAGGACTCCAGGAAAGCCTCGGGAATTGACAGAATCCCTTGATGACGGGGGGTTCCTCGACACGTGGACCCCGTTAGACAAAATGGGGAATATCAGTCTTACAACAGACAACCTTCGGTAAGACATTTATCTCTTCATTACCTGTCGCTAATTCAAGGTATGCAAAGAAAGAAAGAATGTAAGAAAGAAATAAAGAAAGCCCTTTTAGTTGCCGGTAGTAATAACCTGTCAGCTTTTGTTGCCGGTAGTAATAACCTGTCAGCTTTTGTTGTAGGTAGTAATAACCTGTCAGCTTTTGTTGTAGGTAGTAATAACCTGTCAGCTTTTGTTGTAGGTAGTAATAACCTGTCAGCTTTTGTTGTAGGTAGTAATAACCTATCAGCTTTTGTTGTAGGTAGTAATATACTGTCAGCTTTAGTTGTAGGTAGTAATAACCTGTCAGCTTTTGTTGTAGGTAGTAATAACCTGTCAGCTTTTGTTGTAGGTAGTAATAACCTGTCAGCTTTTGTTGCCGGTAGTAATAACCTGTCAGCTTTTGTTACCGGTAGTAATAACCTGTCAGCTTTTGTTTACCTTTTGTTGCCGGTAGTAATAACCTGTCAGCTTTTGTTGCCGGTAGTAATAACCTGTCAGCTTTTGTTGTAGGTAGTAATAACCTGTCAGCTTTAGTTGCCGGTAGTACTAACCTGTCAGCTTTTGTTGCCGGTAGTAATAACCTGTCAGGTTTTGTTGTAGGTAGTAACAACCTGTCAGCTTTTGTTGTAGGTAGTAATAACCTGTCAGGTTTTGTTGTAGGTAGTAATAACCTGTCAGCTTTAGTTGCCGGTAGTACTAACCTGTCAGCTTTTGTTGCCGGTAGTAATAACCTGTCAGGTTTTGTTGCTGGTAGTAATAACCTATCAGCTTTTGTTGCCGGTAGTACTAACCTGTCAGCTTTTGTTGCCGGTAGTACTAACCTGTCAGCTTTTGTTGCCGGTAGTAATAACCTGTCAGCTTTGGTTGCCGGTAGTACTAACCTGTCAGCTTTTGTTGTAGGTAGTAATAACCTGTCAGCTTTTGTTGTAGGTAGTAATAACCTGTCAGCTTTTATTGCCGGTAGTAATAACCTGTCAGCTTTGGTTGCCGGTAGTAATAACCTGTCAGCTTTTATTGCCGGCAGTAATAACCTGTCAGCTTTTGTTGTAGGTAGTAATAACCTGTCAGCTTTTGTTGCCGGTAGTAATAACCTGTCAGCTTTTGTTGTAGGTAGTAATAACCTGTCAGCTTTTAATGCCGGTAGTAATAACCTGTCAGCTTTGGTTGCCGGTAGTACTAACCTGTCAGCTTTGGTTGCCGGTAGTAATAACCTGTCAGCTTTAGTTGCCGGTAGTAATTACCTGTCTGCTTTAAATGCCGGTAGTAATAACCTGTCAGCTTTTGTTGTAGGTAGTAATAACCTGTCAGCTTTTGTTGTAGGTAGTAATAACATGTCAGCTTTTGTTGTAGGTAGTAATAACCTGTCAGCTTTTGTTGTAGGTAGTAATAGCCTGTCAGCTTTAGTTGCCGGTAGTAATAACATGTCAGCTTTTGTTGTAGGTAGTAATAACCTGTCAGCTTTTGTTGTAGGTAGTAATAACCTGTCAGCTTTTGTTGCCGGTAGTAATAACCTGTCAGCTTTGGTTGCCGGTAGTAATAACCTGTCAGCTTTAGTTGCCGGTAGTAATAACCTGTCAGCTTTGGTTACCGGTAGTAATAACCTGTCAGCTTTTGTTGCCGGTAGTACTAACCTGTCAGCTTTTGTTGTAGGTAGTAATAACCTGTCAGCTTTTGTTGCCGGTAGTAATAACCTGTCAGCTTTTGTTGCCGGTAGTAATAACCTGTCAGCTTTTGTTGCCGGTAGTAATAACCTGTCAGCTTTTGTTGCCGGTAGTAATAACCTGTCAGCTTTTGTTGCCGGTAGTAATAACCTGTCAGCTTTGGTTGCCGGTAGTAATAACCTGTCAGTTTTAGTTGCCGGTAGTAATAACCTGTCAGCTTTGGTTACCGGTAGTAATAACCTGTCAGCTTTTGTTGCCGGTAGTACTAACCTGTCAGCTTTTGTTGTAGGTAGTAATAACCTGTCAGCTTTTGTTGCCGGTAGTAATAACCTGTCAGCTTTTGTTGCCGGTAGTAATAACCTGTCAGCTTTTGTTGCCGGTAGTAATAACCTGTCAGCTTTTGTTACCTGTAGTACTAACCTGTCAGCTTTTGTTGTAGGTAGTACTAACCTGTCAGCTTTTGTTGCCGGTAGTACTAACCTGTCAGCTTTAGTTGCCGGTAGTAATAACATGTCAGCTTTTGTTGTAGGTAGTAATAACCTGTCAGCTTTTGTTGTAGGTAGTAATAACCTGTCAGCTTTTGTTGTAGGTAGTAATAACCTGTCAGCTTTTGTTGTAGGTAGTAATAACCTGTCAGCTTTTGTTGTAGGTAGTAATAACCTGTCAGCTTTGGTTGCCGGTAGTAATAACCTGTCAGCTTTTGTTGCCGGTAGTAATAACCTGTCAGCTTTTGTTGCCGGTAGTAATAACCTGTCAGCTTTTGTTGCCGGTAGTACTAACCTGTCAGCTTTTGTTGCCGGTAGTACTAACCTGTTAGCTTTTGTTGCCGGTAGTACTAACCTGTCAGCTTTTGTTGCCGGTAGTACTAACCTGCCAGCTTTTGTTGCCGGTAGTACTAACCTGCCAGCTTTTGTTGTAGGTAGTAATAACCTGTCAGCTTTTGTTGCCGGTAGTACTAACCTGTCAGCTTTTGTTGCCGGTAGTACTAACCTGTCAGCTTTTGTTGCCGGTAGTACTAACCTGTCAGCTTTTGTTGCCGGTAGTACTAACCTGTCAGCTTTTGTTGCCGGTAGTACTAACCTGTCAGCTTTTGTTGCCGGTAGTACTAACCTGCCAGCTTTTGTTGTAGGTAGTAATAACCTGTCAGCTTTTGTTGTAGGTAGTAATAACCTGTCAGCTTTTGTTGTAGGTAGTCATAACCTGCCAGCTTTGGTTGCCGGTAGTAATAACCTGTCAGCTTTGGTTGCCGGTAGTAATAACATGTCAGCTTTTGTTGTAGGTAGTAATAACCTGTCAGCTTTTGTTGCCGGTAGTAATAACCTGTCAGCTTTTGTTGTAGGTAGTAATAACCTGTCAGCTTTTGTTGCCGGTAGTACTAACCTGTCAGCTTTTGTTTTAGGTAGTAATAACATGTCAGCTTTTGTTGTAGGTAGTAATAACCTGTCAGCTTTTGTTGCCGGTAGTAATAACCTGTCAGCTTTTGTTGCCGGTAGTAATAACCTGTCAGCTTTTGTTGTAGGTAGTAAAAACCTGTCAGCTTTTGTTGCCGGTAGTACTAACCTGTCAGCTTTTGTTGTAGGTAGTAATAACCTGTCAGCTTTTGTTTTAGGTAGTAATAACCTGTCAACTTTTGTTGTAGGTAGTAATAACCTGTCAGCTTTTGTTGCCGGTATTAATAACCTGTCAGCTTTTGTTGTAGGTAGTAATAACCTGTCAGCTTTTGTTGCCGGTAGTAATAACCTGTCAGCTTTTGTTGCCGGTAGTAATAACCTGTCAGCTTTTGTTGTAGATAGTAATAACCTGTCAGCTTTTGTTGTAGGTAGTAATAACCTGTCAGCTTTTGTTGTAGGTAGTAATAACCTATCAGCTTTTGTTGTAGGTAGTAATATACTGTCAGCTTTAGTTGTAGGTAGTAATAACCTGTCAGCTTTTGTTGTAGGTAGTAATAACCTGTCAGCTTTTGTTGTAGGTAGTAATAACCTGTCAGCTTTTGTTGCCGGTAGTAATAACCTGTCAGCTTTTGTTACCGGTAGTAATAACCTGTCAGCTTTTGTTGCCGGTAGTAATAACCTGTCAGCTTTTGTTGCCGGTAGTAATAACCTGTCAGCTTTTGTTGTAGGTAGTAATAACCTGTCAGCTTTAGTTGCCGGTAGTACTAACCTGTCAGCTTTTGTTGCCGGTAGTAATAACCTGTCAGGTTTTGTTGTAGGTAGTAATAACCTGTCAGCTTTTGTTGTAGGTAGTAATAACCTGTCAGGTTTTGTTGTAGGTAGTAATAACCTGTCAGCTTTTGTTGCCGGTAGTACTAACCTGTCAGCTTTTGTTGCCGGTAGTAATAACCTGTCAGGTTTTGTTGCTGGTAGTAATAACCTGTCAGCTTTTGTTGCCGGTAGTAATAACCTGTCAGCTTTTGTTGCCGGTAGTACTAACCTGTCAGCTTTTGTTGCCGGTAGTAATAACCTGTCAGCTTTGGTTGCCGGTAGTACTAACCTGTCAGCTTTTGTTGTAGGTAGTAATAACCTGTCAGCTTTTGTTGTAGGTAGTAATAACCTGTCAGCTTTTATTGCCGGTAGTAATAACCTGTCAGCTTTGGTTGCCGGTAGTAATAACCTGTCAGCTTTTATTGCCGGCAGTAATAACCTGTCAGCTTTTGTTGTAGGTAGTAATAACCTGTCAGCTTTTGTTGCCGGTAGTAATAACCTGTCAGCTTTTGTTGTAGGTAGTAATAACCTGTCAGCTTTTATTGCCGGTAGTAATAACCTGTCAGCTTTGGTTGCCGGTAGTACTAACCTGTCAGCTTTGGTTGCCGGTAGTAATAACCTGTCAGCTTTAGTTGCCGGTAGTAATAACCTGTCTGCTTTAGTTGCCGGTAGTAATAACCTGTCAGCTTTTGTTGTAGGTAGTAATAACCTGTCAGCTTTTGTTGTAGGTAGTAATAACATGTCAGCTTTTGTTGTAGGTAGTAATAACCTGTCAGCTTTTGTTGTAGGTAGTAATAACCTGTCAGCTTTAGTTGCCGGTAGTAATAACATGTCAGCTTTTGTTGTAGGTAGTAATAACCTGTCAGCTTTTGTTGTAGGTAGTAATAACCTGTCAGCTTTTGTTGCCGGTAGTAATAACCTGTCAGCTTTGGTTGCCGGTAGTAATAACCTGTCAGCTTTTGTTGCCGGTAGTAATAACCTGTCAGCTTTAGTTGCCGGTAGTAATAGCCTGTCAGCTTTGGTTGCCGGTAGTAATAACCTGTCAGCTTTTGTTGCCGGTAGTAATAACCTGTCAGCTTTTGTTGCCGGTAGTACTAACCTGTTAGCTTTTGTTGCCGGTAGTACTAACCTGTCAGCTTTTGTTGCCGGTAGTACTAACCTGCCAGCTTTTGTTGCCGGTAGTACTAACCTGCCAGCTTTTGTTGTAGGTAGTAATAACCTGTCAGCTTTTGTTGCCGGTAGTACTAACCTGTCAGCTTTTGTTGCCGGTAGTACTAACCTGTCAGCTTTTGTTGCCGGTAGTACTAACCTGTCAGCTTTTGTTGCCGGTAGTACTAACCTGTCAGCTTTTGTTGCCGGTAGTACTAACCTGTCAGCTTTTGTTGCCGGTAGTACTAACCTGCCAGCTTTTGTTGTAGGTAGTAATAACCTGTCAGCTTTTGTTGTAGGTAGTAATAACCTGTCAGCTTTTGTTGTAGGTAGTCATAACCTGCCAGCTTTGGTTGCCGGTAGTAATAACCTGTCAGCTTTGGTTGCCGGTAGTAATAACATGTCAGCTTTTGTTGTAGGTAGTAATAACCTGTCAGCTTTTGTTGCCGGTAGTAATAACCTGTCAGCTTTTGTTGTAGGTAGTAATAACCTGTCAGCTTTTGTTGCCGGTAGTACTAACCTGTCAGCTTTTGTTTTAGGTAGTAATAACATGTCAGCTTTTGTTGTAGGTAGTAATAACCTGTCAGCTTTTGTTGCCGGTAGTAATAACCTGTCAGCTTTTGTTGCCGGTAGTAATAACCTGTCAGCTTTTGTTGTAGGTAGTAAAAACCTGTCAGCTTTTGTTGCCGGTAGTACTAACCTGTCAGCTTTTGTTGTAGGTAGTAATAACCTGTCAGCTTTTGTTTTAGGTAGTAATAACCTGTCAACTTTTGTTGTAGGTAGTAATAACCTGTCAGCTTTTGTTGCCGGTATTAATAACCTGTCAGCTTTTGTTGTAGGTAGTAATAATCTGTCAGCTTTTGTTGCCGGTAGTAATAACCTGTCAGCTTTTGTTGCCGGTAGTAATAACCTGTCAGCTTTTGTTGTAGATAGTAATAACCTGTCAGCTTTTGTTGTAGGTAGTAATAACCTGTCAGCTTTTGTTGTAGGTAGTAATAACCTATCAGCTTTTGTTGTAGGTAGTAATATACTGTCAGCTTTAGTTGTAGGTAGTAATAACCTGTCAGCTTTTGTTGTAGGTAGTAATAACCTGTCAGCTTTTGTTGTAGGTAGTAATAACCTGTCAGCTTTTGTTGCCGGTAGTAATAACCTGTCAGCTTTTGTTACCGGTAGTAATAACCTGTCAGCTTTTGTTGCCGGTAGTAATAACCTGTCAGCTTTTGTTGCCGGTAGTAATAACCTGTCAGCTTTTGTTGTAGGTAGTAATAACCTGTCAGCTTTAGTTGCCGGTAGTACTAACCTGTCAGCTTTTGTTGCCGGTAGTAATAACCTGTCAGGTTTTGTTGTAGGTAGTAATAACCTGTCAGCTTTTGTTGTAGGTAGTAATAACCTGTCAGGTTTTGTTGTAGGTAGTAATAACCTGTCAGCTTTTGTTGCCGGTAGTACTAACCTGTCAGCTTTTGTTGCCGGTAGTAATAACCTGTCAGGTTTTGTTGCTGGTAGTAATAACCTGTCAGCTTTTGTTGCCGGTAGTAATAACCTGTCAGCTTTTGTTGCCGGTAGTACTAACCTGTCAGCTTTTGTTGCCGGTAGTAATAACCTGTCAGCTTTGGTTGCCGGTAGTACTAACCTGTCAGCTTTTGTTGTAGGTAGTAATAACCTGTCAGCTTTTGTTGTAGGTAGTAATAACCTGTCAGCTTTTATTGCCGGTAGTAATAACCTGTCAGCTTTGGTTGCCGGTAGTAATAACCTGTCAGCTTTTATTGCCGGCAGTAATAACCTGTCAGCTTTTGTTGTAGGTAGTAATAACCTGTCAGCTTTTGTTGCCGGTAGTAATAACCTGTCAGCTTTTGTTGTAGGTAGTAATAACCTGTCAGCTTTTATTGCCGGTAGTAATAACCTGTCAGCTTTGGTTGCCGGTAGTACTAACCCGTCAGCTTTGGTTGCCGGTAGTAATAACCTGTCAGCTTTAGTTGCCGGTAGTAATAACCTGTCTGCTTTAGTTGCCGGTAGTAATAACCTGTCAGCTTTTGTTGTAGGTAGTAATAACCTGTCAGCTTTTGTTGTAGGTAGTAATAACATGTCAGCTTTTGTTGTAGGTAGTAATAACCTGTCAGCTTTTGTTGTAGGTAGTAATAACCTGTCAGCTTTAGTTGCCGGTAGTAATAACATGTCAGCTTTTGTTGTAGGTAGTAATAACCTGTCAGCTTTTGTTGTAGGTAGTAATAACCTGTCAGCTTTTGTTGCCGGTAGTAATAACCTGTCAGCTTTGGTTGCCGGTAGTAATAACCTGTCAGCTTTTGTTGCCGGTAGTAATAACCTGTCAGCTTTAGTTGCCGGTAGTAATAGCCTGTCAGCTTTGGTTGCCGGTAGTAATAACCTGTCAGCTTTTGTTGCCGGTAGTAATAACCTGTCAGCTTTGGTTGCCGGTAGTAATAACCTGTCAGCTTTAGTTGCCGGTAGTAATAACCTGTCAGCTTTGGTTACCGGTAGTAATAACCTGTCAGCTTTTGTTGCCGGTAGTACTAACCTGTCAGCTTTTGTTGTAGGTAGTAATAACCTGTCAGCTTTTGTTGCCGGTAGTAATAACCTGTCAGCTTTTGTTGCCGGTAGTAATAACCTGTCAGCTTTTGTTGCCGGTAGTAATAACCTGTCAGCTTTTGTTGCCGGTAGTAATAACCTGTCAGCTTTTGTTGCCGGTAGTAATAACCTGTCAGCTTTGGTTGCCGGTAGTAATAACCTGTCAGTTTTAGTTGCCGGTAGTAATAACCTGTCAGCTTTGGTTACCGGTAGTAATAACCTGTCAGCTTTTGTTGCCGGTAGTACTAACCTGTCAGCTTTTGTTGTAGGTAGTAATAACCTGTCAGCTTTTGTTGCCGGTAGTAATAACCCATCAGCTTGTGTTGCCGGTAGTAATAACCTGTCAGCTTTTGTTGCCGGTAGTAATAACCTGTCAGCTTTTGTTACCTGTAGTACTAACCTGTCAGCTTTTGTTGTAGGTAGTACTAACCTGTCAGCTTTTGTTGCCGGTAGTACTAACCTGTCAGCTTTAGTTGCCGGTAGTAATAACATGTCAGCTTTTGTTGTAGGTAGTAATAACCTGTCAGCTTTTGTTGTAGGTAGTAATAACCTGTCAGCTTTTGTTGTAGGTAGTAATAACCTGTCAGCTTTTGTTGTAGGTAGTAATAACCTGTCAGCTTTTGTTGTAGGTAGTAATAACCTGTCAGCTTTTGTTGCCGGTAGTAATAACCTGTCAGCTTTTGTTGCCGGTAGTAATAACCTGTCAGCTTTTGTTGCCGGTAGTAATATCCTGTCAGCTTTTGTTGCCGGTAGTACAAACCTGTCAGCTTTTGTTGCCGGTAGTACTAACCTGTTAGCTTTTGTTGCCGGTAGTACTAACCTGCCAGCTTTTGTTGCCGGTAGTACTAACCTGCCAGCTTTTGTTGTAGGTAGTAATAACCTGTCAGCTTTTGTTGCCGGTAGTACTAACCTGTCAGCTTTTGTTGCCGGTAGTACTAACCTGACAGCTTTTGTTGCCGGTAGTACTAACCTGTCAGCTTTTGTTGCCGGTAGTACTAACCTGTCAGCTTTTGTTGTAGGTAGTACTAACCTGTCAGCTTTTGTTGCCGGTAGTACTAACCTGCCAGCTTTTGTTGTAGGTAGTAATAACCTGTCAGCTTTTGTTGTAGGTAGTAATAACCTGTCAGCTTTTGTTGTAGGTAGTCATAACCTGCCAGCTTTGGTTGCCGGTAGTAATAACCTGTCAGCTTTTGTTGTAGGTAGTAATAACCTGTCAGATTTTTTTGCCGGTAGTAATAACCTGTCAGCTTTTGTTGTAGGTAGTAATAACCTGTCAGCTTTTGTTGCCGGTAGTACTAACCTGTCAGCTTTTGTTTTAGGTAGTAATAACATGTCAGCTTTTGTTGTAGGTAGTATAACCTGTCAGCTTTTGTTGCCGGTAGTAATATCCTGTCAGCTTTTGTTGCCGGTAGTAATAACCTGTCAGCTTTTGTTGTAGGTAGTAAAAACCTGTCAGCTTTTGTTGCCGGTAGTACTAACCTGTCAGCTTTTGTTGTAGGTAGTAATAACCTGTCAGCTTTTGTTTTAGGTAGTAATAACCTGTCAGCTTTTGTTGTAGGTAGTAATAACCTGTCAGCTTTGGTTGCCGGTAGTAATAACCTGTCAGCTTTTGTTGCCGGTAGTAATAACCTGTCAGCTTTTGTTGCCGGTAGTAATAACCTGTCAGCTTTTGTTGTAGGTAGTAATAACCTGTCAGCTTTTGTTGCCGGTAGTAATAACCTGTCAGCTTTTGATGTAGGTAGTAATAACCTGTCAGCTTTTGTTGCCGGTATTAATAACCTGTCAGCTTTTGTTGTAGGTAGTAATAACCTGTCAGCTTTTGTTGCCGGTAGTAATAACCTGTCAGCTTTTGTTGCCGGTAGTAATAACCTGTCAGCTTTTGTTGTAGATAGTAATAACCTGTCAGTTTTTGTTGTAGGTAGTAATAACCTGTCAGCTTTTGTTGTAGGTAGTACTAACCTGTCAGCTTTTGTTGTAGGTAGTAATAACCTGTCAGCTTTTGTTATAGGTAGTAATAACCTGTCAGCTTTTGTTGTAGGTAGTAATAACCTGTCAGCTTTTGTTGCAGGTAGTAATAACCTGTCAGCTTTTGTTGCCGGTAGTAATAACCTGTCAGCTTTTGTTGTAGGTAGTAATAACCTGTCAGCTTTTGTTGTAGGTAGTAATAACCGATCAGCTTTTGTTGTAGGTAGTAATAACCTGTCAGCTTTTGTTGCCGGTAGTAATAACCTGCCAGCTTTTGTTGTAGGTAGTAATAACCTGTCAGCTTTTGTTGTAGGTAGTAATAACCTGTCAGCTTTTGTTGTAGGTAGTAATAACCTGTCAGCTTTGGTTGTAGGTAGTAATAACCTGTCAGCTTTTGTTGTAGGTAGTAATAACCTGTCAGCTTTTGTTGTAGGTAGTAATAACCTGTCAGCTTTTGTTGTAGGTAGTAATAACCTGTCAGCTTTTGTTGTAGGTAGTAATAACCTGTCAGCTTTTGTTGTAGGTAGTAATAACCTGTCAGCTTTTGTTGCCGGTAGTACTAACCTGTCAGCTTTTGTTGTAGGTAGTAATAACCTGTCAGCGTTTGTTGTAGGAAGTAATAACCTGTCAGCTTTTGTTGTAGGTAGTAATAACCTGTCAGCTTTTGTTGCCGGTAGTACTAACCTGTCAGCTTTTGTTGTAGGTAGTAATAACCTGTCAGCTTTTGTTGTAGGTAGTAATAACCTGTCAGCTTTTGTTGTAGGTAGTAATAACCTGTCAGCTTTTGTTGCCGGTAGTAATAACCTGTCAGCTTTTGTTGCCGGTAGTAATAACCTGTCAGCTTTGGTTGTAGGTAGTAATAACCTGTCAGCTTTTGTTGCAGGTAGTAATAACCTGTCAGCTTTTGTTACAGGCAGTAATAACCTGTCAGCTTTTGTTGTAGATAGTAATAACCTGTCAGCTTTTGTTGTAGATATTAATAACCTGTCAGCTTTTGTTGCAGGTAATAATAACCTGTCAGCTTTTGAACCGGTAGTAACAACCTGTCAGCTTTTGTTGTAGGTAGTAATAACCTGTCAGCTTTTGTTGTAGGTAGTAATAACCGATCAGCTTTTGTTGTAGGTAGTAATAACCTGTCAGCTTTTGTTGCCGGTAGTAATAACCTGTCAGCTTTTGTTGTAGGTAGTAATAACCTGTCAGCTTTTGTTGTAGGTAGTAATAACCTGTCAGCTTTTGTTGTAGGTAGTAATAACCTGTCAGCTTTGGTTGTAGGTAGTAATAACCTGTCAGCTTTGGTTGTAGGTAGTAATAACCTGTCAGCTTTTGTTGTAGGTAGTAATAACCTGTCAGCTTTTGTTGTAGGTAGTAATAACCTGTCAGCTTTTGTTGTAGGTAGTAATAACATGTCAGCTTTTGTTGTAGGTAGTAATAACCTGTCAGCTTTTGTTGCCGGTAGTACTAACCTGTCAGCTTTTGTTGTTGGTAGTAATAACCTGTCAGCGTTTGTTGTAGGAAGTAATAACCTGTCAGCTTTTGTTGTAGGTAGTAATAACCTGTCAGCTTTTGTTGTAGGTAGTACTAACCTGTCAGCTTTTGTTGTAGGTAGTAATAACCTGTCAGTTTTTGTTCTAGGTAGTAATAACCTGTCAGCTTTTGTTGTAGGTAGTAATAACCTGTCAGCTTTTGTTGCCGGTAGTAATAACCTGTCAGCTTTTGTTGCCGGTAGCAATAACCTGTCAGCTTTTGTTGTAGGTAGTAATAACCTGTCAGCTTTTGTTGCAGGTAGTAATAACCTGTCAGCTTTTGTTACAGGTAGTAATAACCTGTCAGCTTTTGTTGTAGATAGTAATAACCTGTCAGCTTTTGTTGTAGTTAGTAATAACCTGTCAGCTTTTGTTGCAGGTAGTAATAACCTGTCAGCTTTTGTTGCAGGTAGTACTAACCTTTCAGCTTTTGTTGTAGGTAGTAATAACCTGTCAGCTTTTGTTGCAGGTAGTACTAACCTGTCAGCTTTTGTTGCCGGTAGTAATAACCTGTCAGCTTTTGTTGCCGGTAGTACTAACCTGTCAGCTTTTGTTGTAGGTAGTAATAACCTGTCAGCTTTTGTTGCGGGTAGTAATAACCTGTCAGCTTTTGTTGCCGGTAGTACTAACCTGTCAGATTTTGATGTAGGTAGTACTACCCTGTCAGCTTTTGTTGTAGGTAGTACTAACCTGTCAGCTTTTGTTGTAGGTAGTACTAACCTGTCAGCTTTTGTTGCATGTAGTAATAACCTGCCAGCTTTTGTTGTAGGTAGTAATAACCTGTCAGCTTTTGTTGCAGGTAGTAATAACCTGTCAGCTTTTGTTGTAGGTAGTAATAACCTGTCAGCTTTTGTTGTAGGTAGTACTAACCTGTCAGCTTTTGTTGTAGGTAGTACTAACCTGTCAGCTTTTGTTGCCGGTAGTAATAACCTGTCAGCTTTAGTTGCCGGTAGTAATAACCTGTCTGCTTTAGTTGCCGGTAGTAATAACCTGTCAGCTTTTGTTGTAGGTAGTAATAACCTGTCAGCTTTTGTTGTAGGTAGTAATAACATGTCAGCTTTTGTTGTAGGTAGTAATAACCTGTCAGCTTTTGTTGTAGGTAGTAATAACCTGTCAGCTTTAGTTGCCGGTAGTAATAACATGTCAGCTTTTGTTGTAGGTAGTAATAACCTGTCAGCTTTTGTTGTAGGTAGTAATAACCTGTCAGCTTTTGTTGCCGGTAGTAATAACCTGTCAGCTTTGGTTGCCGGTAGTAATAACCTGTCAGCTTTTGTTGCCGGTAGTAATAACCTGTCAGCTTTAGTTGCCGGTAGTAATAGCCTGTCAGCTTTGGTTGCCGGTAGTAATAACCTGTCAGCTTTTGTTGCCGGTAGTAATAACCTGTCAGCTTTGGTTGCCGGTAGTAATAACCTGTCAGCTTTAGTTACCGGTAGTAATAACCTGTCAGCTTTGGTTACCGGTAGTAATAACCTGTCAGCTTTTGTTGCCGGTAGTACTAACCTGTCAGCTTTTGTTGTAGGTAGTAATAACCTGTCAGCTTTTGTTGCCGGTAGTAATAACCTGTCAGCTTTTGTTGCGGTAGTAATAACCTGTCAGCTTTTGTTGCCGGTAGTAATAACCTGTCAGCTTTTGTTGCCGGTAGTAATAACCTGTCAGCTTTTGTTGCCGGTAGTAATAACCTGTCAGCTTTGGTTGCCGGTAGTAATAACCTGTCAGTTTTAGTTGCCGGTAGTAATAACCTGTCAGCTTTGGTTACCGGTAGTAATAACCTGTCAGCTTTTGTTGTAGGTAGTACTAACCTGTCAGCTTTTGTTGTAGGTAGTACTAACCTGTCAGCTTTTGTTGCAGGTAGTACTAACCTGTCAGCTTTTGTTGTAGGTAGTACTAACCTGTCAGCTTTTGTTGTAGGTAGTACTAACCTGTCAGCTTTTGTTGTAGGTAGTAATAACCTGCCAGCTTTAGTTGTAGGTAGTAATAACCTGTCAGCTTTTGTTGTAGGTAGTACTAACCTGTCAGCTTTTGTTGTAGGTAGTAATAACCTGTCAGCTTTAGTTGTAGGTAGTAATAACCTGTCAGCTTTTGATGTAGGTTGTAATAACCTGTCAGCTTTTGTTGTAGGTAGTAATAACCTGTCAGCTTTTTTGCAGGTAGTAATAACCTGTCAGCTTTTGTTGTAGGTAGTAATAACCTGTCAGCTTTTGTTGCAGGTAGTAATAACCTGTCAGCTTTTGTTGCCGGTAGTACTAACCTGTCAGCTTTTGTTGCAGGTAGTAATAACCTGTCAGCTTTTGTTGTAGGTAATACTAACCTGTCAGCTTTTGTTGCAGGTAGTACTAACCTGTCAGCTTTTGTTGTAGGTAGTACTAACCTGTCAGCTTTTGTTGCAGGTAGTACTAACCTGTCAGCTTTTGTTGTAGGTAGTACTAACCTGTCAGCTTTTGTTGTAGGTAGTACTAACCTGTCAGCTTTTGTTGTAGGTAGTAATAACCTGTCAGCTTTAGTTGTAGGTAGTAATAACCTGTCAGCTTTTGTTGTAGGTAGTACTAACCTGTCAGCTTTTGTTGCAGGTAGTAATAACCTGTCAGCTTTTGTTGTAGGTAGTAATAACCTGTCAGCTTTTGTTGTAGGTAGTAATAACCTGTCAGCTTTTGTTGTAGGTAGTAATAACCTGTCAGCTTTTGTTGCCGGTAGTACTAACCTGTCAGCTTTTGTTGCAGGTAGTACTAACCTGTCAGCTTTTGTTGTAGGTCTGCGATAAGAGTGACGATGAAAAGAGTAATGTAGAAAAACAAACAGAAATATTTCTCCGTTTAGTTCCATTTTCTTCCCTAATGTGTGCGCTCTTACACGTTCAAGTTGTAAACAAGTATTTCCTCTGTATCTGCATTAAAAACAAATGTATACACGCACACCACACACAAACAAGAAATCACAGAAACAAACTTCCAACCTCTAGTCGTCCAGTGCCATCACTATAACTTCTTATGTGAAAGAAAGTCAGTAAGTACTAAAACATGTTCATTCTACCTACATTCATTTACATATGTATTGTTTATATCAATGATACTTTCAAATCGCTTCTCCAAGATTGTTCAACTAAAATTATCGCACAACTTTAATGTTGACATAAAGCAGTTCCAAATAAAACAATTTGATTAGCTTGTCAAAACCGTGGTTACTTCCCTTGATCTTTTCACCTCCTCATTTGCATTTCAACGTCGACGGGAGATATAATGTGCTGTCTTTTGTTCCCTATTGTCCTCTGTTGCTGCTGTGTTTCCTAGTGTTTTTAATATTCCATCAATCCATCCTTTTCGTGGTCGACCCTTGAGTCTCGTATTCTCGCATATAAAAGAGATTTAAAGGCTCGAGTTGTGCTTTGAACTTTCTGTCTTATTACATGGCCAAACCATTTGATCTGCTGTTTCTTGATGTATTCTTTTGTGGAAATACTCCTAGTTTTTTGTCAGTTCTTCATTTCTCATCGTATCTCCTCGGCTGTTTCCTGTCATCCTTCTAACACATTTCATATCAGTATTGGTGATTTTTTGTATTGTTCTTGAGTCTCTCTCTCTCTCTCTCTCTCTCTCTCTCTGTCTCTCTCTCTCTCTGTCTCTCTCTCTCTCTCTCTCTCTCTCTCTCTCTCTCTCTCTGCAATCAAGACTCAATCAGAGTAGGATTCCAGACTCTCTCATGAAGTCGGCTCTCTGTTTAAATAATTCGATTGCCCCATATAGTTTGTCTTCAAGGGAGGTGGGTGTGGACCACATTGCTCTTCTCATGTCTGTGTACTGGGGACAATCCTGTAGAACATGTTTTGTAGTCATATTGTCCAGTGTACAGTGACATAGGCTGGTTGTACCTATTTTGAATTTGGTGAACATGTGATTTCTCATTCTATTGTGGCCAGTGCGAAGGCGAAGTATGATGACTTGATCCCTCCTTGATAGTTGGTGGTAACCGTCCCTCTCATTATGCTTTGGGTGTTCTCGTTGCCATTTTTCATGGTACTGACCTTTGAGGATGGATTTGGCTTCATCATAACTGAGCGGATGGTTCTCTTGTGGTAATCTCCCTCCCTCTTTAATTAATGTGTCTGCGCGTTCGTTCCCGTGTATATTACAGTGTGATGGTATCCACTGAATGACTACTCTCTGGAAGTTATTGCATAGTTGGTCCAGGGTTGTTCTCAAGTCATCTAGTTCATTGTTCTTGGGGCTTTTTAGAGCTGATAATACTGACAGTGCATCAGTCAGAATCGCCAGTTTATTGTGCATGTTATTTTTGTGTTGAGTAGCCAGTGTTGCAGCATCTCTGAGGGCCTCAGTTTCTGCTTTAATGTTGTTTGAGAATTTCCCAGTAGCTATTGACTTGGTGATCTCGTCCTGATTATTCAGCGTCAAGAACACACCTTCCCCTCCATTTCTGGTGGCATTTGTAGCAGAGACATCTGTGTATATGTGGGACCAAGAGTCCTGTGGGTAGGTATCGTGCATGTGTTTTTCTGCTACGCGTTTTCTTTCTGTGTCTGATTGGATGCCTTTTTTTACATGATTCCTGTTATATTTTCCTTCTTCTTCTTTTACCTTTTAGCTCCTGGTGGAGCATAGGTCTTCAACAAACACTTTCCAAGTCGTTCTGTTTTTTGCCATTCTTTTAAGATCATTCCATGTCTTCCCCATCATCTTCATCTCTGCTTCTATCTGTCTTCTCCAAGAATTCCTTGGTCTTCCTCTTTGTCTTTTCCCCTTGGGATTCCAAAAAAGGGCCTGTTGTGTAATACTCTCAGTTGGCTTCCGTAGTGTGTGTCCTATCCATCGCCATCGTCTTCGCTGTATCTCTTTATCCACTGGTATTTGACCGGTACATTTCCATAATTCCACGTTAGTGACTTTGTCCTGCCATTTCCATCCCTTTATTCTGCGCAAGCATCCATTAATGAAAGTCTGTACTTTCGTGATTGTCAATTTTGTCATTCTCCATGTTTCACAGCCATATAATAGGACCGACTTAACATTTGAGTTGAAAATTTTTATTTTTGTATTTAGCCTAATTTCTTTGGATTTCCATATGTTTCCCAGTGCAATGAAAGCTCCTCTTGCTTTTGATATCCTTATTTTGGTATCATTTTCTGTTCCTCCCTCTTTATCTATATTACTGCCCAGATATATATAAGATTGTACGTCTAGTAGAAACGTGTAGGAGAAATACCTCTACTAGATGTTATATTTTCCTTAAGTTCTGGTATTTTATGTTTTCCATGAGGAGACATATCAGATGGTCCCAAGGGTTGCGATATTGTTTGGGAAAGTACTGGGTCTCCAGTAGTTAGTTCATTGACAATTTCAGCGAAGTTGCTCCTCTTTAGTCGTACAATTCCGACACCAGTTATTCTTTGGTGCATGGGCTGTCTAAGGAGCCTTCTATATTTCTCCGCTTGTTGCAATACTTTAGTGACCCATCTGTCATCGAAGGGTTGTAATCCTGTTACTGTTTCTAGAGTCTTGATAGGTGTAGATTTCATAGCACCCGTGATGATACGGGCAGCTTGGTTCTGTATTCTGTTAATTTTGCTAAGGTGTGATTTGGAAGCCATAGCCCAGGCTGTGACTCCATACTCTAGAACTGGACTGACTCTTCCTACGTTTAATCGTTTCAAAATATTGCTGTCTGCTCCCCAGCCGTTCCTGCCAATTTCTTCATAATATTTGTTCGTTTTCTGGCTTTTTTCCTTGCTCTGTCTATCTGATTTTTCCATGTCATTCTGCGATTCATGGTGACGCCAAGATGTGTTGGGTTGTGGTCAATAGGGAGTGTATGGTCTTTTATCTTCAAGTTTACAGAGAGTGTGTTTCTTGATAGGCTGAAAATTGTATATGCATTTTTTTTATCGTTGATAGGTAGGAACCAGGTGTTCGTCCATTTTTCAAGTTCACCTAGGGCATCTTGCATCCTGGGTCCAGCCACCGACATACTTTCCTCGCGAGCCCATAACGCCAGATCATCTGCGTATATTGCAGAGTGTATTCTGGGTGGAATGTCCATTACGATGTCATTTATGAAAATTAAAAAGAGTGTTGGGGACAAGACTCCGCCTTGTGGGACACCTTGTTCGATTGTGACCTTCTTACTTAGTTGACCTTGAACTTGTACTCTGGCCGTTCTATCCTGAAGGTATTGAGAGACCCAATTGAATAAACGACCATGGATGCCAAGTCTAAAAAGCTTGTTCTTTAAACCCTCTCGCCATACACTATCAAAAGCCTTCTCCATGTCAACCCACACTGCCAGTGTGTGTTTCTTTTCTTGTTGAGCATCCTCTATTTTCTGTGCAATGTAGGTGACCAGGTCTTCAGTTGATCTGTGCTGACGGAAGCCACTTTGTTGTGGTACGATTTGTTGTTTTGTCTCCAAATGCCACATACATCTTCTGTTAACCAGCCTTTCCATGAGTTTACTCAGGCAGCTCAGTAGGCTAATTGGTCAATAGCTACTTGGGTCTAGTGGGTCTTTTCCACGCTTGAGGATGGCACACCATAATAGCTTCTTTCCAGATTGCCAGCACATGACCTCTCTTCCAGCTAGCATTTATTATCCTTAGAAGCTGGCTCTTGGCTTTCTGTCCCAGATTTAGGAGCATTTCGTTGGAGATTCCATCTTTACCAGGGGAACTTTTGAGATTCAATCCTTTGAGGGCAACATCTAATTCAGTTGGGGTAAAGATGGTCGCCTGATGCTCTTCTGGTGCTAAATGCATGTGTTTTGCATCTTGATTTTCCCGTCTTGCAGCTTTCTGTTTGTCTATTGGAATGTTTATTCTACTAATGTTTTTGTAAGTCTCTATCAGTAGATTTGCTGCCCTTTTGCCTGTGATGATGTTCTGATTGTGTGTTAATGATATTGGAGGTCGGCAGTTGTTTTCGTCGCTCAGAGCTTTCGCAAGTTTCCATAGTTTATGACCATTTTTGTCTAGATTAAGGCTCTCTGTTTTGTCTGTCCAGCTCTGTCTTGCTGATACCATGACCTCACGTCTGTATTTGGCCGAGGCTGCTTTGTAGGCAATGTTGCTCTCTGTGCTGTGTGATGTTTCAGCTAGTTCTCTGGCAGAGTCCAGTTCCTCTTCTAGTCTTTGTATTTCCTTGCTCCAGTATGGCTTGTAGTTTGTTCTTGCTCCTCTGAATGGATTCTTTAGCAGCCCTCAGGATTCCATTTGTTAACCGCTCTATCATATTATTGACCTTCTTTTCGTGTGTGTTGATAGGCGCAGTATATGCATCAGTGAGCCTTGCAAACTTTGCCCAATCTGCTCTCTTATAGTTCCAGCGGGGAAGAGGTATTTGCAACTCCTGTTTGTGAGCAAGATCCACTGAAAGTTTGACTGGTCTATGGTCCCTATCTCCAAGTTGGTTCAGCACTTTTCTGGTTATTTTGATAGATATGTCTCCAAGTTGCAAATGCTAGATCGAGAGTGGAAGTTGTTTTCCATCTTGAGTAGAAGGTTGGGGGGGGGGGTGTGTGTCCTCCCTAGAGTTTATGAGGAATAGGTTGTTGGCTATCTCCCATTCTTCCACTTCTTCACCTCGAACATTGGACTCCTTGTATCCCCATCTTTCAGAGTGGCTGTTAAAGACTCCTACTACCAAACACTTTGATGGTGTTATTTCCATTGGATCCAGCTTCAGTAATTTGTCATTTGACAGTATATATTAAATATCCTTATACTAGCGGAGTTAATATATAGGTCTGTACCAATGATCTCTACCTCTCCGTTTGTGACTACCTCTATCAGTTCCTTGAGTCTAAGGTCAAAGTCTAGCATTGGTAGTACAACGTTAGGAGGTCTCAGTTAATTAGCTTGTTTCTCTTACAGAAACCAATTAAATATTTTTAAAAAAATATTGTTGAACAATCTGACTATCTTTAATTAACATTTACCAAATTAGCAATTTAATTCATATTACAGTTTATGTCTTAATGCAGGTTAAAAACTTTTGTCGTAGCCATTATCATCATCGGCTGGTCGTCATAGTACTGGTCGTCATACTGCTGGTCGTCATACTGCTGGTCGTCATACTGCTGGTCGTCATACTGCTGGTCGTCATACTGCAGGTTGCCACACTGCTGGTCGTCATACTGCTGGTCGTCATACTGCTGGTTGTCACACTGCTGGTCGTCATACTGCTGGTCGTCATACTGCAGGTTGTCACACTACAGGTCGTCATACTGCAGGTCGTCATTCTGCTGGTTGTCATACTGCAGTTCGTCATACTGCTGGCTGTCATACTACTGGTCGTCATACTGCTGGTCGTCATACTGCTGGTCGCTATTCTGCTGGTTGTCATACTGCAGATCGTCATTCTGCTGGTTGTCATACTGCTGGTCGCTATTCTGCTGGTTGTCATACTGCAGATCGTCATTCTGCTGGTTGTCATACTGCAGATCGTCATTCTGCTGGTTGTCATACTGCAGATCGTCATACTGATGGTTGCCATTCTGCTGGTTGTCATACTGCAGGTCGTCATTCTGCTGGTTGTCATATGGCTGGTCGCTGTTCTGCTGGTTGTCATACTGCAGGTCGTCATTCTGCTGGTTGTCATACTGATGGTTGCCATTCTGCTGGTTGTCATACTGCAGGTCGTCATTCTGCTGGTTGTCATACTGCAGGTCGTTATACTGCAGGTCGTCATACTGCTGGTTGTCATAGTACTGGTCGTCATACTGCTGGTCGTCATACTGCAGGTCGTCATACTGCTGATCGTCATACTGCAGGTCGTCATACTGCTGGTCTAGTGGGTCTTGACCACTGCTGGTTGTTATACTCCTGGTAGTTTTCGTCATACTGCTTGTAGTCATACTGATGGTCGTCATACTGCTGGTCGTCATACTGCAGGTCGTCATACTGCAGGTCTAGTGGGTCTTGACCACTGCTGGTTGTTATACTCCTGGTAGTTTTCGTCATACTGCTGGTCGTCATACTGCTGGTCGTCATACTGCAGGTCGTCATACTGCTGGTTGTCATACTGCTGGTCTAGTGGGTCTTGACCACTGCTGGTTGTTATACTCCTGGTAGTTTTCGTCATACTGCTGGTCGTCATACTGCAGGTTGTCATACTGCTGGTCGTCATACTGCTGGTCGTCATACTGCTGGTCGTCATACTGCTGATCGTCATACTGCTGATCGTCATACTGCTGGTCGTCATACTGCTGATCGTCATACTGCTGGTCGTCATACTGCTGGTCGTCATACTGCTGGTCGTCATACTGCAGGTCTAGTGGGTCTTGACCACTGCTGGTTGTTATACTCGTGGTAGTGGTCGTCATACTGCTGGTCGTCATACTACTGGTTGTCACATTGCTGGTCGTCATACTGCTGGTTGTCATACTGCTGGTTGTCATACTGCTGGTCGTCATACTGCTGGTTGTCACATTGCTGGTCGTCATACTGCTGGTCGTCATACTGCAGGTCTAGTGGGTCTTGACCACTGCTGGTTGTTATACTCCTGGTAGTGGTCGTCATACTGCTGGTCGTCATACTGCAGGTCGTCATACTGCAGGTCTAGTGGGTCTTGACCACTGCTGGTTGTTATACTCCTGGTAGTGGTCGTCATACTGCTTGTAGTCATACTGCTGGTCGTCATACTGCTGGTTGTCATACTGCTGGTACTGATCGTCATACTGCTTGTAGTCATACTGCAGGTCGTCATACTGCTGGTCGTCATACTGCAGGTCGTCATACTGCTGATCGTCATATTGCAGGTCGTCATTCTGCTGGTCGTTATACTGCTGTTCGTCATACTGCAGGTCGTCATACTGCAGGTCGTCATACTGCTGGTCGTCATACTACTGGTCGTCATACTGCTGTTCGTCATACTGCAGGTCGTCATACTGCTGTTCGTCATACTGCTGGTCGTCATACTGCAGGTCGTCATACTACTGATCGTCATACTACTGGTCGTCATACTGCTGGTTGTCATACTGCTGGTTGTCACATTGCTGGTCGTCATACTGCTGGTCGTCATACTGCAGGTCTAGTGGGTCTTGACCACTGCTGGTTGTTATACTCCTGGTAGTGGTCGTCATACTGCTTGTAGTCATACTGCTAGTCGTCATACTGCTGGTTGTCATACTGCTGGTACTGATCGTCATACTGCTGATCGTCATACTGCAGGTCGTCATACTGCTGGTCGTCATTTTGCAGGTCGTCATTCTGCTGGTCGTTATACTGCTGTTCGTCATACTGCAGGTCGTCATACTGCAGGTCGTCATACTGCTGGTCGTCATACTGCTGGTCGTCATACTGCTGTTCGTCATACTGCAGGTCGTCATACTGCTGTTCGTCATACTGCTGGTCGTCATACTGCCGGTCGTCATACTACTGATCGTCATACTACTGGTCGTCATACTGCTGGTCGTCATACTGCTGATCGTCATACTGCAGGTCGTCATACTACTGATCGTCATACTACTGGTCGTCATACTGCTGGTCGTCATACTGCTGGTCGTCATACTGCAGGTCGTCATACTACTGATCGTCATACTACTGGTCGTCATACTACTGATCGTCATACTACTGGTCGTCATACTACTGATCGTCATACTGCTGGTCGTCATACTGCTGGTCGTCATACTGCTGGTCGTCATACTACTGATCGTCATACTGCTGATCGTCATACTGCTGATCGTTATACTGCTGATCGTCATACTACTGATCGTCATACTACTGATCGTCATACTGCTGGTTGTTATACTCCTGGTAGTGGTCGTCATACTGCTGGTCGTCATACTGCAGGCCGTCATACTGCAGGTCGTCATACTGCAGGTCTAGTGGGTCTTGACCACTGCTGGTTGTTATACTCCTGGTAGTGGTCGTCATACTGCTTGTAGTCATACTGCTGGTCGTCATACTGCTGGTTGTCATACTGCTGGTGCTGATCGTCATACTGCAGGTCGTCATACTGCTGGTCGTCATACTGCAGGTCGTCATACTGCTGATACATACTACTGATCGTCATACTACTGATCGTCATACTACTGATCGTCATACTGCTGATCGTCATACTGCTGGTCGTCATACTACTGGTCGTCATACTGCTGATCGTTATACTACTGATCGTTATACTACTGATTGTCATACTACTGATCGTCATACTATTGACCGTCATACTACTGGTCGTCATACTGCTGATCATTATACTACTGATCGTCATACTGCTGATCGTTATACTGCTGGTCGTTATACTACTGATCGTCATACTGCTGATCGTTATACTACTGATCGTCATACTACTGATCGTTATACTGCTGGTCTTCATACTACTGGTCTTCATACTACTGATCGTCATACTGCTGGTCGTCATACTGCTGGTCGTCATACTACTAATCGTCATACTACTGATCGTCATACTGCTGGTCGTCATACTACTGATCGTCATACTACTGTAACGGTCATCGCTGGCAGCGCGACCAGCATGGACTGGCGCTGTATCCGTGTTAACTTCGTAATCATTGAGTGTGCTCTAAGAATCGATGTCCCCAAGAAATGAAGTCAGGCCTTCACTTCGATGAAGCATTCGATCCGACAGCAGTACAGCTGGTGGGGAATTTGCAGCAGAAAACAGATCAGGCTGGTACCGTTCCACCTCAATATTAACTGTCAGTCGCCTACACTGTCACGCGCTGGCGCCGCAACTATGTTGACTTTTTGGTCAGGTGAATGCGACCGGACTACCGCTGTCTCCTCAAACGAATATCCAGACCAGAAAGTTCTTGGGTTGGTACGGCGAGCTAAGGTGGCTGTCTAATCAAATCAGGTTTTTGACTTGATACATTTTCTTCTGCACTGTGTTTTCAAATGATTCTAGTCTGGATGATGATGATAATGCTTTCAATGATAATGTTATCAACTGAAAACTTGTATTAATATTTCAGTGTTGCTATTATTGTTATTATATCTAATACAGAGATTCTTCAGCTTGGAATGAGTTGGCAAATGTGAACAGTAGACTGATGTCAAGGACGATGCAAGCTGGAAGTTCAAGGAGGCGAAATACGAGCAAGATTGAAGGTTAATACGTCTCGTTCTTTATTTCCATGTCAGCTTATCTTCTGTGATCTACTTTTGTTAAGACCTGGACCGGCAAAGAGTGGCGTAATGCTGACCACAATACCCATACTTTGTCGATCATCACAGTAACGTGATACTAATATACTAATATATTGATATACTAATATACTTATATACTAATATATTGATATACTAATATACTTATATCTATCTATCTATCTATTGACCTTTCGAGCCGTAACCGGCCCATAGGGCGTAGACCAAGATACACCTTCTCCTATATGAATTTTTGTTCTAGCAGTTTTCTTTTAAAGATATTTTATCAAATCTCGCCATCTGTCTCTGTTCTGTGCAAGCAGTTCTATCTCATTGAGGGAGCCGATTCCTGCTGCTCTTGCCTCTCTCATCAATGTTCTTCTCAGTGTCTCCCTGGGTCTTCCTCTTTATACTTATATACTAATATACTAATATACTTATATACTTATATACTAATATATTGATATACTAATATACTTATATACTAATATATTGATATACTAATATACTTATATACTAATATATTGATATACTAATACTTATATACTAATATACTTATATACTAATATATTCTCCAAACGCCACGGAGTTTGTTCTTTCTTCAATAGCCAACATAACTAATGTGCTTTGAGGCCATCTCTGGTTACCGGTAATACCTCGTACATGTTTGCTTCTGTAGACATATCTTCTGCCCCCTGACTCGTGAGGGCGATTCTTCAAGTACATGATCAAGAGACTGTCTGGTTGCTTCCATTCTCTGACCGCACATTCTCTGAGACCCATTTTGTGAAGTTCTTCTCTGATACTAAAGTGTCCTATTCTAAGTGTACAGATCTTTGTCGCTTCATGTCTTTTGGACTTGTTCACATTGTCTCAGTTTGGTTTCAACTGAAATGTGCGGATTTGTTTCACTGCTTGAACACTGAAGGTCAGAGGTCGGTCTCTCGATATGAGTCGGATCCTGCTACAGGCGGTTTGAATTTGTCTTTCCGTATCTGTTATTTCTTCATGACTTTACCCTCCTCTAGTCTCTGGATACCCATGTCCGCTGTCTAGTCCCTCAGGTAACGGTAAAATACAAGAGGACCCATGTGAACTATGCGCACGTAACAGAATATGAAGCTGAAAATAGAAAAGAGTAGGCAAATAAATGATCACTAACCGGGACAACATTTCTAGGAAAATTCAACACAAAGGAGTCAAAGCTCGCGAAATATTGAAAAGCTTACCTTTTAGAGTAACTCTGAAGTAGGAGAATATCTACCTGTTCGGCAAGGAACACCTGAGCTACAGCTGCTGGTGTCAAAAAAAAAAAGAAAAAAGAAAAAAGTTACATTTACGCAAATTCTGTTCTGTGAAGTAAATTGTTTAAAAGAGTAAATTAAATATAAAGTGAGGTAAAGTTAACAGCAAGATTGAAAGGTAACAAAAAGTAAAAAGCAAAATAAAAACTAAAGTTGTAAAGTAAAGTAAATTATCTCTCTCTCTCTCTCTCTCTCTCTCTCTCTCTCTCTCTCTCTCTCTCTCACTCACTGCGATCAAGACTCAATAAGAGTCCAGACTCTCTCATAAAGTCAGCTGTCTCTTTAAGCGAATCGATTGCCCCATATAGTATTTCTTCCAGGGAGGTGGGCGTGGACCACATTGCTCTTCTCAGGTCTGTGTACTGGGGACAATCCTGTAGAACATGTTTTGTTGTCATATTGTCCCGTGTACAGTGGCATAGGTTGGTTGTACCTATTTTGAATTTGGTGAACATGTGATTTCTCATTCTATTGTGGCCAGTGCGTAGGCGAAGTATGATGACTTGATCCCTCCTTGATAGTTGGTGGTATCCGTCACTCTCGTTATGCTTTGGGTGTTCTCGTTTCCATTTATCATGGTACTGACCTTTGAGGATGGATTTGGCTTCATCATAACTGAGCGGATGGTTCTCTTGTGGTAATCTCCCTCCCTCTTTAGTTAATTTGTACCTGTTAAAACGTTGCACTGTGTTCTGCGCCAGTGGCCCAGTGTATCCGATTATTTCTGCCAGCATTTTATTCAGATTTGCGTTCCTTAGCCTTTGATTGTCCCCCATCTTCCTGCAAGGCAGCAGATATAAAGTAAATTATAAAGTATGCTAAGACAAAGTAACAATCAAAGAGAGAAATGCATTGAAGAGATGAAAGGAAAGAGGAGAAGTTCTAAAATCATCATTTGATAGACTTTTGTGGATCGGTTTTGTCTTCGATGTTGTTCACTTTGTTATATTTATAGCACTGCACTACCGGGTTGTTGTTGACGGATTGCCACGAGTTGATGTGAGCAGGTTGCCCTTTGACTCATAAGATGTGGTGGGTCGTAATGGCTTTCTTGACATTCCCGGCTCTTACTGAAAAGGTTGGAGTTCGTCCGTCCCAGGCTAAGCTGGAAAACTACTAGTCCAGCCCAGAGGTACTGCAATACTGGGTCTTCTATATCAGTAACAGCCACCACTACAGGGAACACGGCGATCCTAGCTTCTGTTAGCCAGTCTGTTTTGATGCAGACTGTTACAAGGGGTGACCACGAGGAGGTAGAACTGCTAGGTCTTGGTCAGCTGATGGTGCGCCGACCCTGCTATTGCGACCGCAGGTCGCAGGCGCTTCTGCTCCCCCTGCACTACCGGGAAACCATAGGTGTTTAGTTACATTTAACTGTGCATGTGAACGCTGATATTTTCGGCATTTAACGAACGTTACTTGTCAATTTTAGGAGCTAACTCAAATACAGGAAGTCGGACTTTGCTAACTTATTAATTCAAATAAGTAGCTATGTAATGTAAATAATTCAATTGAAGTAAAGACAAATATTTTGTAGACCAAGAACATATCTCAGAGTTTACTTCATGAATCCATCAACACCGAATGTACTCTGTACATTCACGAGTTGAACCATCATTTGAATATTCATAACGTGCAGGCCTCGTTTTTATACTGGAAATATATATATCATAATCATCATCATCGAGTGCCATCTCCGCAACGAAGGTTGGCTACCATGAAACGCCATTCTGCTCTGTCTCTTGCTTTGATGGTGCAGGTTGTCATAGGTCGATTTGTCCTATTTTTGATGTTACTCATCCATGTTAGTCTTGGTCTGCCTCTGCCTATACCCTCCAAGATTACTTTTAATATTCTATTGTGTCTTTTAACATGGCCCAAATATCGCATTTGTCTTGTTTGAATTGTGTTTAGTAGTTATAATTATCATTTTAAAATATTTAATACTACAAATATAATAGTATCATTTTGAAATACAAAATACTCATCATCATGTGCCATACCGGTTGGCGTAGGTGATCATGTCTTTCCACAATCTTCTATCTACAGTGCATCGTATCAGTTCTGTTGTTGACTGTTTTCCATGCCATGACACGAAGCTATCCAGTATTTTCTCTCTTTGTTGTCCGTGATATCTCTTTCCTTTTATTTTGCCAGTTGTAACCAAATATTCCACCTATCCTCTTCTCATGATGTGCCCGAAAAATGTTGATTATTTCTTTCTGATGTTTTTTTTAAGAGCTCCCTTTTTGTGTTGACCTCTTTGAGAACTTCCTCGTTGGTCTTTTTAGCTGTCCAGGGAACTTTCAACATTCTTCTGAGAAATCCCATCTCTGTGGCCTCCAATCGTCTTTTCATTACAAAATACTACAAATATATAATGATAGTTCAGTGGTTAGTGAACTGGGCTATAAAGGACAAGAGGTAGGGTTAGATACCAACCGACGGCTTTGTGTTCACCCAGCCTTTAATGGGTACCAGATTTTTTTCTGGGAAAGTAAAGCAGCACGGGCGTAATACCGACCACATTACCCCAAGAATCATGTGCCGAAGGTCTGTAAAATGTATGGTCACTAACACCATATTCCCTATACGCCACTTGGCGTGACGGGGGGTACTTTACGTTTTTTTACTTTCTGCAAATATATAATTATCATTTTAAAATATGAAATACTACAAATATACAGCATAGATATAATTTCCAAATATGAAATGTATATATATATATATATATATATATATATATATAATTTTTGTACATTATATACCAAAAATATATAGTTTATTGAGTTATTGAGTTATTTGCGGGTCATCATCATTGCACTCCGAACATGTCCATAGGTGCTCAGATCCCCTCCTCAGCAATTCCCTCAGTGTCCAGCGACTGACGACTCCAGTTCTATGTTGGTTGATAAGTCTTCTTACACGGCCACTAAGTTTCTCATTTTGGCTGTGCCCATCTTAACTCCCATTTCCATGATCCGAAGAAGTGACGTGGATCTGTGTTTGTCGAAGTCCTGTGCTCTTCCCACATCTCGGAGGGCATTGATGATGTCCGCCCGATCCATTGGTTGCCCGTCCTCAACGACAGCGCAGCTAGTCAACCTGTCCGCTCTTTCATTCCCTCGTACTCCTGCATGTCCAGGGACACAGACAAAGGTGACCTTACATATTTTGGATTTCTGCAACGACTCTACCCATTGCATGCGTATAGAGCCTGCCTCCACTTTTTTATCATGCTCATCTAATCACTCAGTATACATGCGTGGGTGTTGTCTTGTGGCTCTAACCATTTGAATGCCTTGGTCACTGCCATCACCTCCATTGTCATGCTACTCGTGGTCATGACGTATGCACCACTGTCTTCGTAGACTATTCTGCCTGCCGATCGTGCTGTAAATGCCCATGCACTTCTTTGGTGTCGTCTTACAGATCCGTCTATATAGATGACTGCATCTTTCTCATCGGTGTTATCGCAGATGAGACCGTTGACCTCAGCATTAACCACGACCGGGTTCTGTTCACTACTTTTTTTGTCGTGTGTGACAATACACAAGAAGGTCCCCTTGAATGACATAGGCACCGGTATCCACTCCTCACCAACGCTGATATTGGTAAGCCCACAGATCTGTTTGATGACATCTTCTGCTCGGCCCACCCATGATTTGCCTCTTTTTAGCCTGGCACCTTTCACTGTGTTGAGCACGTGGTGCAATGGATGCTCTGTATCTGTACTAATCTTCAGGTATGCTCGTGCTCTCCAGATCTTGATTCTGTCATCCATGGTTGGAAAGTCAAGAAGATACCTCATTGCTACACAGGGAGTGTCCTTCGTACATCCCAGGATAATGCGCATGGCTTCATTTTGTATTTTCTCCAGCCTTTCAATTTGAGTCGTACTGACAGTAAGAATTGCCAGGGCATACTCGATTGGTGCGAGGACTAATCCCTGGAACAGAAGAGTAAGTAGCCTCTGCTCGATGTTGGCAGCTGCCATGACCTTCAAGGCGGCTAATCCTTTGCGGGATTTTGTTATCATATGGTCGAGGTGGTCCCGAAAACACAGGCTGCGATCAAACTTAACTCCGAGGTATGTCATCAACTTGTCCCTGGTCACCTCATCAGCTCCCATTCGTACTACCGGTGTGGTCGTATTAACGATATGATTGTTAAGGGAGAACCATGAAACTAATGCTTTATTAGGATTAACCAAGGCACCTGAAATCCCACACCAGGAAGAAATGCGATCGAGTTCGTCTTGCATTGTGGAGGCGATTCCCCGTCTGTCTCTTCCCTGTCGATATACCAGAATATCATCAGCAAAAGTCATAGTTCTTCCCCTCCCATCCAGCTGTTGTTCCATGATCGTTATTGTGTACACGTTAAATAGAACTGGTGACAATGGTGAGCCTTGTGGCAGCCCTGGACAAATGGATGTTGGCTAGGAAGACCAACTTCCACATCTGAGTATCACCTTCCTCTGAAACAGTGCCGCGGCGATCCATCTAATGAGGAAGGGGTGCACCGCCAGTTTGAGGAGCATATGCATGAGATATTCAAATGGTACCCTGTTGTATGCATCCTCCAGATCTATAGCAGCAGCACATGTCTCCTCTCGTCTGTGGAAGCCTTCGAAGACGTCATAGGCAAATACTGCCGCATTGAGCCATGTCTCTTTGTTATATCTATAACCTCCGAGTGTGGGTGGGAATACGCGTTTCTGTTCAAGGTGAGGACACGGGCAATTATTTTCTCCAGCAGCTTGCCCGCAGTGTTCTGCATTGTGATGATTCTGTAGGCACTGATCAGAGAATGGTCCTTGTTTGGCTTCGGTAGCGGTAGTAAGTAGCTGTGTAGTCACTCCTTCTTAATCTGGCCACTCCGAATACTGGCATTAAACTCTTTGGCCAGTCTTGTAAAGTCGTCATCAGCTAAATCGCCATGTCATCGTACCGAACACCATCTTGACCAGGAGCAGTGTTGTGTGACCTTTTAAGTGTCATGCGAATGGTATTGGTTGTGATTGTGAGATCTTCTTCCAGCCCTACATCCTTACACAATTTTGACAGCGATCCCCGCATCCTCATTCTTACAGCCTCATTTCTTTGGTCCGTCTGCTCAATGTAGCGGGCAAGCAGGGCCTTCCCTTTGCTCTCATCAGATTTGTGCCATATCCGGCCACATGTAGTTTATTTTTCAAATATAAAATGCGATTATGTTCACTTCTTTTTAACGTAAAATTATTTCCGTGCTTTTAAACAAGCTCCGTTCTCAAACATGATGTGTCACAATTATATCAGATTTATCTTCATACAAAAAAGTGTCACAATTATATCAGATTTATCTTCATACAAAAAGTGTCACAATTATATCAGTTTTATCTTCATACCAAAAGTGTCACAATTACATCAGATTTATCTTAATACAAAAAATGTCACAATTATATCAGATTTATCTATAATACAAAAAGTGTCATAATTATATCAGATTTATCTTGAAATATGAAGTGTCACAATTATATCAGATTTATCTTGAAACATGTAGTGCCACAATTATATCAGATTTATCTTGAAATATGAAGTGTCACAATTATATCAGATTTATCTTGAAACATGAAGTGTCACAATTATATCAGATTTATCTTGAAACATGTAGTGTCACAATTATATCAGATTTATCTTCATACATGAATTATCATAAATATGCAAGCGTCTTTTTTTCACACAGGAATCGGAGTGTCGGAGAGTGGAGTGCCAACTGTGAGCAGAGCAACACTTGTTCGAAGTTTCTCTAGAAAACAACAGAAACATGCAGAGATCAAGACTCCAGCTCTGTTTATCTCTCATCGGGAATCTACACAGTCTAAGTCTGAGTCTATATCTGATCAACCAACTTCACACGATACAGAAAACAACCGCAAGCAACATATAGGAGATGTTACCAAAGATTCACACATGGACATTTATACTGTCACAGAATTGACTAAGATGAAGGCACCGTTTCAGATGAAGAAACCGTTTCAGATGAAGTCACCGTCTCTGTTTACACCTTATCGGGAATCTCCTCAATCTAAGACTGAGTCTTTGTTTACACACGATCCAGAAAACAACCGCAAGCAACGTATAGAAGATGTTACCAAAGATTCAAGCAATGAGACCTATGCTAACATAAAAATGCCAAGAACGTCCAATTCTGAGAGCAGAAACCAACACAGTCGGTCTAGAAAGTCTAAACTTGATATTCGGGGCAGTTCAAGACGAGGCAGTCACACAAAATACGACCACGGTGACATTGTGGACGTCAACCTTCTTATCTCAGCCTCCAAACTTGACAGCACACTCATCAGGCTCTTCTCCAACACGCGAGGCAATAACGAGGGCAAGAACCAGCAGAATACTGGCGAGGACCTGATGCCTTTTCTCAACTATGTCCAGTCTGATCTGATCAGCATGGAGCCTGTTATGTGGTGCGTCTATCCAATGGATGCTGCACAGAAAGAAACACTAGATCAAGAGCTGGCGTATATTGAAGAGAGCATCAGCCCCAAAGATGTGATGACGCAGCTGTTCCAGAACGATATCTTGACTCACATGGACTACAATCAGTTAATCAGGTAGGTCGACTTCAGCAGCGGGCTTCCGTTGAAATGTTCTCAAACATGTCTGTTCAAATTGCATAACATTTGTATTGGTTTGATAGTTGGCTTGGTATTTGGTTAATACGTTAACTAGCTAGTTGTTGGCTAGTAGTTAGTTATTTAATTAGTAGTTAGTTAAATATTATAGTCCGTTTAGAAATTCATAATCACACCTGAATTAGTTTTGCGCGATAACCGTTTGTTATTTTGGTTTACATTTTGCATGCAATCTTAGAATATTGATGACGCAAAGATTTTAGTATTTTTTATTCCACAAACACAACAGATTTTGCACATCAGCGAATTCCTTTTATCTTTTATGACGATATCACACAAGTTGATTCAAAATTTAGAGTTTACAGTAATCGTGTTAAATTTTCCAGTTTACTGCAATTCTTGTCAGAGGCGTATCTACATAGTGCTTAATTGTGGGTGTTGTTCGTTATGTGTATTTGCAAACATGAATTCAATTGGTTACAATTAGTCTTGTCCTTCGGTCCCCATTAGACCCCAGGACGTCCTAACTGCAGCTGGAATTGAATTCATCTTAATTTTAATCATTCCGAATCTGACGATTCCAAGAGGTTGATAATCATTACTGGCTGGACAAATAGTAATCCATCTCGTTTCCAGTACTCATCTTCCACCCGCAGCACATGTTCAACACACTTCTTCCAGAACGGAATGTCTATTTTTGAGAGAGGCTCGCGTGTCAGAACTTCAACATCACACATTTTAAACGTCCTGTTCTGTTCTGCAACTTGTCCTTTGACGTGAGCCCAGACAAGTTCGATTGGATTAAGGTGCGCATGATATGCAGGGAGTCGAAGAGAGGTGTGGCCGTATTTCTCAATGATTTTGTCAACATGGTACACCTTTTTCTTATTCGTATTCTTCACAAGCTGTAACAATTCGGGTTTTAAATATGTGTCGTCAAATTTGACATTTTCATTCGCAAGCCATGTCCTAATTTGCTCTTTTGTATTTGATGCAGTAGGCACTTTGTCTTCCTCTGATACGACATTGTGGTATGATGCATTATCCATGACTATGCACGAAGGTCTGTCCAGGATTGGTAAAAGATCGTTCTCCAACCAGTGCCTGAAAATGTTTCCATTCATTTCAGTATGGGAGTCCCTACCGTCGGTACTTTTTGATTGGAAAATAAGTCCCGCATCGTGAACAAGGCCGTTTTCAGTGCTTCCAGCATGCGTTAATATAATGCGCTGGCCTTTGCTGCTCGGAATTGTTCTTTTGAGTTTGCCATTTACTGACTGCCATTCTTTAGCATAGGTGTGGTGTGTGTTGACCCATGATTCGTCCAAATATACAATATCCTACCGTTCACTCCACCGCTCACGGATCTGTCTCAGGTATTGCTTCGAGCAATGACCAAGTGTGGTTTTTCACAAATAATATTCCTACCCCCAACAGTTTTTCTGAAAGTGAAGCCGGCTCCTAGCACAATCTTCCATAGAGTACTTTTAGAAATGTCAATATTGCAGTCTGCATGCAATTTTAATTTAAAATTCCTGAGAGTAACAAGTACATTATTAGCAAACATTTTCAATATCTCACGTTTTATGACATCCATGTCAAAGCTGTCGACTTTCCTTTTCCTTCCTTGACTGACATGAGTGCACTCTGAGTCTTGTTTAATCCAACGAGAAAATGACGATTTATTAAGACCAAGCGCGAGTTGCGTTCGTCTCTTTGGGTCATGAATATCACAATATAAATGCCCCATCTTGGATTCCCTAAGGAAGTGCTGATATAGTAAAAAAGTAACCTTTTGCATAGTTATAAATTTGCATTTCAAACTCATTGTAATTTAGATATAAATGTTGGTATTTAGAGTCAACAAATTGTCTAATGAGTGTTCACAAAATTAATAAAGATACGCCTTCCCTTAGGTAATTAATGCCCAGGCCGTGGTGCGTCATGTCGTTCAATAACAATTCAGTTTTGTGCACGGGATTTTCCTGAAGTTAGTGTTTCTGCAATAGCCAAACTATTTTACGTGAACGACCGCACCAAATTAATATATATATATATATATATATATATATATATATATATATATATATATATATATCCTAAAATTGTATCAAATTCGAACAGGGTGAATTTAATATAGCCTAAAGAAGAAAACTTTTAGACTAGATCAAATTTCTCAAGAGCAAAAAATATTTCTATAACGTCATCAATATTCTAAGATTGCATGCAAAATTTGAAAGCAAAATAACAAACGGTTATCACGCAAAACTAATTCAGGTGTGATTATGAATTTCTGAACTGACTATAGTTAGTTAGGTGCGTAGTTGTTAGTTAGCAGTTAGTTTGTAATTAGTTAGCTAGTTAATTAGCTAGTTAATTGTTAGTTAGTTAATGAGATAATTAGATAATTTAATTAATTACATTTCTAGTTGGTAATCAGTTAGTCAGGTAGTTAGATAAATAGTTAGTAGTTATTTAGTTACTTTGCTAGCTAATTTGCAAGTACTTCATTATTTAGTAGCTATTTAGTTAGTTAGTTAGCTAGTTAGGTAATTAGTAGTTAATTACTTAGCTAGATAGTTAGCTAGTTAATTAATTAGTTAATTAGTTAGCAGTTAATTAGTTATTTAGTTAACTAGTAGCTAGTTAACTAGTATTTAGTTAGTAGGTTAATTAGCTACTTAGCCATTTAGTTATTAAGGTAGTTAATTAAATTGTTAGTAATTAGTTAATGTGTTAGCTAGTTAGGTAGTAATTAGTTTGTTAATTAAAAGGTTAGCTAGTTAGTTATTATTTAGTAGTTAATTATTTAGTTAGTTAACTAGTTAGTTATCGATTAATTTAGTAGTTAATTACTTACATAGACAGCTAGTTAGTTAGTTAGTTAGTTAGTTAGTTAGTTAATCAGTCAGTCAGTCAGTTAGTTAGTTAGCTAGTTAATTAGATAATTAGTTAGCAGTTAATTAGTTATTTACTTAGTTAGTAGTACTTACCTGGTAGTTAGTTAGTTAGTTAGTTAATTAGCTACTTAGGCAGTTAGTTATTAAGGTAGTTAATTAAATAGTTAGTAATTAGTTAGTTAATCAGTCAGTCAGTCTGTCAGTCAGTCAATTAGTTAGTTAGTTAGTTAGTAAGTTTGTTAGTTAGTTAGTTAGTTAGTTAGTTAGTTAGTTAGTTGGTTAGTTAGTTATTTCCTCTCACGCTGAAGATGGGACCAGCCTACTGCACTCACCCACGTTACCAGCCTGCTACACTATCCAACGCCACCAGCCTGCTACACTATCCAACGCCACCAGCCTGCTACACTATCCAACGCCGCCAGCCTGTTACACTATCCAACGTCACTAGCCTGCTACACTATCCAACGTCACCAGCCTGCTACACTATCCAACGCCACCAGCCTGCTACACTATCCAACGCCACCAGCCTGCTACACTATCCAACGCCACCAGCCTGCTACACTATCCAACGCCACCAGCCTGCAACACTATCCAACGCCACCAGCCTGCTACAATATCCAACGTCACCAGCCTGCTACACTACCCAACGCCACCAGCCTGCTACACTATCCAACGCCACCAGCATGCTACACTATCCAACGCCACCAGCCTGCTACACTATCCAACGTCACCAGCCTGCTACACTATCCAACGTCACCAGCCTGCTACACTATCCAACGTCACCAGCCTGCTACACTATCCAACACCACCAGCCTGCTACACTATCCAACGCCACCAGCCTGTTACACTATTCAACGTCACCAGCCTGCTACACTATCCAACGCCACCAGCCTGCTACACTATCCAACGCCACCAGCCTGCTACACTATCCAACGTCACCAGCCTGTTACACTATCCAACGCCACCAGCCTGTTACACTATCCCACGTCACCAGCCTGTTACACTATCCAACGCCACCAGCCTGTTACACTATCCCACGTCACCAGCCTGTTACACTATCCAACGCCACCTGCCTGTTACACTATCCCACGTCACCAGCCTGTTACACTATCCAACGCCACCAGCCTGTTACACTATCCCACGTCACCAGCCTGCTACACTATCCCTCGCCACCAGCCTGTTACACTATCCAACGCCACTAGCCTGTGACACTATCCAACGCCACCAGCCAGTTACACTATCCCTCGCCACCAGCCTGTTACACTATCCCTCGCCACCAGCCTGCTACACTATCCCTCGCCACCAGCCTGTTACACTATCCCTCGCCTCCAGCCTGTTACACTATCCCTCGCCACCAGCCTGCTACACTATCCCTCGCCACCAGCCTGTTACACTATCCCCCGCCACCAGCCTGTTACACTATCCAACGCCACCAGCCTGTTACACTATCCAACGCCACCAGCCTGTTACACTATCCCTCGCCACCAGCCTGCTACACTATCCCTCGCCACCAGCCTGTGACACTATCCAACGCCACCAGCCTGTTACACTATCCCTCGCCACCAGCCTGCTACACTATCCCTCGCCACCAGCCTGCTACACTATCCCTCGCCACCAGCCTGTTACACTATCCAACGCCACCAGCCTGTTACACTGTCCCACGCCACTAGCCTGCTACACTATCCAACGACACCAGCCTGTTACACTATCACTCGCCACCAGCCTGCTACACTATTTCTCGCCACCAGCCTGCTACACTATCCCTCGCCACCAGCCTGTTACACTATCCAACGCCACCAGCCTGTTACACTATCCCTCGCCACCAGCCTGCTACACTATCCCTCGCCACCAGCCTGTTACACTATCCAACGCCACCAGCCTGCTACACTATCCCTCGCCACCAGCCTGCTACACTATCCCTCGCCACCAGCCGGTTACACTATCCAACGCCTCCAGCCTGCTACACAATCCCTCGCCACCAGCCTGCTACACTAGCTCACGCCACAATCCTGCTACACTATCCTACGCCACCAGCCTGCTACATTAGCCCACGTCACCAGCCTGCACTAGTCCACGCCACCAGTCTGCTACACTAGACCACGCCACCAGCCTGCTACACTAGCCCACGCCACCAGCCTGCACTAGCCCACGCCACAAGCCTGCTACACTATCCCACGCCACCAGCCTACTGCACTATCCCACGCTACCAGCCTACACTAGCCCACGCCACCAGCCTGCTACACTATCATACGCTACCAGCCTACACTAGTCCACGCCACCAGCCTGCTACACTATACCACGCTACCAGCCTGCACTAGCCCACGCCACTAGCCTGCACTAGTCCACGCCACCAGCCTGCACTAGCCCCGCTACCAGCCTGCACTAGCCCCGCTACCAGCCTGCACTAGCCCTTACCACCAGCTAACTGCACTAGTCCGCGCCACAAGACTGGTGCATCAGCCCACGCCACCAGCCTTATCCACTTGAACATTGAACTACAACATTCTACTAGACCACAGCCCCAACCCTGAGCACTGGTCCACCACACTAGCCCGTTGCACCAGCCCACTGCACTAAACCACTGCATCAGCCTACTGCACAAGGCCACTGCTCTGGCACACTGCAAAAGCCTACTGCACTAGACCACTAAAATATCTAACTACACTATCCCAATACACTAGTCTACTACACTATCCCACTACACTAGTCAAAGACACTATCCCATTACACTAGCCCAATACACTATCCCACTACAGTAGCCCACTACACTATCCCACTACACTAGCCTAATACACTAGCCCACTACACTAGCCAAATACACTAGCCCACTAAACTAGCCAAATACACTAGCCCACTAAACTATCCCACTACACTAGCCTAATACACTATCCCACTACACTAGCCCAATACACTATCCCACTACACTAGCCAAATACACTAGCCCACTAAACTATCCCACTACACTAGCCTAATACACTATCCCACTACACTAGCCCAATACACTAGCCCACTACACTACCCACTACACTAGCCCACTACACTAGCCCAATACACTATCCCACTACACTATCCCACTACACTAGCCCACTACACTATCACACTACACTAGCCCACTACACTAGCCCACTACACTATCCCACTACACTAGCCCACTACAGTAGCCCACTACACTAGTCCACTACACTATCCCACTACACTAGCCCACTACACTAGCCCACTACACTAGCCCAATACACTATCCTACTACACTAGCCCACTACACTATCCCACTACACTAGCCCACTACACTAGCCCACTACACTAGCATAATACACTAACCCACTATACTAATTCACTCTACCAGCCTGCTCCACTAACCCACTATACTTACCCACTGCACTAGCCCACTACACTAGCCCACTACACTAGCCCACTACACTAGCCCACTGCACTAGCCCACTACACAGTGGGCTAGCCCACTCCACTAGCCCACTACACTAGCCCACTGCACTAACCCACTGCACTAGCCCACTACACTAGCCCACTACACTAGCCCACTGCACTAGCCCACTACACTAGCCCACTACAATAGCCCACTACACTAGCCCACTACACTAGCCCGCTACACTAGCCCACTACACTAGCCCACCACACTAGCCCACTACACTAGACCACTACACTAGCCCCCACTACACTAGCACACTACACTAGCCCACTACACTATCCCACTACACTAGCCCACCACACTAGCCCACTACACTAATTCACTCTACCAGGCTGCTCCACTAACCCACTATACTTACGCACTGTACCAGCCCACTGTACTATCTCACTACACTAGCCCACTGCACCAGTCCACTGTACTATCTCACTACACTAGCCCACTGCACCAGCCCACTGTATTATCTCAATACACTAGCCCACTGTACCAGCCCACTGCACTAACCCACTGGACTAACCCGCTACACTAACAAACTGCACTATCCTACTGTACTAGCCCACTGCATCAATCCACTACATTATCCCACTGCACCAAGCCACTCCATGAGCACACTACACCAGCACACAGCACCAGCCCACTACACTATCCCTCTGCACTATCCCGCTACACTATCCCAGTACACCAGCCCACTACACCAGCCTGCTGCACCAACCCTCTGTACCAGCCCACTGTACTAGCCCACTGCACCAGTCCACTGCACCAGCCCAGCCAAGATTTTAGGCTTATAATAATGGCCTGAGTGTACACCCCAATAAAATCATTCTCAGAGGTCCTGCCGCCTTTGATTTCCCTGATTCTGGTCGCTATTTATATTCACGAGGACATTCACTGTTGATTGTGAGACTGTAATCGTAGTCTTCTAATTATTGTCCTAGACAAGAACAGAAAAATAATCAAACCCCTGCCACATTTTATGAGCTGACATGTCGGGGAAACAACGGTTGTCCACAATATCACTTTCGGGATATCAATCTAACGACATGCGTCAAATCGATGGTATTATTATCAACGCCTCTCAAGTGTCCATGTTTGTTGACCATTGGTGTGTTTTGGCAAAGTAATCAACGCCATGTTAGGTCGTCTTTCTTTACCACAAATGATGTCCGGCACACATTTAAGGTCGGGTGAACCTACAGTCAGCACCAGGCAGAGAAGAATCCAAGACAGTACCAGGCATAGAAGAAAAAAGACAGCACCAGGCAGAGAAGAAACCAAGACAGTACCAGGCATAGAAGAAAAAAAGACAGCACCAGGCAGAGAAGAAACCAAGACAGCGCCAGGCAGAGAAGAAACCAAGACAGCGCCAGGCAGAGAAGAAACCAAGACAGCGCCAGGCAGAGAAGAAACCAAGACAGCGCCAGGCAGAGAAGAAACCAAGACAGCGCCAGGTAGAGAAGAAACCAAGACAGTATCACGCATAGAAGAAATCAAGACAGCAATAGGTAGAGAAGAATCCAAGACAAAACCAAGCATAGAAGAAACCAAGACAGCACCAGGCATAGAAGAAACCAAGACAGCGCCAGGCGGAGAAGAAACCAAGACAGCACCAGGCATAGAAGAAACCAAGACAGCGCCAGGCAGAGAAGAAACCAAGACAGCGCCAGGCGGAGAAGAAACCAAGACAGCGCCAGGCATAGAAGAAACCAAGACAGCACCAGGCATAGAAGAAACCAAGACAGCGCCAGGCGGAGAAGAAACCAAGACAGCGCCAGGCATAGAAGAAACCAAGACAGCACCAGGCATAGAAGAAACCAAGACAGCGCCAGGCGGAGAAGAAACCAAGACAGCGCCAGGCATAGAAGAAACCAAGACAGCACCAGGCATAGAAGAAACCAAGACAGCGCCAGGCGGAGAAGAAACCAAGACAGCGCCAGGCGGAGAAGAAACCAAGACAGCACCAGGCATAGAAGAAACCAAGACAGCGCCAGGCGGAGAAGAAACCAAGACAGCGCCAGGTAGAGAAGAAACCAAGACAGTACCAGGCAGAGAAGAAACCAAGACAGTATCACGCATAGAAGAAACCAAGACAGCAATAGGTAGAGAAGAAACCAAGACAGTATCACGCATAGAAGAAACCAAGACAGCAATAGGTAGAGAAGAATCCAAGACAAAACCAAGCATAGAAGAAACCAAGACAGCAATAGGTAGAGAAGAATCCAAGACAAAACCAAGCATAGAAGAAACCAAGACAGCACCAGGCATAGAAGAAACCAAGACAGCAATAGGCATAGAAGAAACCAAGACAGCACCAGGCATAGAAGAAACCAAGACAGCACCAGGCAGAGAAGAAACCAAGACAACACTCGGCGGAGAAGAAATCAAGACAGTACCAGGCAGAGAAGAAACCAAGACATCACCAAGTAAAGAAGAAACCAAGACAGCAACAGAAAGAGAAGAAACCAAGACAGTACCAGGTAGAGAAGAAACCAAGACAGCACCAGGCATAGAACAAACCAAGACAACACCCGGCGGAGAAGAAATCAAGACAGTACCAGGCAGAGAAGAAACCAAGACATCACCAGGTAAAGAAGAAACCAAGACAGTACCAGGTAGAGAAGAAACCAAGACAGTACCAGGTAGAGAAGAAACCAAGACAGTACCAGTTAGAGAAGAAACCAAGACAGCAACAGAAGGAGAAGAAACCAAGACTGTACCAGGTAGAGAAGAAACCAAGACAGCACCAGGTAGAATGAAACCAAGACAGCACCAGGCAGAGATAAAACCAAGACAGTACCAGGTAGAGAAGAAACCAAGACAGTACCAGGTAGAGAAGAAACCAAGACAGTACCAGGTAGAGAAGAAACCAAGAAAGTACCAGTTAGAGAAGAAACCAAGACAGCAACAGAAGGAGAAAAACCAAGACAGTACCAGGTAGAGAAGAAACCAAGACAGCACCAGGCATAGAACAAACCAAGACAACACCCGGCGGAGAAGAAATCAAGACAGTACCATGCAGAGAAGAAACCAAGACATCACCAGGTAAAGAAGAAACCAAGACAGTACCAGGTAGAGAAGAAACCAAGACAGTACCAGGTAGAGAAGAAACCAAGACAGTACCAGTTAGAGAAGAAACCAATACAGCAACAGAGGAGAAGAAACCAAGACTGTACCAGGTAGAGAAGAAACCAAGACAGCACCAGGTAGAAATGAAACCAAGACAGCACCAGGCAGAGATAAAACCAAGACAGCGCCAGGCAGAGATGAAACCAAGTCAGCATCAGGCAGAGATGAAACCAAGACAGCATCAGGCAGAGATGAAACCAAGACGGCACCAGGGAGAGATGAAACCAAGACAGCGCCAAACAGAGATGAAACCAAGACAGCATCAGGCAGAGATGAAAGCAAGACAGCACTAGGCAGAGATGAAACCAAGACAGCACCAGGGAAAGATGAAACCAAGACAGCACCAGGCATAGAAGAAACCAAGACAACACTCGGCGGAGAAGAAATCAAGACAGTACCAGGCAGAGAAGAAACCAAGACATCACCAAGTAAAGAAGAAACCAAGACAGTACCAGGTAGAGAAGAAACCAAGACAGTACCAGGTAGAGAAGAAACCAAGACAGTACCAGGCAGAGAAGAAACCAAGACAGCAACAGAAGGAGAAAAAACCAAGACAGTACCAGGTAGAGAAGAAACCAAGACAGCACCAGGCATAGAAGAAACCAAGACAACACCCGGTGGAGAAGAAATCAAGACAGTACCAGGCAGAGAAGAAACCAAGACATCACCAGGTAAAGAAGAAACCAAGACAGTACCAGGTAGAGAAGAAACCAAGACAGTACCAGGTAGAGAAGAAACCAAGACAGTACCAGTTAGAGAAGAAACCAAGACAGCAACAGAAGGAGAAGAAACCAAGACTGTACCAGGTAGAGAAGAAACCAAGACAGCACCAGGTAGAAATGAAACCAAGACAGCACCAGGCAGAGATGAAACCAAGACAGCACCAGGCAGAGATGAAACCAAGACAGCATCAGGCAGAGATGAAACCAAGACGGCATCAGGCAGAGATGAAACCAAGACGGCACCAGGGAGAGATGAAACCAAGACAGCGCCAAGCAGAGATGAAACCAAGACAGCATCAGGCAGAGATGAAAGCAAGACAGCACTAGGCAGAGATGAAACCAAGACAGCACCAGGGAAAGATGAAACCAAGACAGCACCAGGCAGAGAAGAAACCAAGACAACACTCGGCGGAGAAGAAATCAAGACAGTACCAGGCAGAGAAGAAACCAAGACATCACCAAGTAAAGAAGAAACCAAGACAGTACCAGGTAGAGAAGAAACCAAGACAGTACCAGGTAGAGAAGAAACCAAGACAGTACCAGTTAGAGAAGAAACCAAGACAGCGCCAAGCAGAGATGAAACCAAGACAGCATCAGGCAGAGATGAAACCAAGACAGCACTAGGCAGAGATGAAACCAAGACAGCACCAGGGAGAGATGAAACCAAGACAGCACCAGGCAGAAATGAAACCAAGACAGCATCAGGCAGAGATGAAAGCAAGACAGCACTAGGCAGAGATAAAACCAAGACAGCACCAGGGAGAGATGAAACCAAGACAGCACCAGGCAGAGATGAAACCAAGACAGCACTAGGCAGATATGAAACCAAGACAGCACTAGGCAGAGATGAAACCAAGACAGCACTAGGCAGAGATGAAACCAAGACAGCAACAGGCAGAGATGAAACCAAGACAGCACCAGGGAGAGATGAAACCAGAACAGCACTAGGCAGAGATGAAACCAAGACAGCACTAGGCAGAGATGAAACCAAGACAGCACTAGGCAGATATGAAAACAAGACAGCACCAGGAGAGATGAAACCATGACAGCACCAGGCAGAGATGAAACCAAGACAGCACTAGGCAGAGATGCAACCAAGACAGCACCAGGAGAGATGAAACCAAGACAGCACTAGGCAGAGATGAAACCAAGACAGCACCAGGCAGAGATGAAACCAAGACAGCACTAGGCAGAGATGAAACCAAGACAGCACCAGGGAGAGATGAAACCAAGACAGCACCAGGCAGAGATGAAACCAAGACAGCACTAGGCAGAGATGAAACCAAGACAGCACCAGGGAGAGATGAAACCAAGACAGCACCAGGCAGAAATGAAACCAAGACAGCAACAGGCAGAGATGAAACCAAGACAGCACCAGGGAGAGATGAAACCAGGACAGCACTAGGCAGATATGAAACCAAGACAGCACTAGGCAGAGATGAAACCAAGACAGCACTAGGCAGAGATGAAACCAAGACAGCACCAGGGAGAGATGAAACCAAGACAGCACCAGGCAGAGATGAAACCAAGACAGAACTAGGCAGAGATGAAACCAAGACAGCACCAGGGAGAGATGAAACCAAGACAGCACTAGGCAGAGATGAAACCAAGACAGCACCAGGGAGAGATGAAACCAAGACAGCATCAGGCAGGGATGAAACCAAGACAGCACCAGGCAGAGATGAAACCAAGACAGCACCAGGCAGAGATGAAACCAAGACGGCACCGGCGGATAATCAAAGTAGACAACGGATACCTCAACGTTTCTAATATTTGATCAGAATACATAACACAACCCCATTCCAGCTCAATGAGTTCCATGGCAGTGTTCAACCAGCCAGTGTTCAACCAGCCAGTGTTCAACCAGCCAGTGTTCAACCAGCCAGTGTATCCAAGGCTACCCAGATAAAACTCAAGTAATTCGAGCTGTTACTAAGAGATATGATTCAATGTCTAAGGAAACCAAACCCACTACAAAATTACAACCGTAAAGCGATGTCTGTTGACCTTGCAATGTGTATCAGAGCTGGGTAGACAATTTCAGCTATCACCGACCTGGTTGTCATGACAACAGTGGTATAACCAGCAAAATGGCTTTCTTCCTCTCTAACATAAAAATATATACTTTGCTAGAGGGCATGACGTATGCATCCAGACCTCCCTACAACTGCACTGCATCTTTATTTTTGAAAAAAAAAAAAAAACATGAACAGGGATATGATGTCATTAGGACATTTTTACTAAGGATTTTTTTTTAATTTTAAGGACTATTTGACACAGGCTAAAGTGGCGGTAATCTTATATTTATGTCGCAAATTAAAATGAATGGTCAACCCAAACGTTGGCAAGCAAAGAGCGCATGCTGTTTATTTAATGCGACCATTCATCAAGCCTGGCCCCTCAAGTTTCGAACCGACCGCCCTGCAAGACAGTGGAGGATAAAGTAGGAAGACAACATCAGAGAATGCAGACATCAGAGAATGCAGACATCAGAGAATGCACACAATGAATATGTGTCACATCCCAGAAAGTAGGAAGACAACATCAGAGAATGCAGACATCAGAGAATGCACACAATGAATATGTGTCACATCCCAGAAAGTAGGAAGACAACATCAGAGAATGCAGACATCAGAGAATGCAGACATCAGAGAATGCACACAATGAATATGTGTCACATGTCAGAAAGTAGGAAGACAACATCAGAGAATGCACACAATGAATGTGTCACATCCCAGAAGGTGACTCTTAATCGTAGAGTTGGAGGGAAATTGTAAAGTCGTCAGTAGAGCTGGACGGCCATTGTTGCGGGACTAATGAATGAATCTTGAACCTAAAAGCTGATTGGTCAAGGGAATGAAGCCGACCTTTTGACCTCAGTAGACCAGTCCATAAACAACAGCTTTAAGTGGGGCTTCCTGCTTTGACTTAATGCTGTTTTCCATAGACCTCGTGCACGAGATGTGAGTCATAAATGACAATTTGTAAGTGAGCAATTTGTAAGTGAGTAATCCATATTAGAGGATTAATAAATATAATTAAATTGATAGAACAGAATTGATAGAACAGAATTGATAGAACAGAATTGATAGAACAGAATTGATAGAATACCGCGTCTTGGGATATACTTTGACAAGTGGTGAATAAGAGTAATTCGTGACTGCAATGAAATCGTTTCAACAGAATAAAATATGTGCCATACCGGCTAGTGTAGGCGATCATGTCCTTCCATATCTCTTTATCTACAGTGCATCATATCAATTCTGTTGTTGACTATTTTCCATACCATGACACCAAGCTATCTAAAGTATTCCAACTTTCCTCTTCTCATAATACGCCCAAAAAATGTTGATTGTTTTTTTCTGATGTTTATTAGGATCCCCTTTTTGTACTGGCCTCTTTGAGAATGTCGTCATTTTTTTTAGCTGTCCAGGGAACTTTCAACATTCTTCTGAGAAATCCCATCTATGTGGTCTCTAATCGTCTTTTCATTTATTTGTTTACTGCCCATGATTCGCTTCCATAGGTAAGATTTGGATCTATATAGCACCGATGAACTCTCTTTCTCATTTTTATTGACATAGATTTGTTCCATAAGACATTTTTAATTTTCTGAAATGCTATTTTGGCCTGAGCTATTCTGCTTTTTATTTCTGTGGTGCATCTCCCATCTGATGTTATTATTGTGCTCAAGTATTTATAACGTTGCACTTGTTTCAGATTTGTCTCGTTTATTTGTATGCTGCATGATGGTGATGGTTGTTTCTTCGATATGACCATTACTTCTATTTTCTTACTATTCAGACTGAGACCTTTGTTGTTGCTTTATTTTACTATTGTATCTATCATGTCTTGTAGTTCATTCTCCTTCTCTGCTATTAAGACTGTGTCATCTACATATCGCAAATTGTTTATGTTGTGACCGTTAACTTCAGTTCATTTTTGTCTATTATTGATCTCATAATATTTTCATTGTAAAATGATAACAAATCAGGCGACAGAACACTGCCTTGTTCTTGTTTTATATATTGGAACTGTCCTATTTGTTTGTTAATTATTATGACTGTTGTTTGTTGCCAATACATGTTTTTTATGATACTCAAATCATTGTCGTCTATGTTTAATTTCTCCAACATATTGATTACTTCCACATACTTTACTTTGTCAAATGCCTTTTTTTAGCCTATGAGTCATATATAGATGTATAAAGTACAATGAAATATACATAACATAACATCAGATTAAAATGGAGCCGCAGTAATTGTGTAACTGCATAACGCACTCATCGTCGACCAGGCGACCCTGCTTTGAATGCCTCGAGCTGCATTCAGGTTTGAAGTGCACTCCACCTGCAACCCGGTGCGAAGGTGGAAGACACCAGTGCCAGGTCTATGACACTATCAGAGTCCCCTGTTCGAGTGGCCATTCTTGTTGCCCTTCCATCATTCAAGCACACTAAATCGGCCGACACCAGTGCGTTCTCTAGGCCTTCTCCCTGCTTGTTGGCTATGACGTTACCCCACTGGTCTCCTCTAGCATTAAAGTCTCCGCAGAAAATGACATTCTCTTCATCGAACTCGAAGAGATTCTGCCATTGTTGCGTGTTCACCTCCCCATTACAGGCATACACATTAACAATCACGAAATGAACTGGGGTCTGCACCCTAACCGCATGTACCTGCGATTCTGCATTGTTCCACACAGACATATCAACCTCAGCTGCCACCATATTGTTGCGCACAAGGATGGCCTGCCCAAGGTGTCGTATATTGTAAAAACAATGAAAGCCAGGAGTACTTACTGTCCTGTCACCAAGAAGAGTTTCTTGCAAAATCATTATATCGGCGCCGCACAGTAGCTTATCAAGAATGGGCCGTCGTTGATTTATGGACCCACAATTCCAATAAGTAACTCGCACATACTTTAGGCCTAGCCTCTCACACTTCGATCTTTTAATGCCACCACGCTTGCCCTGTCGTGTTTTCCTTCTTCGATGATGTCGTTTGGGCTGCATCTGAATACATACACTTACCTTCGTCATAGATGAACGTCGCTGAACGTTGATGCTTTGGATGGTCTAGACTCACGTGCACTTACTTACTCAGTCGCACGGCCCAGAACCCGTTTCCACGTTATAAACTGGCCAACTCCAGTAAATAGCTCTGCAGCACGTGGATACACTGTGAGCCTTTTACAAATTTAATGAATTACGCGTCCTTGACGACAGACCGGCGTAAACAAACCGCCATTTTTTGACGCGTTCAATAGTGCAGTCAACAAGGATGAGTGATGAAATAAGGAAATTGTAACAAAATGTAACAAAATGCAATAAATCAAAAGAAGCAAAGTGATTTACATCAAATAGAAAGCGCGTACAATCACATAATCCCTTATAATATATCAATAAAAACAAACAAATAAACAGAAAAGTTCACTGGAAATCAGCACTTATCTGTGAGTCCTCTGAAAAAGCCAGTGAAAAGGGCGCCATATTCCCCGGAAGTCCCCTATTACAAAGTTAATAACAAAAGTAAATGACAAAGTTACAGGGAGAACGGGGGAAACCTAGAAACCCTGCATTGTTTTATCTTTCGGTCGTTTCACGCTGCGGGTTTTGAGGAGAAAATCTGAGAACTTATGGACAGTTGTTCTATGTTGAAGGTAATCCGACGACTAATGATACGATTACTATGACATCACAGGCCATGTCATACCTTACCTTATCTTTGGGACACTTATAAACGCACGTATATATATATATATATATATATATATATATATATATTCTGCAAACCAAAACGTTGTTAAGAATTGTCTTCCCCTCCTTTTGTTATTCTCTTTTCTGAATGCCATCGATTTATTATAGAACTGAAGGTCAAGGAGACAGAGCAGTGAACAGACTGATGGTGAAGACGTTACAGAGGCGCGGAGACAAGGCCTACCCAGCATTCCTGGAAGCACTTCAGGCACATAACTATACTCAGATCTGGCAACGTTTGGTGGAAACCGAGCGCCGCCTCCGCGATGGAATGAGATTCCAAACGTCTGATCGTCAGAGAAGCAAAGAAATGGTGAGTCCACTGTTCAAAATGGTGGTGTTTGCAGCTTTGACGAAGCAACTATGTTTGTCGTAAAACCTCTTGTTGACCTCTGTAGTGATGGCATTAGTGCTCTTGTTGACCACTATTGTGGTGGCATTAGTGCTCTTGTTGACCACTGTAGTGATGGCATTAGTTCCCTTGTAGACCTCTTTAGTGATGGCATTAGTGCCCTTGTTGACCACTGTAGTGATGGCATTAGTGCCCTTGTTGACCTCTGTAGTGATGGCATTAGTGCTCTTGTTGACCTCTGTAGTGATGGCATTAGTGCCCTTGTTGACCTCTGTAGTGATGGCATTAGTGCCCTTGTTGACCACTGTAGTGATGGCATTAGTGCTCTTGTTGACCTCTGTAGTGATGGCATTAGTGCCCTTGTTGACCTCTGTAGTGATGGCATTAGTGCTCTTGTTGACCTCTGTAGTGATGGCATAAGTGCTCTTGTTGATGATCACTGTAGTGATGGCAATAGTGCCCTTGTTGACCACTGCAGTTGTGGCATTAGTGCCCTTATTGACCACTGTAGTGATGGTATTAGTGCCCTTGTTGACCACTGTAGTGATGGTATTAGTGCCCTTGTTGACCATTGTAGTGATGGTATTAGTGCCCTTGTTGAACACTGTAGTAATGGCATTAGTGCCTTGTTGACCATTGTAGTGATGGCATTAGTGCCCTTATTTACCACTGCAGTGATGGCATTAGTGCCCTTATTGACCACTGTAGTGATGGTATTAGTGCCCTTGTTGATCACTGTAGTGATGGCATTAGTGCCCTTATTGACCACTGTAGTGATGGTATTAGTGCCCTTGTTAACCTCTGTAGTGATGGTATTAGTGCCCTTGTTGACCACTATTGTGGTGACATTTGTGCCCTTGTTGACCACTGTAGTGATGGCATTAGTGCCCTTGTTGACCTCTGTAGTGATGGCATTAGTACCCTTGTTGACCACTGTAGTGATGGCGTTAGTGCCCTTGTTGACCTCTGTAGTGATGGCATTAGTACCCTTGTTGACCTCTGTAGTGATGGCATTAGTGCCCTTGTTGACCTCTGTAGTGATGGCATTAGTACCCGTGTTGACCATTATTGTGGTGACATTTGTGCCCTTGTTGACCACAGTATTGATGGCATTAGTGCCCTTGTTGACCTCTGTAGTTAATTGCATTAGTGCTCTTGTTGACCACTGTAGTGATGGCATTAGTGCCCTTGTTGACCTCTGTAGTTAATTGCATTAGTGCTCTTGTTGACCACTGTAGTGATGGTATTAGTGCCCTTGTTGACCTCTGTAGTGATGGCATTAGTGCCCTTGTTGACCTCTGTAGTAATGGCATTAGTGTCCTTGTTGACCTCTGTAGTGATGGCATTAGTGCCCTTGTTGACCTCTGTAGTGATGGCATTACTGCTCTTGTTGACCTCTGTAGTGATGGCATTACTGCTCTTGTTGACCTCTGTAGCGATGGCATTACTGCTCTTGTTGACCTCTGTAGTGATGGCATTACTGCTCTTGTTAACCTCTCTAGCGATGGCATTACTGCTCTTGTTGACCTCTGTAGTGATGGCATTACTGCTCATGTTAACCTCTGTAGTGATGGCATTACTGCTCATGTTAACCTCTGTAGTGATGGCATTAATGCAAAACTTGAACAAACCCGCCCCCCCCCCAAAAAAAAAAAAAAAAACACCTGAATTTCTGAGAAGACATTGTCTATGTAAGGCCTATTGTGGGCTCATTTTGTGTTTAACTCAAAAGCATATGTGCTTTTTAACCAAAGACATTTTTTGGGGAACTCAAGGAAGATATCCCCGATGGAAGAATAAATTGTATTATTAGTCCCATAAATTATTCGCTTCCAGAGGTTTATGATGTAAACAAAGCAGTTTTGTCATTGCAAGTGAATAATGTCCACACCTATAATTGGTCAGGATTGTGTAGCAGCAGCAGCTTTTTAGCGAACACAGAAAACATCACAGGATTGTGCTGTTCTGAAACAGCTATGCCATGCTACCCTAGAATTGCCTTTAATGGGATTACTGTGACCACAAACCACTCTCCATGTGTGTGCCACATATTTACACCCAGAAAGAAATACTGAATATAACAACATCATATGCCGTCTGTGATATTAATTACCACAGACCAGGAGCCTCCAGTATGATTGATACAACTGTTGCACCAGGCATTTCATCAGCAGAGCCATATCTATGGAATGTTAATCTGACATTGTTCTTGAATTATGTCCAAGTTAATGAGACATCAGAATCGTGTGGCGGCAGCTACAAGAAGGGAGCGGAGAACATCATCAATTTCTGCTGCTATAAAGGAGACTTGCCTTGCTATCCCAGAATTGCCTTAAATGGGATCACTGTAGTTGAAAACTTCTCCTCTTGTGTAAACTACACATTCACATCTAAGAGTGAATCAGTGAAGGTCACAAAATCATATTCTCTCTGTGGTTTTACTAACTATAGGTCATGTGGCTTCTGTTGGATTGGAAATGATAACTTACCACCACTGTGTGTCTATATGTTTGGAATTGGAGTCATCAATGATGGCCTAACATCATCAAGTGCTACGACGATCATCATTTTCGGGAGGACGTGAACTCCCATGGTATATGGTGGATAGGCGGCAGGAACCATTGAATGTTATGTCTAAAAAGTGTTCCTTCTTGCAGTTTCCTCATATTCAAAGTCCGGCTTGTTGCAGGAGCTACTGAGTTAAGTGCTCTGTGCACACTGTGAGCTGTGTGTCTCATCCGTTTTGATCCTGCTTCGATATCCCGCTTGTTTACGATGAATGATGATATCGTATGACGGGGAACAGTTGACTGTGTTCACTTTCTGCGCGGTTTCGCCTTATGTCTTTTGGCGTGTGCTGAGACTGCTACGATGGGGACTATAGTTACCTTTCTTTGTTTGGGAGATGAGTTAGTAATTCGGATGATTCCACTGGCACGGGCGGTTGAGCAATTATGGATTTTAATTCGTTTGCTGTGATACCGAGGCCTTCCATAACCAATAACCAATAACTTTATGAACCTCTGTATGCAGTAACAACTTTATGAACCTCTGTATACAGTAACAACTTTATGAACCTCTGTATGCAGTAACAACTTTATGAACCTCTGTATACAGTAACAACTTTATGAACCTCTGTATACAATAACAACTTTATGAACCTCTGTATGCAGTAACAACTTTATGAACCTCTGTATACAGTAACAACTTTATGAACCTCTGTATACAGTAACAACTTTATGAACCTCTGTATACAGTAACAACTTTATGAACCTCTGTATACAGTAACAACTTTATGAACCTCTGTATGCAGTAACAACTTTATGAACCTCTGTATACAGTAACAACTTTTTTTACCTCTGTATACAGTAACAACTTTATGAACCTCTGTATACAGTAACAACTTTATGAACCTCTGTATGCAGTAACAACTTTATGAACCTCTGTATACAGTAACAACTTTATGAACCTCTGTATGCAGTAACAACTTTATGAACCTCTGTATACAATAACAACTTTATGAACCTCTGTATGCAGTAACAACTTTATGAACCTCTGTATACAGTAACAACTTTATGAACCTCTGTATACAGTAACAACTTTATGAACCTCTGTATACAGTAACAACTTTATGAACCTCTGTATACAGTAACAACTTTATAAACCTCTGTATACAGTAACAACTTTATGAACCTCTGTATGCAGTAACAACTTTATGAACCTCTGTATACAGTAACAACTTTATGAACCTCTGTATACAGTAACAACTTTATGAACCTCTGTATACAGTAACAACTTTATGAACCTCTGTATGCAGTAACAACTTTATGAACCTCTGTATACAGTAACAACTTTATGAACCTCTGTATGCAGTAACAACTTTATGAACCTCTGTATACAGTAACAACTTTATGAACCTCTGTATACAGTAACAACTTTATGATCCTCTGTATGCAGTAACAACTTTATGAACCTCTGTATACAGTAACAACTTTATGAACCTCTGTATACAGTAACAACTTTATGAACCTCTGTATGCAGTAACAACTTTATGAACCTCTGTATACAGTAACAACTTTATGAACCTCTGTATGCAGTAACAACTTTATGAACCTCTGTATACAGTAACAACTTTATGAACCTCTGTATACAGTAACAACTTTATGAACCTCTGTATGCAGTAACAACTTTATGAACCTCTGTATACAGTAACAACTTTATGAACCTCTGTATGCAGTAACAACTTTATGAACCTCTGTATGCAGTAACAACTTTATGAACCTCTGTATGCAGTAACAACTTTATGAACCTCTGTATAAATAACAAGCTTTACAACTGTAGCAAAATCCAAAAAGACTGAACTAAGCGTGAACATCACTTTTTCTTATGTTTCAAATCGGTAGTCACGTGCTCAGGTGACTCTCGCCATACAAGCAGATATTCTCCAACCTCAAAGGTACTTTCATTTTTATCAACCAAAGTGTTGATCATGTGAATACATTTTTTTCCTATCAATTTTTTCCTGGCAGCCATCATTGTTAGCCTATTCTTTTCGATTTCCATCTGTCAAGCGTTCTTTTACGTGCCAAAAGTGCACACCTGACCACCTGTTCATCGCCGTTATCCGAGTGGGCTAGACATTGAATCTCACTACCCAGAGATGGCTAGACATTGAATCTCACTACCCAGAGAGGACTAGACATTGAATCTCACAGAGAGGGCTTGACATTGAATCTCACAGAGAGGGCTATATATTGAATCTCACAGAGAGGGCTATACAGTGAATCTCACTGAGAGGGCTATACATTGAATCTCACAGAGAGGGTTAGACATTGAATCTCACTACCCAGAGAGGGCTAGACATTGAGTCTCACTACCCAGAGAGGGCTAGACATTGAATCTCACTACACAGAGAGGGCTAGACATTGAATCTCACTACACAGAGAGGGCTAGACATTGAATCTCACTACACAGAGAGGGCTAGACATTGGAGCTCACTACACAGAGAGGGCTAGACATTGAATCTCACTACACAGAGAGGGCTAGACATTGGAGCTCACTACACAGAGAGGGCTAGACATTGAATCTCACTACACAGAGAGGGCTAGACATTGAATCTCACTACACAGAGAGGGCTAGACATTGAATCTCACTACCCAGAGAGGGCTAGACATTGAATCTCACTACACAGAGAGGGCTAGACATTGAATCTCACTACACAGAGAGGGCTAGACATTGAATCTCACTACACAGAGAGGGCTAGACATTGAAGCTCACTACACAGAGAGGGCTAGACATTGGAGCTCACTACCCAGAGACTTAGTAAAACCAAGAAGACCAGGGATTTGAAGAGATGAATTCCCGTTGCCTAAGGCAAGACTCGAACCCGGAACCTTCTTGTTCAGAAGTCGACGTCTCACCTCCAGACCACCCAGCCCACTCACGAGTCAGATGAATTCAGCAGGTTTTCACACTTCTGACCTACACACTAGGATACATATCAGATTAGACTTGAAGACGCCACATTATGTCTGTTTCAAAGTTCAATCATTTGCAGATGTTCTCAAGAAATATAAATGCCTGGTTATATTTTAAAGTCTGCTTTTTAAAAATATATATATATATTTCCACTTTAGTTTACCAAAACTGTTATATTTGTTTATTTGTCTTGTAAACGTTATTGACTATATATTCTGATATTCAGGAGACCGTCAGCGCGCGTATATCCCAAACATCAAGAACAGCTCTGCTACAAAGTCACAATGTTAAAGACGCCAGTGAAATAGTATCTTCCCTAGACGGTCTGGTGTTCTCAACCAATCAGCGATTGTCTCTAAATAATGAATTACAACAAACTAGCCAGGAAAGAAATCTTTCCGCCACACAGGACCAGGATATGTTGACTAATCATTGGTCGAGCTTTGACAGTCACATGATGTACAATCAGCCAATAATTGATTCAGAGAAATTAGAAAAACAACTCAAAGGTCTACTGTCAGAGCTAGAGGCCTTGCAGGAAGTTGTCACTGCGCTCAAGTCTGCCCCATCGCCATCAGGTTTGTTTATGTTTATTTAAATCACGGTCATATTGAACATCGTTACAAAGTGATGTTATTGCTGTGTTTATTGAACATTATCAGAGATATCCGTTTTTGCGTTGCTGTCTCAGGTGCAGGTGTTGAGATCTGCAGGGCTTTAGCAAATATTTGTTGCAGATAAAGGACTATTTGCAGTTAGAGAGAAAGGACTATTTGCAGTTAGAGATAAAGGACTATTTGCAGTTATAGAGAAAGGATTATTTGTAGTTAGAGAGAAAGGACTATTTGCATTTATAGAGAAAGGACTATTTGCAGTTAGAGAGAAGGGATTATTTGCAGTTAGAGAGAAGGGACTATTTGCAGTTAGAGAGAAGGGACTATTTGCATTTATAGAGAAAGGACTATTTGCAGTTAGAGAGAATGGACTATTTGCAGTTAGAGAGAAGGGACTATTTGCAGTTAGAGAGAAAGGAATATTTACAGTTAGAGAGAAAGAAATATTTGCAGTTAGAGAGAAAGGAATATTTACAGTTAGAGAAAAAGGAAAATCTACAGTTAGAGAGAAAGGAATATTTACAGTTAGAGAGAAAGGAATATGTACAGTTAGAGAGAAAGGAATATATACAGTTAGAGAGAAATGAATATTTACAGTTAGAGAGAAAGGAATATTTACAGTTAGAGAGAAAGGAAAATCTACAGTTAGAGAGAAAGGATTATTTACAGTTAGAGTGAAAGGAATATCTACAGTTAGAAAGAAAGGAATATTTACAGTTAGAGGGAAAGGAATATTTACATTTACAGAGAAGGAATACTTGCAGTCAGAGAGAAAGGAATATTTGCATTTAGAGAGAAAGGAATATTTACAGTTAGAGAGAAGGGAATACTTGCAGTCCGAGAGAAGGGAATATTTGCTTCAGAGAAATGAATATTTATTACAGAGAAAATAATATTTGCAGTTAGAGAGAAAGGAATATTTGCAGTTAGAGAGAAAGGAATATTTACAGTTAGAGAGAAAGGAATATTTACAATTAGAGAGAAAGTAATATTTGCTGTTTGAGAGAAAGGAACATAGCTGTTTGAGAGACTGAAAGATTTTTTAGAAGGAAATTAGTATTTGCAGTTGGAGGGAAAGTAATATTTTCAGCTAGAGAGAAAGAAATATTTGCAGTTACAAAAAAAGGAGTATCTACAGTTAGAGAAAAATAAATATTTATTAGAGAGAAAGAAATATTGACAAAGGGAAGGGAATATTTCTTAGAGGGGAGGGGATGTTTGTTGGAGGGGATGAACTAGCTAGAGTTCGATTCTTTATTTGTTAAAGAGGAAACGACATTTTTAAGAGTGAATCCTCGCTGAGAGTTATGCATATTAGCTCAAAAAGGAAGAAAGGAGAGGAAGAAGGAGCAGTAAAATGAGGAGAAAAGGAAGAAAAAAATGATAAAAATAAAGATAAGAAAAACTGAGAAAATGGAAAATAGTAAGAAGAAAAATGGAAAAGAAGGAAGGAAGGAAGGAAGGAAGGAAGGAAGGAAGGAAGGAAGGAAGGAAGGAAGGAAGGAAGGAAGGAAGGAAGGAAGGAAGGAAGGAAGGAAGGAAGGAAGGAGTAGAGCAGAAATAGGAGTACGAAAAGAAGAAGAAGCAGAAAAAAGAAAAGAGAAGCAGAAAGCAGAAGAAAAGGTAAAAGGTTAGCACGCTCCAGTTAACTGAATTGAATACCAACCATGAGAAGGAATTAGCGGATTTGCTTTTAGTATACGCCAGTCTTCTTTGTATGTATATTGTTGTTGCGTTCACAATAACAATAGTTTCAGTCATCTATCTTGTATCATTTATTATTTTATGCTGCTATAGTTCCTTAGATCGATCTTGTATCATTTATTATTTTATGCTGCTATAGTTCCTTAGATCCATCTTGTATCATTTATTATTTTATGCTGCAATAGTTCCAGAGATCCATCTTGTATCATTTATTATGTTATGCTGCAATAGTTCCAGTGATCCATCTTGTATCATTTATTATTTTATGCTGCAATAGTTCCAGTGATCCATCTTGTATCATTTATTATTTTATGCTGCAATAGTTCCTGAGATCCATCTTGTATCATTTATTATTTTATGCTGCAATAGTTCCAGTGATCTATCTTGTATCATTTATTATTTTATGCTGCAATAGTTCCAGTGATCCATCTTGTATCATTTATTATTTTATGCTGTAATAGTTCCAGTGATCTATCTTGTATCATTTATTATTTTATGCTGCAATAGTTCCAGTGATCTATCTTGTATCATTTATTATTTTATGCTGCAATAGTTCAGTGATCCATCTTGTATCATTTATTATTTTATGCTGCAATAGTTCCTGAGATCCATCTTGTATCATTTATTATTTTATGCTGCAATAGTTCCAGTGATCTATCTTGTATCATTTATTATTTTATGCTGCAATAGTTCCAGTGATCCATCTTGTATCATTTATTATTTTATGCTGCAATAGTTCCAGTGATCCATCTTGTATCATTTATTATTTTATGCTGCAATAGTTCCAGTGATCTATCTTGTATCATTTATTATTTTATGCTGCAATCGTTCCAGTGATCCATCTTGTATCATTTATTATTTTATGCTGCAATCGTTTCCAGTGATCCATCTTGTATCATTTATTATTTTATGCTGCAAAAGTTCCAGTGATCCATCTTGTATCATTTATTATTTTATGCTGCAATAGTTCATGAGATCCATCTTTGTATCATTTATTATTTTATGCTGCAATCGTTCCAGTGATCTATCTTGTATCATTTATTATTTTATGCTGCAATAGTTCAGTGATCCATCTTGTATCATTTATTATTTTATGCTGCAATAGTTCCAGTGATCCATCTTGTATCATTTATTATTTTATGCTGCAATCGTTCCAGTGATCCATCTTGTATCATTTATTATTTTATGCTGCAATAGTTCCAGTGATCCATCTTGTATCATTTATAGTTTCTGCTGCAATAGTTCCAGTGATCTATCTTGTATCATTTATTATTTTATGCTGCAATAGTTCCAGTGATCCATCTTGTATCATTTATATTTTATGCTACAATAATGTCGGTCTTATTTGCATTATTCCTTTATTCTACTTTTGCCTTCGCTCATCGACAACCCTGTCTTTGTTCATCGACAACCCTGTCTTTGCTCATCGACAACCCTGTCTTTGCTTATCGACAACCCTGTCTTTGCTCATCGACAACCCTGTCTTTGCTCATCGACAACCCTGTCTTTGCTCATCGACAACCCTGTCTTTGCTCATCGACAACCCTATCTTTGCTCATCGACAACCCTGTCTTTGCTCATCGACAACCCTGTCTTTGCTCATCGACAACTCTGTCTTTGCTCATCGACAACTCTGTCTTTGCTCATCGACACCCTGTCTTTGCTCATCGACAACCTATCTTTGCTTATCGACAACCCTGTCTTTGCTCATCGACAACCCTGTCTTTGCTCATCGACAACCCTGTCATTGCTCATCGACAACCCTGTCTTTGCTCATCGACAACCCTGTCTTTGCTCATCGACAACTCTGTTTTTGCTCATCGACAACTCTGTCTTTGCTCATCGACAACTCTGTCTTTGCTCATCGACAACCCTGTCTTTGCTCATCGACAACTCTGTCTTTGCTCATCGACAACCTGTCTTTGCTCATCGACAACCCTGTCTTTGCTCATCGACAACCTATCTTTGCTTATCGACAACCCTGTCTTTGCTCATCGACAACCCTGTCTTCGCTCCTCGACAACCCTGTCTTTGCTCATCGACAACTCTGTCTTTGCTCATCGACAACTCTGTTTTGCTCATCGACAACCCTGTCTTCGCTCCTCGACAACCCTGTCTTTTCTCATCGACAACCCTGTCTTTGCTCATCGACAACTCTGTTTTTGCTCATCGACAACTCTGTTTTTGCTCATCGACAACCCTGTCTTCGCTCCTCGACAACCCTGTCTTCGCTCCTCGACAACCCTGTCTTTGCTCATCGACAACTCTGTCTTTGCTCATCGACAACCCTGTCTTTGCTCATCGACAACCCTGTCTTTGCTTATCGACAACCCTGTCTTCGCTCCTCGACAACCCTGTCTTCGCTCCTCGACAACCCTGTCTTCGCTCCTCGACAACCCTGTCTTTGCTCATCGACATCTCTGTCTTTTCTCATCGACAACCCTGTCTTTTCTCATCGACATCTCTGTCTTTTCTCATCGACAACCCTGTCTTTTCTCATCGACAACCCTGTCTTCGCTCCTCGACAACCCTGTCTTCGCTCCTCGACAACCCTTCTCCGTTGTCTGCACTTAGATGTGTGTTAAATTACCTTAGATGCGTTGAGTTGTGCTTTACAGCAAGCTGTGATGTCTGTTCCCTTCGGCCCAACACTTCCGACTTCACCAAGTCTATGTCAATACCTGGTTTTTTTCCCTAGGCTGGTTAATCTGTTTCCAGGCCATCATACGGAAGTTGTATAGGACCTTGATCAGTAATTATCATTATCCGTCCGCAAACAGTCATATCAAGTTCATTTTTAGTACCCTATCGTTTTCTTATTCTTCATCCCATACCCCGGGTATCGTTGGGACGTCACTGACAGAATTCGTCAACCTGGAGGTCGTGGGACGCCACTGACAGACTTCGTAAGCCTTCTCCATCTCTCTCTATCTTCAATCATTCTTTTGGAATCTGTTGAAATGAAGCCTGTCTATTCTTTGATGTTATCTTCCCATCCCTTTGTTCTTCCTGCCTCCCATCTTCCTTTCCTAATTCCGTGCAAAATAGTCTTTGCCAGATCAGACAATCGAGATACGTCGTCAAACTATTTCATGTTACGTCCCTTTGTTTTGTAATTAGTCAAAGGATCACCGTGTACATCGTATCCTGTTTCTCCCTCAAGTCTACAGTTGAATATAGAGGTGCAACATTCACTCTCCGATTACTTCTGTTCTGGCTACCTTCATCCACTCAACTAATGAGAGTCGGGTTGCTTTAGCCATCTCTTCCAATATTCATGCTAGACATTTTTCCCTTATACCACCCAGCTCTTATTATCTCCGCTTTGTTTCATTGCAATGGATCTTGCGTGTTATTCCAGGGGGAGCCTTGCGCTGCTGGCATGTTCGGCCAAGCAAAATAACTTATTTGTGGAGGGGTTAAACCCACGAGAGTACACTCCCCTGTCCAGACTGTTGTGTAGCGTGAGTTACCAGTTATGGATAAGGTTAGTCAAAGGCCCCGGTATCCCTCAAAACGAATTAAAATCCATAATTGGTCAACCGCCCATGCCAGTGGAATAGTTCGAATTAAAACTCATCTCATTTTATAAAAAAGTTACCAGTGCTCAGGGTTAAACAAGGGAATAGGCCGTCTAGAAGACAAGACAAGGATATGAGCTGTCAGTGTAAGAGGCAAGACACGTATGTGAGCTGTCAGTGTAAGAGGCAAGACAAGTATGTGAGTTGCTACTGTCCATGGCGAGTCAAGTATGTGGGTTGTCAGTGTAAGAGGCAAGACAAGTATGATGGTTGCTACTGTCCGTGGCGAGTCAAGTTTGTGGGTTGTCAGTGTAAGAGACAAGATAAGTATGTGAGTTGTCAATGTAAAAGGCAAGACACAAGTATGTGAGCTGTCAGTGTAAGAGGCAATATAAGTATGTGAGTTGTCAATGTAAAAGGCAAGACACAAGTATGTGAGCTGTCAGTGTAAGAGGCAAGATAAGTATGTGAGTTGTCAATGTAAAAGGCAAGACACAAGTATGTGAGCTGTCAGTGTAAGAGGCAAGATAAGTATGTAAGTTGTCAGCGTAAGAGGCAAGACAAGTATGTGAGTTGTCAATGTAAAAGGCAAGACACAAGTATGTGAGCTGTCAGTGTAAGAGGCAAGATAAGTATGTGAGTTGTCAGCGTAAAAGGCAAGACAAGTATGTGGGTTGCTACTGTCCGTGGCGAGTCAAGTATGTGGGTTGTCAGTGTAAGAGGCAAGACAAGTATGTGGGTTGCTACTGTCCGTGGCGAGTCAAGTATGTGGGTTGTCAGTGTAAGAGGCAAGACAAGTATGTGGGTTGCTACTGTCCGTGGCGAGTCAAGTATGTGGGTTGTCGATGTAAGAGGCAAGACAAGTATGTGGGTTGCAACTGTCCGTGGCGAGTCAAGTATGTGGGTTGCTACTGTCCGGGGTGAATCAAGTATGTGGGTTGCTACTGTCCGGAGCGAGTCAAGTATGTGGGTTGCTACTGTCCGTGGCGAGTCAAGTTTGTGGGTTGTCAGTGTAAGAGGCAAGATAAGTATGTGAGTTGTCAATGTAAAAGGCAAGACACAAGTATGTGAGCTGTCAGTGTAAGAGGCAAGATAAGTATGTGAGTTGTCAATGTAAAAGGCAAGACACAAGTATGTGAGCTGTCAGTGTAAGAGGCAAGATAAGTATGTGAGTTGTCAGCGTAAGAGGCAAGACAAGTATGTGAGTTGTCAATGTAAAAGGCAAGACACAAGTATGTGAGCTGTCAGTGTAAGAGGCAAGATAAGTATGTGAGTTGTCAATGTAAAAGGCAAGACACAAGTATGTGAGCTGTCAGTGTAAGAGGCAAGATAAGTATGTGAGTTGTCAGCGTAAAAGGCAAGACAAGTATGTGGGTTGCTACTGTCCGTGGCGAGTCAAGTATGTGGGTTGTCAGTGTAAGAGGCAAGACAAGTATGTGGGTTGCTACTGTCCGTGGCGAGTCAAGTATGTGGGTTGTCGGTGTAAGAGGCAAGACAAGTATGTGGGTTGCTACTGTCCGTGGCGAGTCAAGTATGTGGGTTGCTACTGTCCGGGGTGAATCAAGTATGTGGGTTGCTACTGTCCGGAGCGAGTCAAGTATGTGGGTTGCCACTGTCCGGGGTGAATCAAGTATGTGTGTTGCTACTGTCCGGGGTGAATCAAGTATGTGGGTTGCTACTGTCCGGAGCGAATCAAGTATGCGGGTTGCTACTGTCCGGGGTGAATCAAGTATGTGGGTTGATACTGTCTGGGGCGAGTCAAGTATGTGGGTTGCTACTATCCGAGGTGAATCAAGTATGTGGGTTGCTACTGTCCAGAGCGAATCAAGTATGTGTGTTGCTACTGTCCGGGGTGAATCAAGTATGTGGGTTGCTACTGTCTGGGGCGAGTCAAGTATGTGGGTTGCTACTATCCGAGGTGAATCAAGTATGTGGGTTGCTACTGTCCAGAGCGAATCAAGTATGTGTGTTGCTGCTGTCCTGAGCGAATCAAGTATGTGGGTTGCTACTGTCCGGGGTGAATCAAGTATGTGGGTTGCTACTGTCCGGGGTGAATCAAGTATGTGGGTTGCTACTGTCCTGAGTGAATCAAGTATGTGTGTTGCTACTGTCCGGGGTGAATCAAGTATGTGTGTTGCTACTGTCCGGGGTGAATCAAGTATGTGGGTTGCTACTGTCCTGAGCGAATCAAGTATGTGTGTTGCTACTGTACTGAGCGTATCAAGTATGTGTGTTGCTACTGTCCGGGGTGAATCAAGTATGTGGGTTGCCACTGTCCGGGGTGAATCAAGTATGTGGGTTGCCACTGTCCGGGGTGAATCAAGTATGTGGGTTGCCACTGTCCGGGGTGAATCAAGTATGTGGGTTGCCACAGTCCGGGGTGAATCAAGTATGTGGTTTGCTATTGTCCGGGGTGAATCAAGTATGTGGGTTGCTACTGTCCTCTGCGAATCAAGTATGTGGGTTGCTACTGTCCGGAGCGAATCAAGTATGTGGGTTGCTACTGTCCGGAGCGAATCAAGTATGTGGGTTGCCACTGTCCAGGCTAGTCAAGTATGTGGGTTGCCACTCTCCCGAGTGAGTCAAGTATGTGGGTTGCAACTGTCCGAGATGAGTCAAGTATGTGGGTAGCAACTGTCCGGAGCGAGTCAAGTATGTGGGTTGCAACTGTCCGAGGTGAGTCAAGTATGTGGGTTGCAACTGTCCGAGGTGAGTCAAGTATGTGGATTGCCACTCTCCCGAGTGAGTCAAGTATGTGGGTTGCCATTGTCCGGAGCGATTCAAGTATATGTGTTGCAAATGTCCGGGGCGAGTTAAGTATTTCGTTTGCAATTGTCCGGAGTAAGGCGAGTATTACGCTCCCTAACCTATAATTTTTTGCAGTTTCAGTTTTATAGTTTTGCTTGTAAAAATTGCACGCTCCCAAGAACTTTGTGAGCGGGGCAACTTCCATCACGCAAAATAGCTGCCCCACACGCTACATAGCTGCCTCTACACAACGATGTTGAGTTAAGATTAACAACCCTGACCTCTAACATCGATGTTATTTCCTGCTACATCTAATTTTCTAATTCCTTCCATTTCCTGTTATTTTTGTCGTCGTGCGCAGCTGCATTCTTACAATGGCTTATCGATATCTCCACATTTCCTATCCATTCTCCTTCAATTATCTGTCAATTATGTTAACTCTTATTATACTAAGAATTGCATTTTAACTCTTATTGTACCGACAATTTTATGTTAATATTTAATAATGAGCGTCAAAAACATAGTGGTTAATGTGCTATATAGTTGGACAATTGAGTAAACGTTGGTTCAATCCCATGTGTGAATCGACTCCGGTCGAACCAGCTGATAAACACATTGGCACTGAGTTCAATAAGTTGAAGGAGGTACTAACAGTAAGGAAACGATCTCCATGTAGGAGGTACTAACAAAGAGACAACGGTCTCCATGTAGGAGGTACTAACAGTAAGGAAACGATCTCCATGTAGGAGGTACTAACAGTAAGGAAACGATCTCCATGTAGGAGGTACTAACAATAAGGAAACGATCTCCATGTAGGAGGTACTAACAGTAAGGAAACGATCTCCATGTAGGAGGTACTAACAGTAAGGAAACGATCTCCATGTAGGAAGTACTAACAGTAAGGAAATGATCTCCATGTAGGAGGTACTAACAGTGAGACAACGATCTCCATGTAGGAGGTAATAACAGTAAGGAGACGATCTCCATGTAGGAGGTAATAACAGTAAGGAGACAATCTCCATGTAGGAGGTACTAACAATGAGACAACGATCTCCATGTAGGAGGTACTAACAATGAGACAACGATCTCCACGTAAAAGGTACTAACAATGAGACAACGATCTCCATGTAGGAGGTACTAACAGTGAGACAACGATCTCCATGTAGGAGGTACTAACAGTGAGACAACGATCTCCATGTAGGAGGTAATAACAGTAAGGAGACGATCTCCATGTAGGAGGTACTAACAATGAGACAACGATCTCCATGTAGGAGGTACTAACAATGAGACAACGATCTCCATGTAGGAGGTACTAACAGTAAGGAGACGATCTCCATGTAGGAGGTACTAACAGTAAGGAGACGATCTCCATGTAGGAGGTACTAACAGTAAGGAAACGATCTCCATGTAGGAGGTACTAACAGTAAGGAAACGATCTCCATGTAGGAAGTACTAACAGTAAGGAAATGATCTCCATGTAGGAGGTACTAACAGTGAGACAACGATCTCCATGTAGGAGGTAATAACAGTAAGGAGACGATCTCCATGTAGGAGGTAATAACAGTAAGAAGACGATCTCCATGTAGGAGGTACTAACAATGAGACAACGATCTCCATGTAGGAGGTACTAACAATGAGACAACGATCTCCACGTAAAAGGTACTAACAATGAGACAACGATCTCCATGTAGGAGGTACTAACAGTGAGACAACGATCTCCATGTAGGAGGTACTAACAGTGAGACAACGATCTCCATGTAGGAGGTAATAACAGTAAGGAGACGATCTCCATGTAGGAGGTACTAACAATGAGACAACGATCTCCATGTAGGAGGTACTAACAATGAGACAACGATCTCCATGTAGGAGGTACTAACAGTAAGGAGACGATCTCCATGTAGGAGGTACTAACAGTAAGGAGACGATCTCCATGTAGGGGGTACTAACAGTGAGACAACGATCTCCATGTAGGAGGTACTAACAGTAAGACAACGATCTCCATGTAGGAGGTACTAACAATGAGACAACGATCTCCATGTAGGAGGTACTAACAGTGAGACAACGATCTCCATGTAGGAGGTACTAACAATGAGACAACGATCTCCATGTAGGAGGTACTAACAGTAAGGAGACGATCTCCATGTAGGAGGTACTAACAGTGAGACAACGATCTCCATGTAGGAGGTACTAACAGTAAGACAACGATCTCCATGTAGGAGGTACTAAAAGTGAGACAACGATCTCCATGTAGGAGGTACTAACAGTAAGACAACGATCTCCATGTAGGAGGTACTAACAGTGAGACAACGATCTCCATGTAGGAGGTACTAACAATGAGACAACGATCTCCATGTAGGAGGTACTAACAGTGAGACAACGATCTCCATGTAGGAGGTACTAACAATGAGACAACGATCTCCATGTAGGAGGTACTAACAATGAGACAACGATCTCCACGTAAAAGGTACTAACAATGAGACAACGATCTCCATGTAGGAGGTACTAACAGTGAGACAACGATCTCCATGTAGGAGGTACTAACAGTAAGGAGACGATCTCCATGTAGGAGGTACTAACAGTGAGACAACGATCTCCATGTAGGAGGTACTAACAGTGAGACAACGATCTCCATGTAGGAGGTACTAACAATGTGACAACGATCTCCATGTAGGAGGTACTAACAATGAGACAACGATCTCCATGTAGGAGGTACTAACAGCGAGACAACGATCTCCATGTAGGAGGTACTAACAGCGAGACAACGATCTCCATGTAGGAGGTACTAACAATGAGACAACGATCTCCATGTAGGAGGTACTAACAATGAGACAACGATCTTCATGTAGGAGGTAATAACAGTGAGACAACGATCTTAATGTAGGAGGTACTAACAGCGAGACAACGATCTCCATGTAGGAGGTACTAACAGCAAGACAACGATCTCCATGTAGGAGGTACTAACAGTGAGACAACGATCTCCATGTAGGAGGTACTAACAGTAAGGAAACGATCTCCGTGTAGGAGGTACTAACAATGAGACAACGATCCCCATGTAGGAGGTACTAACAGTGAGACAACGATCTCCACGTAGGAGGTACTAACAGTGAGACAACGATCTCCATGAAGGAGGTACTAACAGTAAGGGGACGATCTCCATGTAGGAGGTACTAACAGTAAGGGGACGATCTCCACGTAGGAGGTACTAACAATGAGACAACGATCTCCATGTAGGAGGTACTAACAGTGAGACAACGATCTCCATGTAGGAGGTACTAACAATGAGACAACGATCTCCATGTAGGAGGTACTAACAATGAGACAACGATCTCCATGTAGGAGGTACTAACAGTTAGGCAACGATCTCCATGTAGGAGGTACTAACAATGAGACAACGATCTCCATGTAGGAGGTACTAACAATGAGACAACGATCTCCATGTAGGAGGTACTAACAATGAGACAACGATCTCCATGTAGGAGGTACTAACAGTAAGACAACGATCTCCATGTAGGAGGTACTAACAATGAGACAACGATCTCCATGTAGGAGGTACTAAAAATGAGACAACGATCTCCATGTAGGAGGTACTAACAGTGAGACAACGATCTCCATGTAGGAGGTACTAACAATGAGATAACGATCTCCATGTAGGAGGTACTAACAATGAGATAACGATCTCCATGTAGGAGGTACTAACAGTGAGACAACGATCTCCACGTAGGAGGTACTAACAATGAGACAACGATCTCCATGTAGGATGTAATAACAGTAAGGAGACGATCTCCATGTAGGAGGTACTAACAGTAAGACAATGATCTCCATGTAGGAGGTACTAACAGTGAGACAACGATCTCCATGTAGGAGGTACTAACAGTGAGACAACGATCTCCATGTAGGAGGTAATAACAGTAAGGAGACGATCTCCATGTAGGAGGTACTAACAATGAGACAACTATCTCCATGTAGGAGGTACTAACAATGAGACAACGATCTCCATGTAGGAGGTACTAACAATGAGACAACGATCTCCATGTAGGAGGTACTAACAGTGAGACAACGATCTCCATGTAGGAGGTACTAACAGTGAGACAACGATCTCCATGTAGGAGGTACTAACAGTAAGGGGAACGATCTCCATGTAGGAGGTACTAACAATGAGACAACGATCTCCATGTAGGAGGTACTAACAGTGAGACAACGATCTCCATGTAGGAGGTACTAACAGTGACACAACGATCTCCATGTAGGAGGTACTAAAAATGAGACAACGATCTGCATGTAGGAGGTACTAACAGTGAGGGGACGATCTCCATATAGGAGGTACTAACAATGAGACAACGATCTCCATGTAGGAGGTACTAACAATGAGACAACGATCTCCATGTAGGAGGTACTAACAATGAGACAACGATCTCCATGTAGGAGGTACTAACAGTAAGGGGACGATCTCCATGTAGGAGGTACTAACAGTAAGGGGACGATCTCCACGTAGGAGGTACTAACAATGAGACAACGATCTCCATGTAGGAGGTACTAACAGTGAGACAACGATCTCCATGTAGGAGGTACTAACAGTGACACAACGATCTCCATATAGGAGGTACTAACAATGAGACAACGATCTCCATGTAGGAGGTACTAACAGTGACACAACGATCTCCACGTAGGAGGTACTAACAATGAGACAACGATCTCCATGTAGGAGGTACTAACAGTGAGACAACGATCTCCATGTAGGAGGTACTAACAATGAGACAACGATCTCCATGTAGGAGGTACTAACAATGAGACAACGATCTCCATGTAGGAGGTACTAACAATGAGACAACGATCTCCATGTAGGAGGTACTAACAGTGAGGCAACGATCTCCATGTAGGAGGTACTAACAATGAGACAACGATCTCCATGTAGGAGGTACTAACAATGAGACAACGATCTCCATGTAGGAGGTACTAACAATGAGACAACGATCTCCATGTAGGAGGTACTAACAGTAAGACAATGATCTCCATGTAGGAGGTACTAACACTGAGACAACGATCTCCATGTAGGAGGTACTAAAAATGAGACAACGATCTCCATGTAGGAGGTACTAACAGTGAGACAACGATCTCCATGTAGGAGGTACTAACAATGAGACAACGATCTCCATGTAGGAGGTACTAACAATGAGACAACGATCTCCATGTAGGAGGTACTAACAGTAAGGGGACGATCTCCATGTAGGAGGTACTAATAGTAAGGGGACGATCTCCACGTAGGAGGTACTAACAATGAGACAACGATCTCCATGTAGGAGGTACTAACAGTAAGACAACGATCTCCATGTAGGAGGTACTAACAGTGAGACAACGATCTCCATGTAGGAGGTACTAACAGTGAGAAAACGATCTCCATGTAGGAGGTACTAACAGTGACACAACGATCTCCATGTAGGAGGTACTAACAATGAGACAACGATCTCCATGTAGGAGGTACTAACAGTGAGACAACGATCTCCATGTAGGAGGTACTAACAATGAGACAACGATCTCCATGTAGGAGGTACTAACAATGAGACAACGATCTCCATGTAGAAGGTACTAACAATGTGACAACGATCTCCATGTAGGAGGTACTACAATGAGACAACGATCTCCATGTAGGAGGTACTAACAGTGAGGCAACGATCTCCATGTAGGAGGTACTAACAATGAGACAACGATCTCCATGTAGGAGGTACTAACAATGAGACAACGATCTCCATGTAGGAGGTACTAACAATGAGACAACGATCTCCATGTAGGAGGTACTAACAGTAAGACAACGATCTCCATGTAGGAGGTACTAACAGTGAGACAACGATCTCCATGTAGGAGGTACTAAAAATGAGACAACGATCTCCATGTAGGAGGTACTAACAGTGAGACAACGATCTCCATGTAGGAGGTACTAACAATGAGACAACGATCTCCATGTAGGAGGTACTAACAATAAGAGAACGATCTCCATGTAGGAGGTACTAACAGTGAGACAACGATCTCCACGTAGGAGGTACTAACAATGAGACAACGATCTCCATGTAGGAGGTAATAACAGTAAGGACAACGATCTCCATGTAGGAGGTACTAACAGTAAGACAACGATCTCCATGTAGGAGGTACTAACAGTGAGACAACGATCTCCATGTAGGAGGTACTAACAGTGAGACAACGATCTCCATGTAGGAGGTAATAACAGTAAGGAGACGATCTCAATGTAGGAGGTACTAACAATGAGACAACGATCTCCATGTAGGAGGTACTAACAATGAGACAACGATCTCCATGTAGGAGGTACTAACAATGAGACAACGATCTCCATGTAGGAGGTACTAACAGTGACACAACGATCTCCATGTAGGAGGTACTAACAGTAAGGGGACGATCTCCATGTAGGAGGTACTAACAGTAAGGGGAAGATCTCCACGTAGGAGGTACTAACAATGAGACAACGATCTCCATGTAGGAGGTACTAACAGTGAGACAACGATCTCCATGTAGGAGGTACTAACAGTGACACAACGATCTCCATGTAGGAGGTACTAAAAATGAGACAACGATCTCTATGTAGGAGGTACTAACAGTGAGGGACGATCTCCATATAGGAGGTACTAACAATGAGACAACGATCTCCATGTAGGAGGTACTAACAATGAGACAACGATCTCCATGTAGGAGGTACTAACAATGAGACAACGATCTCCATGTAGGAGGTACTAACAATGAGACAACGATCTCCATGTAGGAGGTACTAACAATGAGACAACGATCTCCATGTAGGAGGTACTAACAGTAAGGGGACGATCTCCATGTAGGAGGTACTAACAATGAGACAACGATCTCCATGTAGGAGGTACTAACAGTGAGACAACGATCTCCATGTAGGAGGTACTAACAATGAGACAACGATCTCCATGTAGGAGGTACTAACAGTAAGGAACGATCTCCATGTAGGAGGTACTAACAGTGAGACAACGATCTCCATGTAGGAGGTAATAACAGTAAGGAGACGATCTCCATGTAGGAGGTAATAACAGTAAGAAGACGATCTCCATGTAGGAGGTACTAACAATGAGACAACGATCTCCATGTAGGAGGTACTAACAATGAGACAACGATCTCCACGTAAAAGGTACTAACAATGAGACAACGATCTCCATGTAGGAGGTACTAACAGTGAGACAACGATCTCCATGTAGGAGGTACTAACAGTGAGACAACGATCTCCATGTAGGAGGTACTAACAGTAAGGAGACGATCTCCATGTAGGAGGTACTAACAATGAGACAACGATCTCCATGTAGGAGGTACTAACAATGAGACAACGATCTCCATGTAGGAGGTACTAACAGTAAGAGACGATCTCCATGTAGGAGGTACTAACAGTAAGGAGACGATCTCCATGTAGGGGGTACTAACAGTGAGACAACGATCTCCATGTAGGAGGTACTAACAGTGAGACAACGATCTCCATGTAGGAGGTACTAACAATGAGACAACGATCTCCATGTAGGAGGTACTAACAGTGAGACAACGATCTCCATGTAGGAGGTACTAACAATGAGACAACGATCTCCATGTAGGAGGTACTAACAGTAAGGACAACGATCTCCATGTAGGAGGTACTAACAGTGAGACAACGATCTCCATGTAGGAGGTACTAACAGTAAGACAACGATCTCCATGTAGGAGGTACTAAAAGTGAGACAACGATCTCCATGTAGGAGGTACTAACAGTGAGACAACGATCTCCATGTAGGAGGTACTAACAGTGAGACAACGATCTCCATGTAGGAGGTACTAACATGAGACAACGATCTCCATGTAGGAGGTACTAACAGTGAGACAACGATCTCCATGTAGGAGGTACTAACAATGAGACAACGATCTCCATGTAGGAGGTACTAACAATGAGACAACGATCTCCATGTAAAAGGTACTAACAATGAGACAACGATCTCCATGTAGGAGGTACTAACAGTGAGACAACGATCTCCATGTAGGAGGTACTAACAGTAAGGAGACGATCTCCATGTAGGAGGTACTAACAGTGAGACAACGATCTCCATGTAGGAGGTACTAACAGTGAGACAACGATCTCCATGTAGGAGGTACTAACAATGTGACAACGATCTCCATGTAGGAGGTACTAACAATGAGACAACGATCTCCATGTAGGAGGTACTAACAGCGAGACAACGATCTCCATGTAGGAGGTACTAACAGCGAGACAACGATCTCCATGTAGGAGGTACTAACAATGAGACAACGATCTCCATGTAGGAGGTACTAACAATGAGACAACGATCTCCATGTAGGAGGTAATAACAGTGAGACAACGATCTCCATGTAGGAGGTACTAACAGCGAGACAACGATCTCCATGTAGGAGGTACTAACAGCAAGACAACGATCTCCATGTAGGAGGTACTAACAGTGAGACAACGATCTCCATGTAGGAGGTACTAACAGTAAGGAAACGATCTCCATGTAGGAGGTACTAACAATGAGACAACGATCCCATGTAGGAGGTACTAACAGTGAGACAACGATCTCCATGTAGGAGGTACTAACAGTGAGACAACGATCTCCATGTAGGAGGTACTAACAGTAAGGGGACGATCTCCATGTAGGAGGTACTAACAGTAAGGGGACGATCTCCACGTAGGAGGTACTAACAATGAGACAACGATCTCCATGTAGGAGGTACTAACAGTGAGACAACGATCTCCATGTAGGAGGTACTAACAATGAGACAACGATCTCCATGTAGGAGGTACTAACAATGAGACAACGATCTCCATGTAGGAGGTACTAACAGTGAGACAACGATCTCCATGTAGGAGGTACTAACAATGAGACAACGATCTCCATGTAGGAGGTACTAACAATGAGACAACGATCTCCATGTAGGAGGTACTAACAATGAGACAACGATCTCCATGTAGGAGGTACTAACAGTAAGACAACGATCTCCATGTAGGAGGTACTAACACTGAGACAACGATCTCCATGTAGGAGGTACTAACAATGAGACAACGATCTCCATGTAGGAGGTACTAACAGTGAGACAACGATCTCCATGTAGGAGGTACTAACAATGAGACAACGATCTCCATGTAGGAGGTACTAACAATGAGACAACGATCTCCATGTAGGAGGTACTAACAGTGAGACAACGATCTCCATGTAGGAGGTACTAACAATGAGACAACGATCTCCATGTAGGATGTAATAACAGTAAGGAGACGATCTCCATGTAGGAGGTACTAACAGTAAGACAACGATCTCCATGTAGGAGGTACTAACAGTGAGACAACGATCTCCATGTAGGAGGTACTAACAGTGAGACAACGATCTCCATGTAGGAGGTACTAACAGTAAGGAGACGATCTCCATGTAGGAGGTACTAACAATGAGACAACGATCTCCATGTAGGAGGTACTAACAATGAGACAACGATCTCCATGTAGGAGGTACTAACAATGAGACAACGATCTCCATGTAGGAGGTACTAACAGTGAGACAACGATCTCCATGTAGGAGGTACTAACAGTAAGAGGACGATCTCCATGTAGGAGGTACTAACAGTAAGGGAACGATCTCCATGTAGGAGGTACTAACAATGAGACAACGATCTCCATGTAGGAGGTACTAACAGTGAGACAACGATCTCCATGTAGGAGGTACTAACAGTGACACAACGATCTCCATGTAGGAGGTACTAAAAATGAGACAACGATCTCCATGTAGGAGGTACTAACAGTGAGACAACGATCTCCATGTAGGAGGTACTAACAATGAGACAACGATCTCCATGTAGGAGGTACTAACAATGAGACAACGATCTCCATGTAGGAGGTACTAACAATGAGACAACGATCTCCATGTAGGAGGTACTAACAGTAAGACAACGATCTCCATGTAGGAGGTACTAACAGTAAGGGGACGATCTCCATGTAGGAGGTACTAACAATGAGACAACGATCTCCATGTAGGAGGTACTAACAGTGAGACAACGATCTCCATGTAGGAGGTACTAACAGTGAGACAACGATCTCCATGTAGGAGGTACTAACAATGAGACAACGATCTCCATGTAGGAGGTACTAACAGTGAGACAACGATCTCCATGTAGGAGGTACTAACAATGAGACAACGATCTCCATGTAGGAGGTACTAACAGTGAGACAACGATCTCCATGTAGGAGGTACTAACAATGAGACAACGATCTCCATGTAGGAGGTACTAACAATGAGACAACGATCTCCATGTAGGAGGTACTAACAATGAGACAACGATCTCCATGTAGGAGGTACTAACAGTGAGGCAACGATCTCCATGTAGGAGGTACTAACAATGAGACAACGATCTCCATGTAGGAGGTACTAACAATGAGACAACGATCTCCATGTAGGAGGTACTAACAATGAGACAACGATCTCCATGTAGGAGGTACTAACAGTAAGACAACGATCTCCATGTAGGAGGTACTAACACTGAGACAACGATCTCCATGTAGGAGGTACTAAAAATGAGACAACGATCTCCATGTAGGAGGTACTAACAGTGAGACAACGATCTCCATGTAGGAGGTACTAACAATGAGACAACGATCTCCATGTAGGAGGTACTAACAATGAGACAACGATCTCCATGTAGGAGGTACTAACAGTAAGGGAACGATCTCCATGTAGGAGGTACTAACAGTAAGACAACGATCTCCATGTAGGAGGTACTAACAATGAGACAACGATCTCCATGTAGGAGGTACTAACAGTAAGACAACGATCTCCATGTAGGAGGTACTAACAGTGAGACAACGATCTCCATGTAGGAGGTACTAACAGTGAGAAAACGATCTCCATGTAGGAGGTACTAACAGTGAGACAACGATCTCCATGTAGGAGGTACTAACAATGAGACAACGATCTCCATGTAGGAGGTACTAACAGTGAGACAACGATCTCCATGTAGGAGGTACTAACAATGAGACAACGATCTCCATGTAGGAGGTACTAACAATGAGACAACGATCTCCATGTAGGAGGTACTAACAATGAGACAACGATCTCCATGTAGGAGGTACTAACAGTGAGACAACGATCTCCATGTAGGAGGTACTAACAATGAGACAACGATCTCCATGTAGGAGGTACTAACAATGAGACAACGATCTCCATGTAGGAGGTACTAACAATGAGACAACGATCTCCATGTAGGAGGTACTAACAGTAAGACAACGATCTCCATGTAGGAGGTACTAACAGTGAGACAACGATCTCCATGTAGGAGGTACTAAAATGAGACAACGATCTCCATGTAGGAGGTACTAACAGTGAGACAACGATCTCCATGTAGGAGGTACTAACAATGAGACAACGATCTCCATGTAGGAGGTACTAACAATAAGACAACGATCTCCATGTAGGAGGTACTAACAGTGAGACAACGATCTCCACGTAGGAGGTACTAACAATGAGACAACGATCTCCATGTAGGAGGTAATAACAGTAAGGAGACGATCTCCATGTAGGAGGTACTAACAGTAAGACAACGATCTCCATGTAGGAGGTACTAACAGTGAGACAACGATCTCCATGTAGGAGGTACTAACAGTGAGACAACGATCTCCATGTAGGAGGTAATAACAGTAAGGAGACGATCTCCATGTAGGAGGTACTAACAATGAGACAACGATCTCCATGTAGGAGGTACTAACAATGAGACAACGATCTCCATGTAGGAGGTACTAACAATGAGACAACGATCTCCATGTAGGAGGTACTAACAGTGAGACAACGATCTCCATGTAGGAGGTACTAACAGTAAGGGGAACGATCTCCATGTAGGAGGTACTAACAGTAAGGGAAGATCTCCATGTAGGAGGTACTAACAATGAGACAACGATCTCCATGTAGGAGGTACTAACAGTGAGACAACGATCTCCATGTAGGAGGTACTAACAGTGAGACAACGATCTCCATGTAGGAGGTACTAACAATGAGACAACGATCTCCATGTAGGAGGTACTAACAGTGAGGGGACGATCTCCATGTAGGAGGTACTAACAATGAGACAACGATCTCCATGTAGGAGGTACTAACAATGAGACAACGATCTCCATGTAGGAGGTACTAACAATGAGACAACGATCTCCATGTAGGAGGTACTAACAATGAGACAACGATCTCCATGTAGGAGGTACTAACAATGAGACAACGATCTCCATGTAGGAGGTACTAACAGTAAGGGGACGATCTCCATGTAGGAGGTACTAACAATGAGACAACGATCTCCATGTAGGAGGTACTAACAATGAGACAACGATCTCCATGTAGGAGGTACTAACAATGAGACAACGATCTCCATGTAGGAGGTACTAACAGTAAGACAACGATCTCCATGTAGGAGGTACTAACAATGAGACAACGATCTCCATGTAGGAGGTACTAACAGTGAGACAACGATCTCCATGTAGGAGGTACTAACAATGAGACAACGATCTCCATGTAGGAGGTACTAACAGTAAGGAGACGATCTCCATGTAGGAGGTACTAACAGTGAGACAACGATCTCCATGTAGGAGGTACTAACAGTAAGACAACGATCTCCATGTAGGAGGTACTAACAGTGAGACAACGATCTCCATGTAGGAGGTACTAACAGTGAGACAACGATCTCCATGTAGGAGGTACTAACAGTAAGGAGACGATCTCCATGTAGGAGGTACTAACAATGAGACAACGATCTCCATGTAGGAGGTACTAACAATGAGACAACGATCTCCATGTAGGAGGTACTAACAATGAGACAACGATCTCCATGTAGGAGGTACTAACAATGAGACAACGATCTCCATGTAGGAGGTACTAACAGTGAGACAACGATCTCCATGTAGGAGGTACTAACAGTAAGACAACGATCTCCATGTAGGAGGTACTAACAGTGAGACAACGATCTCCATGTAGGAGGTACTAACAGTGAGACAACGATCTCCATGTAGGAGGTACTAACAATGAGACAACGATCTCCATGTAGGAGGTACTAACAGTGAGACAACGATCTCCATGTAGGAGGTACTAACAGTGAGACAACGATCTCCATGTAGGAGGTACTAACAATGAGACAACGATCTCCATGTAGGAGGTACTAACAATGAGACAACGATCTCCATGTAGGAGGTACTAACAATGAGACAACGATCTCCATGTAGGAGGTACTAACAATGAGACAACGATCTCCATGTAGGAGGTACTAACAGTGAGACAACGATCTCCATGTAGGAGGTACTAACAGTGAGACAACGATCTCCATGTAGGAGGTACTAACAATGAGACAACGATCTCCATGTAGGAGGTACTAACAGTGAGACAACGATCTCCATGTAGGAGGTACTAACAGTGAGACAACGATCTCCATGTAGGAGGTACTAACAGTGAGACAACGATCTCCATGTAGGAGGTACTAACAGTGAGACAACGATCTCCATGTAGGAGGTACTAACAATGAGACAACGATCTCCATGTAGGAGGTACTAACAGTGAGACAACGATCTCCATGTAGGAGGTACTAACAGTGAGACAACGATCTCCATGTAGGAGGTACTAACAGTGAGACAACGATCTCCATGTAGGAGGTACTAACAATGAGACAACGATCTCCATGTAGGAGGTACTAACAGTGAGACAACGATCTCCATGTAGGAGGTACTAACAATGAGACAACGATCTCCATGTAGGAGGTACTAACAATGAGACAACGATCTCCATGTAGGAGGTACTAACAGTGAGACAACGATCTCCATGTAGGAGGTACTAACAATGAGACAACGATCTCCATGTAGGAGGTACTAACAGTAAGACACGATCTCCATGTAGGAGGTACTAACAGTGAGACAACGATCTCCATGTAGGAGGTACTAACAGTGAGACAACGATCTCCATGTAGGAGGTACTAACAGTGAGACAACGATCTCCATGTAGGAGGTACTAACAGTGAGAGACGATCTCCATGTAGGAGGTACTAACAATGAGACAACGATCTCCATGTAGGAGGTACTAACAATGAGACAACGATCTCCATGTAGGAGGTACTAACAATGAGACAACGATCTCCATGTAGGAGGTACTAACAATGAGACAACGATCTCCATGTAGGAGGTACTAACAGTGAGACAACGATCTCCATGTAGGAGGTACTAACAGTAAGGACAACGATCTCCATGTAGGAGGTACTAACAGTGAGACAACGATCTCCATGTAGGAGGTACTAACAGTGAGACAACGATCTCCATGTAGGAGGTACTAACAATGAGACAACGATCTCCATGTAGGAGGTACTAACAGTGAGACAACGATCTCCATGTAGGAGGTACTAACAATGAGACAACGATCTCCATGTAGGAGGTACTAACAGTAAGACAACGATCTCCATGTAGGAGGTACTAACAGTGAGACAACGATCTCCATGTAGGAGGTACTAACAGTGAGACAACGATCTCCATGTAGGAGGTACTAACATGAGACAACGATCTCCATGTAGGAGGTACTAACAGTGAGACAACGATCTCCATGTAGGAGGTACTAACAATGAGACAACGATCTCCATGTAGGAGGTACTAACAATGAGACAACGATCTCCATGTAGGAGGTACTAACAGTGAGACAACGATCTCCATGTAGGAGGTACTAACAGTGAGACAACGATCTCCATGTAGGAGGTACTAACAGTGAGACAACGATCTCCATGTAGGAGGTACTAACAGTGAGACAACGATCTCCATGTAGGAGGTACTAACAGTGAGACAACGATCTCCATGTAGGAGGTACTAACAGTGAGACAACGATCTCCATGTAGGAGGTACTAACAGTGAGGACACGATCTCCATGTAGGAGGTACTAACAATGAGACAACGATCTCCATGTAGGAGGTACTAACAATGAGACAACGATCTCCATGTAGGAGGTACTAACAATGAGACAACGATCTCCATGTAGGAGGTACTAACAATGAGACAACGATCTCCATGTAGGAGGTACTAACAGTGAGACAACGATCTCCATGTAGGAGGTACTAACAGTGAGACAACGATCTCCATGTAGGAGGTACTAACAGTGAGACAACGATCTCCATGTAGGAGGTACTAACAGTGAGACAACGATCTCCATGTAGGAGGTACTAACAATGAGACAACGATCTCCATGTAGGAGGTACTAACAGTGAGACAACGATCTCCATGTAGGAGGTACTAACAGTGAGACAACGATCTCCATGTAGGAGGTACTAACAATGAGACAACGATCTCCATGTAGGAGGTACTAACAATGAGACAACGATCTCCATGTAGGAGGTACTAACAGTGAGACAACGATCTCCATGTAGGAGGTACTAACAATGAGACAACGATCTCCATGTAGGAGGTACTAACAATGAGACAACGATCTCCATGTAGGAGGTACTAACAGTGAGACAACGATCTCCATGTAGGAGGTACTAACAGTGAGACAACGATCTCCATGTAGGAGGTACTAACAGTGAGACAACGATCTCCATGTAGGAGGTACTAACAGTGAGACAACGATCTCCATGTAGGAGGTACTAACAGTGAGACAACGATCTCCATGTAGGAGGTACTAACAGTGAGACAACGATCTCCATGTAGGAGGTACTAACAGTGAGACAACGATCTCCATGTAGGAGGTACTAACAGTGAGACAACGATCTCCATGTAGGAGGTACTAACAGTAAGACAACGATCTCCATGTAGGAGGTACTAACAGTGAGACAACGATCTCCATGTAGGAGGTACTAACAATGAGACAACGATCTCCATGTAGGAGGTACTAACAGTGAGACAACGATCTCCATGTAGGAGGTACTAACAGTGAGACAACGATCTCCATGTAGGAGGTACTAACAGTGAGACAACGATCTCCATGTAGGAGGTACTAACAATGAGACAACGATCTCCATGTAGGAGGTACTAACAATGAGACAACGATCTCCATGTAGGAGGTACTAACAGTGAGACAACGATCTCCATGTAGGAGGTACTAACAATGAGACAACGATCTCCATGTAGGAGGTACTAACAATGAGACAACGATCTCCATGTAGGAGGTACTAACAGTGAGACAACGATCTCCATGTAGGAGGTACTAACATGAGACAACGATCTCCATGTAGGAGGTACTAACAGTGAGACAACGATCTCCATGTAGGAGGTACTAACAGTGAGACAACGATCTCCATGTAGGAGGTACTAACAGTGAGACAACGATCTCCATGTAGGAGGTACTAACAATGAGACAACGATCTCCATGTAGGAGGTACTAACAGTGAGACAACGATCTCCATGTAGGAGGTACTAACAGTGAGACAACGATCTCCATGTAGGAGGTACTAACAGTGAGACAACGATCTCCATGTAGGAGGTACTAACAGTGAGACAACGATCTCCATGTAGGAGGTACTAACAATGAGACAACGATCTCCATGTAGGAGGTACTAACAGTGAGACAACGATCTCCATGTAGGAGGTACTAACAGTGAGACAACGATCTCCATGTAGGAGGTACTAACAGTGAGACAACGATCTCCATGTAGGAGGTACTAACAGTGAGACAACGATCTCCATGTAGGAGGTACTAACAGTGAGACAACGATCTCCATGTAGGAGGTACTAACAATGAGACAACGATCTCCATGTAGGAGGTACTAACAGTGAGACAACGATCTCCATGTAGGAGGTACTAACAGTGAGACAACGATCTCCATGTAGGAGGTACTAACAATGAGACAACGATCTCCATGTAGGAGGTACTAACAGTGAGACAACGATCTCCATGTAGGAGGTACTAACAATGAGACAACGATCTCCATGTAGGAGGTACTAACAGTAAGGAACGATCTCCATGTAGGAGGTACTAACAGTGAGACAACGATCTCCATGTAGGAGGTACTAACAGTGAGACAACGATCTCCATGTAGGAGGTACTAACAGTGAGACAACGATCTCCATGTAGGAGGTACTAACAGTGAGACAACGATCTCCATGTAGGAGGTACTAACAATGAGACAACGATCTCCATGTAGGAGGTACTAACAATGAGACAACGATCTCCATGTAGGAGGTACTAACAATGAGACAACGATCTCCATGTAGGAGGTACTAACAATGAGACAACGATCTCCATGTAGGAGGTACTAACAGTGAGACAACGATCTCCATGTAGGAGGTACTAACAGTGAGACAACGATCTCCATGTAGGAGGTACTAACAGTGAGACAACGATCTCCATGTAGGAGGTACTAACAGTGAGACAACGATCTCCATGTAGGAGGTACTAACAGTGAGACAACGATCTCCATGTAGGAGGTACTAACAGTGAGACAACGATCTCCATGTAGGAGGTACTAACAGTGAGACAACGATCTCCATGTAGGAGGTACTAACAGTGAGACAACGATCTCCATGTAGGAGGTACTAACAGTGAGACAACGATCTCCATGTAGGAGGTACTAACAATGAGACAACGATCTCCATGTAGGAGGTACTAACAATGAGACAACGATCTCCATGTAGGAGGTACTAACAGTGAGACAACGATCTCCATGTAGGAGGTACTAACAGTGAGACAACGATCTCCATGTAGGAGGTACTAACAGTGAGACAACGATCTCCATGTAGGAGGTACTAACAGTGAGACAACGATCTCCATGTAGGAGGTACTAACAGTGAGACAACGATCTCCATGTAGGAGGTACTAACAGTGAGACAACGATCTCCATGTAGGAGGTACTAACAGTGAGACAACGATCTCCATGTAGGAGGTACTAACAGTGAGACAACGATCTCCATGTAGGAGGTACTAACAGTAAGGGGACGATCTCCATGTAGGAGGTACTAACAGTGAGACAACGATCTCCATGTAGGAGGTACTAACAGTGAGACAACGATCTCCATGTAGGAGGTACTAACAATGAGACAACGATCTCCATGTAGGAGGTACTAACAGTGAGACAACGATCTCCATGTAGGAGGTACTAACAGTGAGACAACGATCTCCATGTAGGAGGTACTAACAGTGAGGACAACGATCTCCATGTAGGAGGTACTAACAATGAGACAACGATCTCCATGTAGGAGGTACTAACAATGAGACAACGATCTCCATGTAGGAGGTACTAACAGTGAGGACAACGATCTCCATGTAGGAGGTACTAACAATGAGACAACGATCTCCATGTAGGAGGTACTAACAATGAGACAACGATCTCCATGTAGGAGGTACTAACAGTGAGACAACGATCTCCATGTAGGAGGTACTAACAATGAGACAACGATCTCCATGTAGGAGGTACTAACAGTGAGACAACGATCTCCATGTAGGAGGTACTAACAATGAGACAACGATCTCCATGTAGGAGGTACTAACAATGAGACAACGATCTCCATGTAGGAGGTACTAACAGTGAGACAACGATCTCCATGTAGGAGGTACTAACAATGAGACAACGATCTCCATGTAGGAGGTACTAACAGTGAGACAACGATCTCCATGTAGGAGGTACTAACAGTGAGACAACGATCTCCATGTAGGAGGTACTAACAATGAGACAACGATCTCCATGTAGGAGGTACTAACAGACAACGATCTCCATGTAGGAGGTACTAACAGTGAGACAACGATCTCCATGTAGGAGGTACTAACAGTGAGACAACGATCTCCATGTAGGAGGTACTAACAGTGAGACAACGATCTCCATGTAGGAGGTACTAACAATGAGACAACGATCTCCATGTAGGAGGTACTAACAGTGAGACAACGATCTCCATGTAGGAGGTACTAACAGTGAGACAACGATCTCCATGTAGGAGGTACTAACAATGAGACAACGATCTCCATGTAGGAGGTACTAACAATGAGACAACGATCTCCATGTAGGAGGTACTAACAGTGAGACAACGATCTCCATGTAGGAGGTACTAACAGTGAGACAACGATCTCCATGTAGGAGGTACTAACAGTGAGACAACGATCTCCATGTAGGAGGTACTAACAGTGAGACAACGATCTCCATGTAGGAGGTACTAACAATGAGACAACGATCTCCATGTAGGAGGTACTAACAATGAGACAACGATCTCCATGTAGGAGGTACTAACAGTGAGACAACGATCTCCATGTAGGAGGTACTAACAGTGAGACAACGATCTCCATGTAGGAGGTACTAACAAGGAGACGATCTCCATGTAGGAGGTACTAACAATGAGACAACGATCTCCATGTAGGAGGTACTAACAGTGAGACAACGATCTCCATGTAGGAGGTACTAACAGTGAGACAACGATCTCCATGTAGGAGGTACTAACAGTGAGACAACGATCTCCATGTAGGAGGTACTAACAATGAGACAACGATCTCCATGTAGGAGGTACTAACAATGAGACAACGATCTCCATGTAGGAGGTACTAACAGTGAGACAACGATCTCCATGTAGGAGGTACTAACAGTGAGACAACGATCTCCATGTAGGAGGTACTAACAGTGAGACAACGATCTCCATGTAGGAGGTACTAACAATGAGACAACGATCTCCATGTAGGAGGTACTAACAGTGAGACAACGATCTCCATGTAGGAGGTACTAACAATGAGACAACGATCTCCATGTAGGAGGTACTAACAGTGAGACAACGATCTCCATGTAGGAGGTACTAACAGTGAGACAACGATCTCCATGTAGGAGGTACTAACAATGAGACAACGATCTCCATGTAGGAGGTACTAACAGTGAGACAACGATCTCCATGTAGGAGGTACTAACAATGAGACAACGATCTCCATGTAGGAGGTACTAACAGTGAGACAACGATCTCCATGTAGGAGGTACTAACAGTGAGACAACGATCTCCATGTAGGAGGTACTAACAGTAAGGAAACGATCTCCATGTAGGAGGTACTAACAGTGAGACAACGATCTCCATGTAGGAGGTACTAACAGTGAGACAACGATCTCCATGTAGGAGGTACTAACAGTGAGACAACGATCTCCATGTAGGAGGTACTAACAGTGAGACAACGATCTCCATGTAGGAGGTACTAACAGTGAGACAACGATCTCCATGTAGGAGGTACTAACAATGAGACAACGATCTCCATGTAGGAGGTACTAACAGTAAGACAACGATCTCCATGTAGGAGGTACTAACAGTGAGACAACGATCTCCATGTAGGAGGTACTAACAGTGAGACAACGATCTCCATGTAGGAGGTACTAACAATGAGACAACGATCTCCATGTAGGAGGTACTAACAGTGAGACAACGATCTCCATGTAGGAGGTACTAACAGTGAGACAACGATCTCCATGTAGGAGGTACTAACAGTGAGACAACGATCTCCATGTAGGAGGTACTAACAGTGAGACAACGATCTCCATGTAGGAGGTACTAACAATGAGACAACGATCTCCATGTAGGAGGTACTAACAGTAAGGGACGATCTCCATGTAGGAGGTACTAACAGTAAGACAACGATCTCCATGTAGGAGGTACTAACAATGAGACAACGATCTCCATGTAGGAGGTACTAACAGTGAGACAACGATCTCCATGTAGGAGGTACTAACAGTGAGACAACGATCTCCATGTAGGAGGTACTAACAGTGAGACAACGATCTCCATGTAGGAGGTACTAACAATGAGACAACGATCTCCATGTAGGAGGTACTAACAATGAGACAACGATCTCCATGTAGGAGGTACTAACAATGAGACAACGATCTCCATGTAGGAGGTACTAACAGTGAGACAACGATCTCCATGTAGGAGGTACTAACAATGAGACAACGATCTCCATGTAGGAGGTACTAACAGTGAGACAACGATCTCCATGTAGGAGGTACTAACAGTGAGACAACGATCTCCATGTAGGAGGTACTAACAATGAGACAACGATCTCCATGTAGGAGGTACTAACAATGAGACAACGATCTCCATGTAGGAGGTACTAACAGTGAGACAACGATCTCCATGTAGGAGGTACTAACAGTGAGACAACGATCTCCATGTAGGAGGTACTAACAGTGAGACAACGATCTCCATGTAGGAGGTACTAACAGTGAGACAACGATCTCCATGTAGGAGGTACTAACAGTGAGACAACGATCTCCATGTAGGAGGTACTAACAGTGAGACAACGATCTCCATGTAGGAGGTACTAACAGTGAGACAACGATCTCCATGTAGGAGGTACTAACAGTGAGACAACGATCTCCATGTAGGAGGTACTAACAGTGAGACAACGATCTCCATGTAGGAGGTACTAACAATGAGACAACGATCTCCATGTAGGAGGTACTAACAGTGAGACAACGATCTCCATGTAGGAGGTACTAACAGTGAGACAACGATCTCCATGTAGGAGGTACTAACAGTGAGACAACGATCTCCATGTAGGAGGTACTAACAGTGAGACAACGATCTCCATGTAGGAGGTACTAACAGTGAGACAACGATCTCCATGTAGGAGGTACTAACAATGAGACAACGATCTCCATGTAGGAGGTACTAACAATGAGACAACGATCTCCATGTAGGAGGTACTAACAATGAGACAACGATCTCCATGTAGGAGGTACTAACAATGAGACAACGATCTCCATGTAGGAGGTACTAACAGTGAGACAACGATCTCCATGTAGGAGGTACTAACAATGAGACAACGATCTCCATGTAGGAGGTACTAACAGTGAGACAACGATCTCCATGTAGGAGGTACTAACAGTGAGACAACGATCTCCATGTAGGAGGTACTAACAGTGAGACAACGATCTCCATGTAGGAGGTACTAACAGTGAGACAACGATCTCCATGTAGGAGGTACTAACAGTGAGACAACGATCTCCATGTAGGAGGTACTAACAATGAGACAACGATCTCCATGTAGGAGGTACTAACAATGAGACAACGATCTCCATGTAGGAGGTACTAACAATGAGACAACGATCTCCATGTAGGAGGTACTAACAATGAGACAACGATCTCCATGTAGGAGGTACTAACATATGACAACGATCTCCATGTAGGAGGTACTAACAGTGAGACAACGATCTCCATGTAGGAGGTACTAACAGTGAGACAACGATCTCCATGTAGGAGGTACTAACAGTGAGACAACGATCTCCATGTAGGAGGTACTAACAGTGAGACAACGATCTCCATGTAGGAGGTACTAACAGTGAGACAACGATCTCCATGTAGGAGGTACTAACAGTGAGACAACGATCTCCATGTAGGAGGTACTAACAGTGAGACAACGATCTCCATGTAGGAGGTACTAACAGTGAGACAACGATCTCCATGTAGGAGGTACTAACAGTAAGACAACGATCTCCATGTAGGAGGTACTAACAATGAGACAACGATCTCCATGTAGGAGGTACTAACAGTGAGACAACGATCTCCATGTAGGAGGTACTAACAGTGAGACAACGATCTCCATGTAGGAGGTACTAACAGTGAGACAACGATCTCCATGTAGGAGGTACTAACAATGAGACAACGATCTCCATGTAGGAGGTACTAACAATGAGACAACGATCTCCATGTAGGAGGTACTAACAATGAGACAACGATCTCCATGTAGGAGGTACTAACAGTGAGACAACGATCTCCATGTAGGAGGTACTAACAATGAGACAACGATCTCCATGTAGGAGGTACTAACAATGAGACAACGATCTCCATGTAGGAGGTACTAACAATGAGACAACGATCTCCATGTAGGAGGTACTAACAATGAGACAACGATCTCCATGTAGGAGGTACTAACAGTGAGACAACGATCTCCATGTAGGAGGTACTAACAGTGAGACAACGATCTCCATGTAGGAGGTACTAACAATGAGACAACGATCTCCATGTAGGAGGTACTAACAATGAGACAACGATCTCCATGTAGGAGGTACTAACAGTGAGACAACGATCTCCATGTAGGAGGTACTAACAGTGAGACAACGATCTCCATGTAGGAGGTACTAACAGTGAGACAACGATCTCCATGTAGGAGGTACTAACAGTGAGACAACGATCTCCATGTAGGAGGTACTAACAGTGAGACAACGATCTCCATGTAGGAGGTACTAACAGTGAGACAACGATCTCCATGTAGGAGGTACTAACAGTGAGACAACGATCTCCATGTAGGAGGTACTAACAGTGAGACAACGATCTCCATGTAGGAGGTACTAACAGTGAGACAACGATCTCCATGTAGGAGGTACTAACAGTGAGACAACGATCTCCATGTAGGAGGTACTAACAGTGAGACAACGATCTCCATGTAGGAGGTACTAACAGTGAGACAACGATCTCCATGTAGGAGGTACTAACAGTGAGACAACGATCTCCATGTAGGAGGTACTAACAATGAGACAACGATCTCCATGTAGGAGGTACTAACAGTGAGACAACGATCTCCATGTAGGAGGTACTAACAATGAGACAACGATCTCCATGTAGGAGGTACTAACAATGAGACAACGATCTCCATGTAGGAGGTACTAACAGTGAGACAACGATCTCCATGTAGGAGGTACTAACAATGAGACAACGATCTCCATGTAGGAGGTACTAACAGTGAGGACAACGATCTCCATGTAGGAGGTACTAACAGTGAGACAACGATCTCCATGTAGGAGGTACTAACAGTGAGACAACGATCTCCATGTAGGAGGTACTAACAATGAGACAACGATCTCCATGTAGGAGGTACTAACAATGAGACAACGATCTCCATGTAGGAGGTACTAACAGGAGACAACGATCTCCATGTAGGAGGTACTAACAGTGAGACAACGATCTCCATGTAGGAGGTACTAACAATGAGACAACGATCTCCATGTAGGAGGTACTAACAATGAGACAACGATCTCCATGTAGGAGGTACTAACAATGAGACAACGATCTCCATGTAGGAGGTACTAACAGTGAGACAACGATCTCCATGTAGGAGGTACTAACAGTGAGACAACGATCTCCATGTAGGAGGTACTAACAGTGAGACAACGATCTCCATGTAGGAGGTACTAACAGTGAGACAACGATCTCCATGTAGGAGGTACTAACAATGAGACAACGATCTCCATGTAGGAGGTACTAACAGTGAGACAACGATCTCCATGTAGGAGGTACTAACAGTGAGACAACGATCTCCATGTAGGAGGTACTAACAGTGAGACAACGATCTCCATGTAGGAGGTACTAACAGTAAGACAACGATCTCCATGTAGGAGGTACTAACAGTGAGACAACGATCTCCATGTAGGAGGTACTAACAATGAGACAACGATCTCCATGTAGGAGGTACTAACAGTGAGACAACGATCTCCATGTAGGAGGTACTAACAGTGAGACAACGATCTCCATGTAGGAGGTACTAACAGTAAGGAACGATCTCCATGTAGGAGGTACTAACAGTGAGACAACGATCTCCATGTAGGAGGTACTAACAGTGAGACAACGATCTCCATGTAGGAGGTACTAACAGTGAGACAACGATCTCCATGTAGGAGGTACTAACAGTGAGACAACGATCTCCATGTAGGAGGTACTAACAGTGAGACAACGATCTCCATGTAGGAGGTACTAACAATGAGACAACGATCTCCATGTAGGAGGTACTAACAATGAGACAACGATCTCCATGTAGGAGGTACTAACAGTGAGACAACGATCTCCATGTAGGAGGTACTAACAATGAGACAACGATCTCCATGTAGGAGGTACTAACAGTGAGACAACGATCTCCATGTAGGAGGTACTAACAGTGAGACAACGATCTCCATGTAGGAGGTACTAACAATGAGACAACGATCTCCATGTAGGAGGTACTAACAGTGAGACAACGATCTCCATGTAGGAGGTACTAACAGTGAGACAACGATCTCCATGTAGGAGGTACTAACAATGAGACAACGATCTCCATGTAGGAGGTACTAACAGTGAGACAACGATCTCCATGTAGGAGGTACTAACAGTGAGACAACGATCTCCATGTAGGAGGTACTAACAATGAGACAACGATCTCCATGTAGGAGGTACTAACAATGAGACAACGATCTCCATGTAGGAGGTACTAACAGTGAGACAACGATCTCCATGTAGGAGGTACTAACAATGAGACAACGATCTCCATGTAGGAGGTACTAACAGTGAGACAACGATCTCCATGTAGGAGGTACTAACAGTGAGACAACGATCTCCATGTAGGAGGTACTAACAGTGTGACAACGATCCCATGTAGGAGGTACTAACAGTGAGACAACGATCTCCATGTAGGAGGTACTAACAGTGAGACAACGATCTCCATGTAGGAGGTACTAACAGTAAGGGGACGATCTCCATGTAGGAGGTACTAACAGTAAGGGGACGATCTCCATGTAGGAGGTACTAACAATCAGACAACGATCTCCATGTAGGAGGTACTAACAGTGAGACAACGATCTCCATGTAGGAGGTACTAACAGTGAGACAACGATCTCCATGTAGGAGGTAATAACAGTAAGGAGACGATCTCCATGTAGGAGGTACTAACAATGAGACAACGATCTCCATGTAGGAGGTACTAACAATGAGACAACGATCTCCATGTAGGAGGTACTAACAATGAGACAACGATCTCCATGTAGGAGGTACTAACAGTGAGACAACGATCTCCATGTAGGAGGTACTAACAATGAGACAACGATCTCCATGTAGGAGGTACTAACAATGAGACAACGATCTCCATGTAGGAGGTACTAACAGTGAGACAACGATCTCCATGTAGGAGGTACTAACAATGAGACAACGATCTCCATGTAGGAGGTACTAACAGTGAGACAACGATCTCCATGTAGGAGGTACTAACAATGAGACAACGATCTCCATGTAGGAGGTACTAACAATGAGACAACGATCTCCATGTAGGAGGTACTAACAATGAGACAACGATCTCCATGTAGGAGGTACTAACAATGAGACAACGATCTCCATGTAGGAGGTACTAACAGTGAGACAACGATCTCCATGTAGGAGGTACTAACAATGAGACAACGATCTCCATGTAGGAGGTACTAACAGTGAGACAACGATCTCCATGTAGGAGGTACTAACAGTGAGACAACGATCTCCATGTAGGAGGTACTAACAGTGAGACAACGATCTCCATGTAGGAGGTACTAACAGTGAGACAACGATCTCCATGTAGGAGGTACTAACAGTGAGACAACGATCTCCATGTAGGAGGTACTAACAGTGAGACAACGATCTCCATGTAGGAGGTACTAACAGTGAGACAACGATCTCCATGTAGGAGGTACTAACAGTGAGACAACGATCTCCATGTAGGAGGTACTAACAATGAGACAACGATCTCCATGTAGGAGGTACTAACAGTGAGACAACGATCTCCATGTAGGAGGTACTAACAATGGGACAACGATCTCCATGTAGGAGGTACTAACAATGAGACAACGATCTCCATGTAGGAGGTACTAACAGTGAGACAACGATCTCCATGTAGGAGGTACTAACAATGAGACAACGATCTCCATGTAGGAGGTACTAACAGTAAGGAGACGATCTCCATGTAGGAGGTACTAACAGTAAGACAACGATCTCCATGTAGGAGGTACTAACAGTGAGACAACGATCTCCATGTAGGAGGTACTAACAGTGAGACAACGATCTCCATGTAGGAGGTAATAACAGTAAGAGACGATCTCCATGTAGGAGGTACTAACAATGAGACAACGATCTCCATGTAGGAGGTACTAACAATGAGACAACGATCTCCATGTAGGAGGTACTAACAATGAGACAACGATCTCCACGTAGGAGGTACTAACAATGAGACAACGATCTCCATGTAGGAGGTACTAACAATATGACAACGATCTCCATGTAGGAGGTACTAACAGTGAGACAACGATCTCCATGTAGGAGGTACTAACAGTAAGGAAACGATCTCCATGTAGGAGGTACTAACAGTGAGACAACGATCCCATGTAGGAGGTACTAACAGTGAGACAACGATCTCCATGTAGGAGGTACTAACAGTGAGACAACGATCCCATGTAGGAGGTACTAACAGTGAGACAACGATCTCCATGTAGGAGGTACTAACAGTGAGACAACGATCTCCATGTAGGAGGTACTAACAGTAAGGGGACGATCTCCATGTAGGAGGTACTAACAGTAAGGGGACGATCTCCACGTAGGAGGTACTAACAATCAGACAACGATCTCCATGTAGGAGGTACTAACAGTGGGACAACGATCTCCATGTAGGAGGTACTAACAGTGAGACAACGATCTCCATGTAGGAGGTAATAACAGTAAGGAGACGATCTCCATGTAGGAGGTACTAACAATGAGACAACGATCTCCATGTAGGAGGTACTAACAATGAGACAACGATCTCCATGTAGGAGGTACTAACAATGAGACAACGATCTCCATGTAGGAGGTACTAACAGTGAGGCAACGATCTCCATGTAGGAGGTACTAACAATGAGACAACGATCTCCATGTAGGAGGTACTAACAATGAGACAACGATCTCCATGTAGGAGGTACTAACAGTGAGACAACGATCTCCATGTAGGAGGTACTAACAATGAGACAACGATCTCCATGTAGGAGGTACTAACAATGAGACAACGATCTCCATGTAGGAGGTACTAACAGTGAGACAACGATCTCCATGTAGGAGGTACTAACAATGAGACAACGATCTCCATGTAGGAGGTACTAACAATAGACAACGATCTCCATGTAGGAGGTACTAACAGTGAGACAACGATCTCCATGTAGGAGGTACTAACAGTAAGAAACGATCTCCATGTAGGAGGTACTAACAGTGAGACAACGATCCCATGTAGGAGGTACTAACAGTGAGACAACGATCTCCATGTAGGAGGTACTAACAGTGAGACAACGATCCATGTAGGAGGTACTAACAGTGAGACAACGATCTCCATGTAGGAGGTACTAACAGTGAGACAACGATCTCCATGTAGGAGGTACTAACAGTAAGGGGACGATCTCCATGTAGGAGGTACTAACAGTAAGGGGACGATCTCCATGTAGGAGGTACTAACAATCAGACAACGATCTCCATGTAGGAGGTACTAACAGTAAGACAACGATCTCCATGTAGGAGGTACTAACAGTGAGACAACGATCCCATGTAGGAGGTACTAACAGTGAGACAACGATCTCCATGTAGGAGGTACTAAAAATGAGACAACGATCTCCATGTAGGAGGTACTAACAGTGAGACAACGATCTCCATGTTGGAGGTACTAACAATGAGACAACGATCTCCATGTAGGAGGTACTAACAATGAGACAACGATCTCCATGTAGGAGGTACTAACAGTGAGACAACGATCTCCACGTAGGAGGTACTAACAATGAGACAACGATCTCCATGTAGGAGGTAATAACAGTAAGGAGACGATCTCCATGTAGGAGGTACTAACAGTAAGACAACGATCTCCATGTAGGAGGTACTAACAGTAAGACAACGATCTCCATGTAGGAGGTACTAACAGTGAGACAACGATCTCCATGTAGGAGGTACTAACAGTGAGACAACGATCTCCATGTAGGAGGTAATAACAGTAAGGAGACGATCTCCATGTAGGAGGTACTAACAATGAGACAACGATCTCCATGTAGGAGGTACTAACAATGAGACAACGATCTCCATGTAGGAGGTACTAACAATGAGACAACGATCTCCACGTAAAAGGTACTAACAATGAGACAACGATCTCCATGTAGGAGGTACTAACAGTGAGACAACGATCTCCATGTAGGAGGTACTAACAGTAAGGAGACGATCTCCATGTAGGAGGTACTAACAGTGAGACAACGATCTCCATGTAGGAGGTACTAACAGTGAGACAACGATCTCCATGTAGGAGGTACTAACAATGAGACAACGATCTCCATGTAGGAGGTAATAACAGTGAGACAACGATCTCCATGTAGGAGGTACTAACAGTGAGACAACGATCTCCATGTAGGAGGTACTAACAGTGAGACAACGATCTCCATGTAGGAGGTACTAACAGTAAGGAGACGATCTCCATGTAGGAGGTACTAACAGTGAGACAACGATCTCCATGTAGGAGGTACTAACAATGAGACAACGATCTCCATGTAGGAGGTACTAACAATATGACAACGATCTCCATGTAGGAGGTACTAACAGTGAGACAACGATCTCCATGTAGGAGGTACTAACAGTAAGGAAACGATCTCCATGTAGGAGGTACTAACAGTGAGACAACGATCTCCATGTAGGAGGTACTAACAGTGAGACAACGATCCCATGTAGGAGGTACTAACAGTGAGACAACGATCTCCATGTAGGAGGTACTAACAGTGAGACAACGATCTCCATGTAGGAGGTACTAACAGTGGGACAACGATCTCCATGTAGGAGGTACTAACAGTGAGACAACGATCTCCATGTAGGAGGTAATAACAGTAAGGAGACGATCTCCATGTAGGAGGTACTAACAATGAGACAACGATCTCCATGTAGGAGGTACTAACAATGAGACAACGATCTTCATGTAGGAGGTACTAACAATGAGACAACGATCTCCATGTAGGAGGTACTAACAGTGAGGCAACGATCTCCATGTAGGAGGTACTAACAATGAGACAACGATCTCCATGTAGGAGGTACTAACAATGAGACAACGATCTCCATGTAGGAGGTACTAACAGTGAGACAACGATCTCCATGTAGGAGGTACTAACAATGAGACAACGATCTCCATGTAGGAGGTACTAACAGTGAGACAACGATCTCCATGTAGGAGGTACTAACAGTGAGACAACGATCTCCATGTAGGAGGTACTAACAATGAGACAACGATCTCCATGTAGGAGGTACTAACAATGAGACAACGATCTCCATGTAGGAGGTACTAACAATGAGACAACGATCTCCATGTAGGAGGTACTAACAATGAGACAACGATCTCCATGTAGGAGGTACTAACAGTGAGACAACGATCTCCATGTAGGAGGTACTAACAATGAGACAAGGATCTCCATGTAGGAGGTACTAACAATGAGACAACGATCTCCATGTAGGAGGTACTAATAGTGAGACAACGATCTCCATGTAGGAGGTACTAACAGTGAGACAACGATCTCCATGTAGGAGGTACTAACAGTGAGACAACGATCTCCATGTAGGAGGTACTAACAGTGAGACAACGATCTCCATGTAGGAGGTACTAACAGTAAGACAACGATCTCCATGTAGGAGGTACTAACAGTGAGACAACGATCCCATGTAGGAGGTACTAACAGTGAGACAACGATCTCCATGTAGGAGGTACTAAAAATGAGACAACGATCTCCATGTAGGAGGTACTAACAGTGAGACAACGATCTCCATGTTGGAGGTACTAACAATGAGACAACGATCTCCATGTAGGAGGTACTAACAATGAGACAACGATCTCCATGTAGGAGGTACTAACAGTGAGACAACGATCTCCACGTAGGAGGTACTAACAATGAGACAACGATCTCCATGTAGGAGGTACTAACAATGAGACAACGATCTCCATGTAGGAGGTACTAATAGTGAGACAACGATCTCCATGTAGGAGGTACTAACAGTAAGACAACGATCTCCATGTAGGAGGTACTAACAGTGAGACAACGATCTCCATGTAGGAGGTACTAACAGTGAGACAACGATCTCCATGTAGGAGGTAATAACAGTAAGGAGACGATCTCCATGTAGGAGGTACTAACAATGAGACAACGATCTCCATGTAGGAGGTACTAACAATGAGACAACGATCTCCATGTAGGAGGTACTAACAATGAGACAACGATCTCCACGTAAAAGGTACTAACAATGAGACAACGATCTCCATGTAGGAGGTACTAACAGTGAGACAACGATCTCCATGTAGGAGGTACTAACAGTAAGGAGACGATCTCCATGTAGGAGGTACTAACAGTGAGACAACGATCTCCATGTAGGAGGTACTAACAGTGAGACAACGATCTCCATGTAGGAGGTACTAACAATGAGACAACGATCTCCATGTAGGAGGTAATAACAGTGAGACAACGATCTCCATGTAGGAGGTACTAACAGTGAGACAACGATCTCCATGTAGGAGGTACTAACAGTGAGACAACGATCTCCATGTAGGAGGTACTAACAGTAAGGAGACGATCTCCATGTAGGAGGTACTAACAGTGAGACAACGATCTCCATGTAGGAGGTACTAACAATGAGACAACGATCTCCATGTAGGAGGTACTAACAATATGACAACGATCTCCATGTAGGAGGTACTAACAGTGAGACAACGATCTCCATGTAGGAGGTACTAACAGTAAGGAAACGATCTCCATGTAGGAGGTACTAACAGTGAGACAACGATCCCATGTAGGAGGTACTAACAGTGAGACAACGATCTCCATGTAGGAGGTACTAACAGTGAGACAACGATCTCATGTAGGAGGTACTAACAGTGAGACAACGATCTCCATGTAGGAGGTACTAACAGTGAGACAACGATCTCCATGTAGGAGGTACTAACAGTAAGGGGACGATCTCCATGTAGGAGGTACTAACAGTAAGGGGACGATCTCCACGTAGGAGGTACTAACAATCAGACAACGATCTCCATGTAGGAGGTACTAACAGTGAGACAACGATCTCCATGTAGGAGGTACTAACAGTAAGGAAACGATCTCCATGTAGGAAGTACTAACAATGAGACAACGGTCTCCATGTACGAGGTACTAACAGTGTGACAACGATCTCCATGTAGGAGGTACTAACAGTGACACAACGATCTCCATGTAGGAGGTAGTAACAGTGAGACAACGATCTCCATGTAGGAGGTACTAACAGTAAGGGGACGATCTCCATGTAGGAGGTACTAACAGTAACGGGACGATCTCCACGTAGGAGGTACTAACAATGAGACAACGATCTCCATGTAGGAGGTACTAACAATGAGACAACGATCTCCATGTAGGAGGTACTAACAATGAGACAACGATCTCCATGTAGGAGGTACTAACAATGAGACAACGATCTCCATGTAGGAGGTACTAACAGTAAGGAAACGATCTCCATGTAGGAGGTACTAACAGTAAGGGGACGATCTCCATGTAGGAGGTATTAACAGTAAGGGGAAGATCTCCACGTAGAAGGTACTAACAGTAAGGGGACGATCTCCATATAGGAGGTACTAACAGTGAGACAACGATCTCCATGTAGGAGGTACTAACAGTAAGGGACGATCTCCATGTAGGAGGTACTAACAGTGAGACACGATCTCCATGTAGGAGGTACTAACAGTAAGGAAACGATCTCCATGTAGGAGGTACTAACAATGAGACAACGGTTTCTATGTAGAAGGTACTAACAGTGTGACAACGATCTCCATGTAGGAGGTACTAACAGTGAGACAACGATCTCCATGTAGGAGGTACTAACAGTGAGACAACGATCTCCATGTAGGAGGTACTAACAGTAAGGGGACGATCTCCATGTAGGAGGTACTAACAGTAACGGACGATCTCCATGTAGAGGTACTAACAGTAAGGGGAAGATCTCCACGTAGAAGGTACTAACAGTAAGGGAACGATCTCCATATAGGAGGTACTAACAGTAAGGAAACGATCTCCATGTAGGAGGTACTAACAGTAAGGAGACGATCTCCATGTAGGAGGTACTAACAGTAAGGGAACGATCTCCATGTAGGAGCATCCTAACAGTAAGGAAACGATCTCCATGTAGGAGGTACTAACAGTAAGGACGATCTCCATGTAGGTGGTACTAACTGTAATGAAACGATGTCCATGTAGCAGGTACTAACAGTAAGGAGACGATCTCCATGTAGGAAGTACTAACAGTAAGGAGACGATCTCCATGTAGGAGGTACTAACAGTAAGGGGACGATCTCCATGTAGGAGGTACTAACAGTAAGGGGACGATCTCCATGTAGGAGGTACTAACAGTAAGGGACGATCTCCATGTAGGAGGTACTAACAGTAAGGGGACGATCTCCATGTAGGAGGTACTAACAGTAAGGGGACGATCTCCATGTAGGAGCATCCTAACAGTAAGGAAACGATCTCCATGTAGGAGGTACTAACAGTAAGGAGACGATCTCCATGTAGGAGGTACTAACAGTAAGGACACGATCTCCATGTAGGAGGTACTAACAGTGAGACAACGATCTCCATGTAGGAGGTACTAACAGTGAGACAACGATCTCCATGTAGGAGGTACTAACAGTGAGACAACGATCTCCATGTAGGAGGTACTAACAGTAAGGGGACGATCTCCATGTAGGAGGTACTAACAGTAAGGGACGATCTCCATGTAGGAGGTACTAACAGTAAGGGAAGATCTCCATGTAGAAGGTACTAACAGTAAGGGGACGATCTCCATATAGGAGGTACTAACAGTAAGGAAACGATCTCCATGTAGGAGGTACTAACAGTAAGGAGACGCTCTCCATGTAGGAGGTACTAACGGTAAGGGGACGATCTCCATGTAGGAGCATCCTAACAGTAAGGAAACGATCTCCATGTAGGAGGTACTAACAGTAAGGAGACGATCTCCATGTAGGTGGTACTAACTGTAATGAAACGATGTCCATGTAGCAGGTACTAACAGTAAGGAGACGATCTCCATGTAGGAAGTACTAACAGTAAGGAGACGATCTCCATGTAGGAGGTACTAACAGTAAGGGGACGATCTCCGTGTAGGAGGTACTAACAGTAAGGGACGATCTCCATGTAGGAGGTACTAACAGTAAGGGGACGATCTCCATGTAGGAGGTACTAACAGTAAGGGGACGATCTCCATGTAGGAGGTACTAACAGTAAGGGGACGATCTCCATGTAGGAGCATCCTAACAGTAAGGAAACGATCTCCATGTAGGAGGTACTAACAGTAAGGAGACGATCTCCATGTAGGATGTACTAACAGTAAGGAGACGATCTCCATGTAGGAGGTACTAACAGTGAGACAACGATCTCCATGTAGGAGATACTAACAGTGAGGAGACGATCTCCATGCAGGAGGTACTAACAGTAAGGGGACGATCTCCATGTAGGAAGTACTAACAGTAAGGAGACGATCTCCATGTAGGAGGTACTAACAGTAAGGGGACGATCTCCATGTAGGAAGTACTAACAGTAAGGAGACGATCTCCATGTAGGAGGTACTAACAGTAAGGAGACGATCTCCATGTAGGAGTACTAACAGTAAGGGGACGATCTCCATGTAGGAGGTACTAACAGTAAGGAGACGATCTCCATGTAGGAGGTACTAACTGTAAGGAAACGATCTCCATGTAGGAAGTACTAACAGTAAGGGGACGATCTCCATGTAGGAGGTACTAACAGTAAGGGACGATCTCCATGTAGGAGGTACTAACAGTAAGGTGACGATCTCCATGTAGGAGGTACTAACTGTAAGGGGACGATCTCCATGTAGGAGGTACTAACAGTAAGGGGACGATCTCCATGTAGGAGGTACTAACAGTATGGAGACGATCTCCATGTAGGAGGTACTAACAGTAAGGAAACGATCTCCATGTAGGAGGTACTAACAGTAAGAAGACGATCTCCATGTAGGAGGTACTAACAGTAAGGAGACGATCTCCATGTTGGAGGTACTAACAGTAAGGAGACGATCTCCAAATGAAGTGACATAAAAAGGTGAAATCTAATATTTTATGAAACCTTTAGAGAGCACACACTTCGTATCTTTCGACAACGGCTGTGCGCGTTATTTTTGCCAGGTGCTGTGATGTCAGCTCTTACAATGAGCAACACAATGATGCGACCTACCTAGGCAGCAAATTGTCCACAGAATGAGACATAAGATCGGAGGTGAAAATTACGATCAGAAATCATGACACACATCGCACTATTATCAAACACTTTCAATAAACTGACGAACATCCGGAAATCTAAATTACTTAGTAAACGAACAAAACTTAAATTGCTCAATTCGTATGTGATACCAGTGCTAACATATAAATGTTATAGTTGGACATAACCCAAACTTTACATATGAAATTTAATGCTTTTGAAACAAAATTTCAAATATTAGCTGCAAATAATACTTTTCAAGCGCACAGATAAGAGACGAAACAAAACAGAAAGACGTGTCGCTCTTTGTAAGTAGGTGTTGGAATTACAGCGACTGTATGCCGATAATGAAGGAAAAACGATGTGTCCAACAGCATTGATGTGGAAACCATCAGAAACAAGACAGACCATCAGTATCACTATCCAGAACATTTAGTAAGGAAGGCTCAACTGTGGAGCTAAGAAATACAGATCCAGAAGAACTAGAAGGAAATCGTGAAAAACTATGACTTTCGGCCTATGTACCGTCATCGGCCCGATATAAAAATGAAGAAAATGAAAAGACAAGAGTCCATTTCACTTTCACACTTTCCTTCCTGAACTTTCAATCTTATATTTTCCTTTATGCACTTTCACATTTAACCTTCCCTTCCTGCACTTTCACATTCACACTTCCCATTCGTGCATTCTCACACATCCCATTCGTGCATTCTCACACTCACATTTCCCTTCCTGCATTCTCACACTCACACTTCCCATTCGTGCATTCTCACACTCACATTTACCTTCCTGCACTTTCACACTCACACTTTCCATTCGTGCATTCTCACACTCACACTTCCCTTCCTGCACTTTCACACTCACATTTCCCTTCCTGCACTTTCACACTCACACTTCCCATTCGTGCATTTTCACACTCACACTTCCCTTCCTCCACTTTCACACTCACACTTCCTTTCCTGCACTTTCACACTCACACTTCCCTTCCTGCACTTTTACACTCACACTTCCTTTCCTCCACTTTCACACTCACACTTCCTTTCCTGCACTTTCGCACTCACACTTCCCTTCCTGCACTTTTACACTCACACTTCCCCTCCTGCACTTTACACTCACACTTCCTTTCCTCCACTTTCACACTCAAACTTCCTTTCCTCCACTTTTACACTCACACTTCGTTTCCTCCACTTTCACACTCACACTTCCTTTCCTGCACTTTCACACTCACACTTCCTTTCCTCCACTTTCACATTCACATTTCCTTTCCTGCACTTTCGCACTCACATTTCCTTTCCTGCACTTTTACACTCACAGTTCCCTTCCTGCACTTTTACACTCACACTTCCATTCCTCCACTTTCACATTCACACTTCCTTTCCTCCACTTTCACACTCACACTTCCTTTCCTGCACTTTCACATTCACACTTCCTTTCCTACACTTTCACACTCACTTCCTTTCCTGCGCTTTCACACTAACAAATCTCTTTCTCCACTTTCACACTCACACTTCCTTTCCTCCACTTTCACACTCACACTTCCTTTCCTGCACTTTCACACTCACACTTCCTTTCCTCCACTTTCACATTAACGCTTCCTTTCCTGCACTTTCACACTCACTTCCTTTCCTGCGCTTTCACACTCACAAAGCTCTTTCTCCACTTTCACACTCACACTTCCTTTCCTCCACTTTCACACTCACACTTCCTTTCCTCCACTTTCACACTCACACTTCCATTCCTCCACTTTCACACTCACACTTCCTTTCCTCCACTTTCACACTCACTTCTTTTCCTGCAGTGTCACACTCACACTTCCTTTCCTCCACTTTCACATTCACACTTACTTTCCTGCATTTTCACACTCTCACTTCCTTTCCTCCACTTTCACATTTACACTTACTTCCTGCATTTTCACACTCTCACTTCCCTTCCTGGCACACCACGAAACAGAGGCATACCAGACTTTCAGAGCACAGGCCAGATATGGCACAAATCTGATGAGAGCAAATGGAAGGCCCTGCTTGCCCGCTACATTGAGCAGACGGACCAAAGAAATGAGGCTGTAAGAATGAGGATACGGAGGTTGCTGTCAAAATTGTGTAAGGATGTAGGGCTGGAAGAAGATCTCACAATCACAACCGATACCATTCGCACGACACTTAAAAGGTCACACAACACTGCTCCTGGTCCAGATGGTGTTCGGTATGATGACATAGGCGATTTAGCTGATGACGACTTGACAAAACTGGCCAATGAGTTTAATGCCAGCATTCTGAGTGGCCAGATTAAGGAGGAGTGGCTACACAACTACTTACTACCGCTACCGAAGCCAAACAAGGACCATTCTCAGATCAGTGCCTACAGAATCATCATAATGCAGAACACTGCAGGCAAGCTGCTGGAGAAAATAGTTGCCCGTGTCCTCACCTGTCACCTTGAACAGAAACGCGCATTCTCACCCACACTCGGAGGTTATAGATATAACAAAGAGACATGGCTCAACGCGGCAGTCTTTGCTTATGGCGTCTTCGAAGGCTTCCACAGACGAGAGGAGACATGTGCTGCTGCTATAGACAAGTTGATGACATACCTCGGAGTTAAGTTTGGTCGCAGCCTGTGTTTTTGGGGCCACGTCGACCATGTGATAACAAAATCCCGCAAAGGATTAGCCGCCTTGAAGGTCATGGCAGCTGCCAACATCGAGCAGAGGCTACTTACTCTTCTGTTCCAGGGATTAGTCCTCGCACCAATCGAGTTTCGGGGGCCTCGGTAACCGAGTTGGGAAAACCACCCGACTGAACTACCGACGTTCGGACAACCCGTGTTCGATTCCCGCTGGGAGCAGTGTGAATTGTACTCGTGGTTGGAAAATAAAATACCCTCACGGTCGACCCAGCCGTTGGCAGAAATGGGTACCAGGGTAGTACACTGGGAAGGTGAGGAATGTCGCCTCGCATCGTGAGTTTCGTTGCTTGAGGCGACACTATCCAGAAATCTCCGAACATTTCTGGATAGGCGGCCGAGCACATATGGGTGGAAACTCGCGTGTTAGGACGCCAGTTCAAGTCTCGTACTTTACCTTTACCAATCGAGTATGCCCTGGTAATTCTTACTGGCAGTACGACTCAAATTGATAGGCTGGAGAAAATACAAAATGAAGCCATGCGCATTATCCTGGGATGTACAAGGGACACTCCTTGTGTAGCAATGAGGCATCTTCTTTACTTTTTAACCATGGATGACAGAATCAAGATCTGGAGAGCACGAGCATACCTGAAGATTAGTACAGATACAGATCATCCATTGCACCACGTGCTCAACACAATGAAAGATGCCAGGCTAAAAAGAGGCAAATCACGGGTAGGCCGAGCAGAAGCTGTCATCAAACAGGTCTGTGGGCTTACCAATATCAGCGTTGGTGAGGAGTGGATACCGGTGCCTACGTCATTCAAGGGTACTTTCTCGTGTATTGTTACACTCGACAGGAAAAGTAGGGAACAGAACCCGGTCGTGGTTAATGCTGAGGTCAACGGTCTCATCTGCGATAACACCGATGAGAAAGATGCAGTCATCTATACAGACTGATCTGTAAGACGACACCAAAGAAGTGCATGGGCATTTATAGCACGCTCGGCAGGCAGAATAGCCAAGGAAGAAAGTGATGCATACGCCATGACCACGAGTAGCATGACAATGGAGGCGATGGCAGTGACCAAGGCATTCAAATGGTTAGAGTCACAAGACTACACCAACGCATTTATACTGAGTGATTCGATGAGCATGATTAAAGAAGTAGAGGCGGGCTCTGCACGCATGCAATGGGTAGAGTCGTTGCAGAAATCCAAAATACGTAAGGTCACCTTTGTCTATGTCCCTGGACATCCGGGAGTACGGGGAAATGAAAGGGCGGACAGGTTGGCTAGCTGCGCTGTCGTTGAGGACGGGCAACCAATGGATCGGGCGAACATCATCAATGCCCTCCGAGATGTGGGAAGAGCACAGGACTTCGACAAACACAGATCCACGTCACTTCTTCGGATGATGGAAATGGGAGTTAAGATGGGCACAGCCAGAAATGAGAAACTTAGTGGCCGTGTAAGAAGACTTATCAACCAACATAGAACTGGAGTCGTCAGTCGCTGGACACTGAGGGAATTGCTGAGGAGGGGATCTGAGCACCTATGGACATGTTCGGAGTTCAATGATGATGACCCGCAAATAACTCAATAACAATAACTCAATAACTAAATAACTCAACATCCCTTTATGCACTTTCACACTCACACTTCCCTTCCTGCACTTACACACTCACACTTCCCATTCGTGCATTCTCACACTCACACTTCCCATTCGTGCATTCTCACACGCACACTTCCCATTCGTGCCATCTCACACTCACACTTCCCATTCGTGCATTCTCACACTCACACTTTCCCTTCATGCACTTTCACACTCACACTTCCCATTCATGCATTCTCACACTCACACTTCCCATTCGTGCATTCTCGACACTCACACTTCCCATTCGTGCATTCTCACACTTACACTTTCCATTCGTGCATTCTCACACTCACACTTCCCATTCGTGCATTCTCACACTCACACTTCCCATTCGTGCATTCTCACACTCACACTTCCCATTCGTGCATTCTCACACTCACACTTCCCATAAGTGCTTTCTCACACTTACACTTTCCATTCGTGCATTCTCACACTTACACTTCCCATTCGTGCATTCTCACACTTACACTTTCCATTCGTGCATTCTCACACTCACATTTACCTTCCTGCACTTTCACACTCACACTTTCCATTCGTGCATTCTCACACTCACACTTCCCTTCCTGCACTTTCACACTCACATTTCCCTTCCTGCACTTTCACACTCACACTTCCCATTCGTGCATTTCACACTCACACTTCCCTTCCTCCACTTTCACACTCACACTTCCTTCCTGCACTTTCACACTCACACTTCCCTTCCTGCACTTTTACACTCACACTTCCTTTCCTCCACATTCACACTCACACTTCCTTTCCTGCACTTTCGCACTCACACTTCCTTCCTGCACTTTTACACTCACACTTCCCCTCCTGCACTTTTACACTCACACTTCTTTCCTCCACTTTCACACTCAAACTTCCTTTCCTCCACTTTTACACTCACACTTCGTTTCCTCCACTTTCACACTCACACTTCCTTTCCTGCACTTTCACACTCACACTTCCTTTCCTCCACTTTCACATTCACATTTCCTTCCTGCACTTTCGCACTCACATTTCCTTTCCTGCACTTTTACACTCACAGTTCCCTTCCTGCACTTTTACACTCACACTTCCATTCCTCCACTTTCACATTCACACTTCCTTTCCTCCACTTTCACACTCACACTTCCTTTCCTGCACTTTCACATCACACTTCCTTTCCTACACTTTCACACTCACTTCCTTTCCTGCGCTTTCACACTAACAAATCTCTTTCTCCACTTTCACACTCACACTTCCTTTCCTCCACTTTCACACTCACACTTCCTTTCCTGCACTTTCACACTCACACTTCCTTTCCTCCACTTTCACATTAACGCTTCCTTTCCTGCACTTTCACACTCACTTCCTTTCCTGCGCTTTCACACTCACAAAGCTCTTTCTCCACTTTCACACTCACACTTCCTTTCCTCCACTTTCACACTCACACTTCCTTTCCTCCACTTTCACACTCACACTTCCATTCCTCCACTTTCACACTCACACTTCCTTTCCTCCACTTTCACACTCACTTCTTTTCCTGCAGTGTCACACTCACACTTCCTTTCCTCCACTTTCACATTCACACTTACTTTCCTGCATTTTCACACTCTCACTTCCTTTCCTCCACTTTCACATTTACACTTACTTTCCTGCATTTTCACACTCTCACTTCCCTTCCTGGCACACCACGAAACAGAGGCATACCAGACTTTCAGAGCACAGGCCAGATATGGCACAAATCTGATGAGAGCAAAGGGAAGGCCCTGCTTGCCCGCTACATTGAGCAGACGGACCAAAGAAATGAGGCTGTAAGAATGAGGATACGGAGGTTGCTGTCAAAATTGTGTAAGGATGTAGGGCTGGAAGAAGATCTCACAATCACAACCGATACCATTCGCACGACACTTAAAAGGTCACACAACACTGCTCCTGGTCCAGATGGTGTTCGGTATGATGACATAGGCGATTTAGCTGATGACGACTTGACAAAACTGGCCAATGAGTTTAATGCCAGCATTCTGAGTGGCCAGATTAAGGAGGAGTGGCTACACAACTACTTACTACCGCTACCGAAGCCAAACAAGGACCATTCTCAGATCAGTGCCTACAGAATCATCATAATGCAGAACACTGCAGGCAAGCTGCTGGAGAAAATAGTTGCCCGTGTCCTCACCTGTCACCTTGAACAGAAACGCGCATTCTCACCCACACTCGGAGGTTATAGATATAACAAAGAGACATGGCTCAACGCGGCAGTCTTTGCTTATGGCGTCTTCGAAGGCTTCCACAGACGAGAGGAGACATGTGCTGCTGCTATAGACAAGTGATGACATACCTCGGAGTTAAGTTTGGTCGCAGCCTGTGTTTTTGGGGCCACGTCGACCATGTGATAACAAAATCCCGCAAAGGATTAGCCGCCTTGAAGGTCATGGCAGCTGCCAACATCGAGCAGAGGCTACTTACTCTTCTGTTCCAGGGATTAGTCCTCGCACCAATCGAGTTTCGGGGGCCTCGGTAACCGAGTTGGGAAAACCACCCGACTGAACTACCGACGTTCGGACAACCCGTGTTCGATTCCCGCTGGGAGCAGTGTGAATTGTACTCGTGGTTGGAAAATAAAATACCCTCACGGTCGACCCAGCCGTTGGCAGAAATGGGTACCAGGGTAGTACACTGGGAAGGTGAGGAATGTCGCCTCGCATCGTGAGTTTCGTTGCTTGAGGCGACACTATCCAGAAATCTCCGAACATTTCTGGATAGGCGGCCGAGCACATATGGGTGGAAACTCGCGTGTTAGGACGCCAGTTCAAGTCTCGTACTTTACCTTTACCAATCGAGTATGCCCTGGTAATTCTTACTGGCAGTACGACTCAAATTGATAGGCTGGAGAAAATACAAAATGAAGCCATGCGCATTATCCTGGGATGTACAAGGGACACTCCTTGTGTAGCAATGAGGCATCTTCTTTACTTTTTAACCATGGATGACAGAATCAAGATCTGGAGAGCACGAGCATACCTGAAGATTAGTACAGATACAGATCATCCATTGCACCACGTGCTCAACACAATGAAAGATGCCAGGCTAAAAAGAGGCAAATCACGGGTAGGCCGAGCAGAAGCTGTCATCAAACAGGTCTGTGGGCTTACCAATATCAGCGTTGGTGAGGAGTGGATACCGGTGCCTACGTCATTCAAGGGTACTTTCTCGTGTATTGTTACACTCGACAGGAAAAGTAGGGAACAGAACCCGGTCGTGGTTAATGCTGAGGTCAACGGTCTCATCTGCGATAACACCGATGAGAAAGATGCAGTCATCTATACAGACTGATCTGTAAGACGACACCAAAGAAGTGCATGGGCATTTATAGCACGCTCGGCAGGCAGAATAGCCAAGGAAGAAAGTGATGCATACGCCATGACCACGAGTAGCATGACAATGGAGGCGATGGCAGTGACCAAGGCATTCAAATGGTTAGAGTCACAAGACTACACCAACGCATTTATACTGAGTGATTCGATGAGCATGATTAAAGAAGTAGAGGCGGGCTCTGCACGCATGCAATGGGTAGAGTCGTTGCAGAAATCCAAAATACGTAAGGTCACCTTTGTCTATGTCCCTGGACATCCGGGAGTACGGGAAATGAAAGGGCGGACAGGTTGGCTAGCTGCGCTGTCGTTGAGGACGGGCAACCAATGGATCGGGCGGACATCATCAATGCCCTCCGAGATGTGGGAAGAGCACAGGACTTCGACAAACACAGATCCACGTCACTTCTTCGGATGATGGAAATGGGAGTTAAGATGGGCACAGCCAGAAATGAGAAACTTAGTGGCCGTGTAAGAAGACTTATCAACCAACATAGAACTGGAGTCGTCAGTCGCTGGACACTGAGGGAATTGCTGAGGAGGGGATCTGAGCACCTATGGACATGTTCGGAGTTCAATGATGATGACCCGCAAATAACTCAATAACAATAACTCAATAACTAAATAACTCAACATCCCTTTATGCACTTTCACACTCACACTTCCCTTCCTGCACTTACACACTCACACTTCCCATTCGTGCATTCTCACACTCACACTTCCCATTCGTGCATTCTCACACGCACACTTCCCATTCGTGCCATCTCACACTCACACTTCCCATTCGTGCATTCTCACACTCACACTTTCCCTTCATGCACTTTCACACTCACACTTCCCATTCATGCATTCTCACACTCACACTTCCCATTCGTGCATTCTCGACACTCACACTTCCCATTCGTGCATTCTCACACTTACACTTTCCATTCGTGCATTCTCACACTCACACTTCCCATTCGTGCATTCTCACACTCACACTTCCCATTCGTGCATTCTCACACTCACACTTCCCATTCGTGCATTCTCACACTCACACTTCCCATAAGTGCTTTCTCACACTTACACTTTCCATTCGTGCATTCTCACACTTACACTTCCCATTCGTGCATTCTCACACTTACACTTTCCATTCGTGCATTCTCACACTCACACTTCCCATTCGTGCATTCTCGACACTCACACTTCCCATTCGTGCATTCTCACACTCACACTTCCCATTCGTGCATTCTCACACTCACACTTCCCATTCGTGCTTTCTTACACTCACATTTCCCTTCCTGCACTTCAACACTCACATTTCCCTTCCTGCACTTTTACACTGATACTTCCCATTCGTACATTCGCACACTCACACCTCCGATTCCTGCATTCTCACACTCACACTTCCCACTCGTCAATTTTCACACTCACACTTCCCATTCATGCATTCTCACACTCACACTTCTCATTCGTGCATTCTCACACTCACACTTCTCATTCCTGCATTCTCAGACTCACACTTCTCATTCCTGCATTCTCACACTCACACCTCCCATTCGTGCATTCTCACACTGATACTTCACATTCGTGCACTTTCACACTCACACTTCCCAGTCGTGCATTCTCACACTCACACTTCCCATTCGTGCATTCTCACACTCACATTTCCCTTCCTGTATTCGCACACTCAAACTTCCCATTCCTGCATTCGCACACCACACTTCCCATTCCTCCATTCGCACACTCAAACTTCCAATCCCTCCATTCGCACACCACACTTCCCATTCCTCCATTCGCACACTCAAACTTCCAATTCCTCCATTCTCACTCCACACTTCCCATTATCCGTTCGCACACTCAAACTTCCCATTTGTGCATTCTCACACTCACACTTCCTATTCGAGCATTCTCACACTCACACTTTACATACGAGCATTCTCACACTCACACTTTACATTCGTGCATTCTCACACTCACATTCCCCCTCCTGCATTCTCACACTCACACTTCCCATTGGTGCATTCCCACACTCACACTTTACATTCCTGCATTCTCACACTCACATTCCCCTTCCTGCCTTCTCACACTCACACTTCCCCTTCCTGCATTCTCACACTTTCCACTCCTGCATTCTCACACTCACACTTTCCACTCCTGCATTCTCACACTCACATTTCCCCTTCCTGCATTCTACCACTTCCCCTTCCTGCATTCTCAAACTCACACTTCCCTTTCCTGCATTCTCACACTCACAGTTCTCTTCCTGCATTCTCATACTCACATTACCCTTCCAATATTCTCACACTCACACTTCCCAGTCGTGCATTCTCACACTCACATTTCCCTTCTTGCATTCTCACACTCACATTTCCCTTCCTGCATTCTCACACTCACATTTCCCTTCCTGCATTCTCACACTCACACTTCCCATTCGTGCATTCTCACACTCACATTCCCCTTCCTGCATTCGCACACCACACTTCCTATTCGTGCATTCACACACTCACACTTCCCATTTGTGCATTCTCACACTCACACTTCCCATTCGTGCATTCTCACACTCACACGTCACATACGAGCATTCTCACACTTCCCATTCGTGCATTCTCACACTCACACGTCACATACGAGCATTCTCACACTCACACTTCCCATTCGTGCATTCTCACACTCACACGTCACATACGAGCATTCTCACACTCACACTTCCCATTCGTGCATTCTCACACTCACATTTCCACTCCTGCATTCTCACACTCACATTCCCACTCCTGCATTCTCACACTCACATTCCCACTCCTGCATTCTCACACTCACACTTCCACTTCCTGCATTCTCACACTCACACTTCTCACTACTGCATTCTAACACTCACACTTCCCCTTCTGGAATTATAACACTTCCCATTCCGGCATTCTCACACTGACACTTCCCATTCGTGCACTTTCACAGTCACACTTCCCATTCCGGCATTCTCACACTCACACTTCCCATTCGTGCATTCTCACACTCACATTCCCCTTCCTGCATTCGCACACTCACACTTCTCACTCCTGCATTCTCACACTCACACCTCCCCTTCTGGAATTATAACACTTCCCATTCCGGCATTCTCACACTCACACTTCCCATTTGTGCATTATCACACTCACACTTCCCATTCGTGCATTCTCACACTCACACGTCACATACGTGCATTCTCACACTCACACTTCCCATTCGTGCATTCTCACACTCACACGTCACATACGAGCATTCTCACACTCACACTTCCCATTCGTGCATTCTCACACTCACATTTCCACTCCTGCATTCTCACACTCACATTCCCACTCCTGCATTCTCACACTCACATTCCCACTCCTGCATTCTCACACTCACATTCCCACTCCTGCATTCTCACACTCACACTTCCACTTCCTGCATTCTCACACTCACACTTCCCATTCGTGCATTCTCACACTCACACTTCCACTTCCTGCATTCTCACACTGACACTTCCCATTCGTGCACTTTCACAGTCACACTTCCCATTCCGGCATTCTCACACTCACACTTCCCATTCGTGCATTCTCACACTCACATTCCCCTTCCTGCATTCGCACACTCACACTTCTCACTCCTGCATTCTCACACTCACACCTCCCCTTCTGGAATTATAACACTTCCCATTCCGGCATTCTCACACTCACACTTCCCATTTGTGCATTATCACACTCACACTTCCCATTCGTGCATTCTCACACTCACACGTCACATACGTGCATTCTCACACTCACACTTCCCATTCAAGCATTCTCACACTCACACTTCCCATTCGTGCATTTTCATTCTCACACTTCCCTTCCTGCACTTTCACACTCACACTTTCCATTCCTGCATTCTCACACTCACACTTCCCTTTCTGCACTTTCACACTCACACTTTCCATTCCTGCATTCTCACACTCACACTTCCCTTCCTGCACTTTCACACTCACACTTTCCATTCCTGCATTCTCACACTCACACTTCCCTTTCTGCACTTTCACACTCACACTTTCCATTCCTGCATTCTCACACTCACACTTCCCTTTCTGCACTTTCACACTAACGTTTCGCTTCCTGCATTCTCACACTCACACGTCCCGTTCGTGCATTCGCACACTCACACTTCCCTTTCTGCACTTTCACACTCACACTTTCCATTCCTGCATTCTCACACTAACATTTCCATCCTGCATTCTCACACTCACACTTCCCATTCGTGCCCTTTCACACTCACATTCCCTTCATGCACTTTCACACTCACATTCCCTTTCCTGCACTTTCACACTCACACTTCCCATTCTCACAGTCACACTTCCTTTCCTGCACTTTCACACTCACACTTTCCTTCCTGCACTTTCACACTCACACTTCCCTTCCTGCATTTTCACACTCACATTCCCTTTCCTGCACTTTCACACTCACACTTCTCTTCCTGCACTTTCACACTACACTTCCTTCCTGCACTTTCACACTCACACTTCCCATTCTCACACTCACACTTCCCTTCCTGCACTTTCACACTCACACTTTCCATTACCACACTCGCACTTCCCATTCTCACACTCACACTTCCCATTCTCACACTCACACTTCCCATTCTTACACTCACACTTCCCATTCTCACACTTCCCATTCTCACACTCACACTTCCCATTCTCACACTCACACTTCCCTTCCTGCACTTTCACACTCACACTTCCCATTCTCAACACTCACACTTCCTATTCTCACACTCACTATCCCTTTCTGAACTTCACACTTACCTTTCCTTTTCTGTATTTTAACGCCTACACTACTTGTTTCACATTTTGACGTTTATACTTCCCTTTCTGCACTTTCACACTCAATCAAAACACGGTTTTAATACTGCGGTCAAATGTATGTATACTTGTATATATCGTTAGTGTACTTGATGAGATAACGCCGGTGTACACGCGCCACATGACGTTGGTGTACACTCTCTCTCGTCTCATAACGTTGGTGTACACTCGTCTCATGACGTTGGTGTACACTCTCTCTCGTCTCATAACGTTGGTGTACACTCGTCTCATGACGTTGGTGTACACTCTCTCTCGTCTCATAACGCCGGTGTACACGCGCCTCATGACGTTGGTGTACACTCTCTCTCGTCTCATAACGTTGGTGTACCACTCGCCTCATGACGTTGGTGTACACTCTCTATCGTCTCATAACGTTGGTGTACACTCGTCTCATAACGTTGGTGTACACTCGTCTCATGACGTTGGTGTACACTCGCCTGCTGCCCGGCTCCAATATCTAAAGACATGAACATGTGCCCGATCTACACAACCTAGAAGACCCTGTCTGGTGTAGTTGGGAGACCGATGTGATCACCACGTAAAATCGAGGATAGCTACGTAAGAAAAACATGGACATAAACAACATATTCCCAGTAAATCTCCTGATGTAGACCTTTCACTTCTTCCCAACTACGCTAACGAAGTCTGCCCTTAACAAGGCGCCAAGATAACATAATCATATATGTATAACAAAGAAGGATTAACATGAAGCAACACCAAAATAAGGTGCTTTCCTTGCCCTAGGAAACATAGAAATCATCTTAAATACAAGCGTGACAGATTTTAACTTCAAAGTTAAATCAGTTCTATTATATGAATGTGAAACATGGAGAACAACCAAACGATAGTCACGAAGATACATATTTTAACAATAGATATTTGAGCAGAATAATAGGATAGAAATGACATAACAGAATGACTATAGTACGTACATGCCCTCAAAATCCATCAAATCTATCGGAAACCCTGGATGAATGACCATGATTTTGTGCATGTGGTCTTAATTTATCAGTGATTAATATGCACGATTAAAATAATGTAGGTTATACCATTTACTTTCAGTGGCTGGTTTCTGTGACTTTTGTCAATGCAATCATTATTGCGCCCTAAACAAAACAAAAAAAAAAAAAAAGAATGTACAGTAAGCTTAATAATTATGTCAGTGAATGGTCATGGAAATGACCTGGTTTACAATATGACGTCAACAGGTTAGCAAGCAAATTTATTTCGCTGCAGACTTCTTCCGAGCAATGTTTCTCATGGAGAATCAGACAAATCTGATTGGTTGATTACTGCTTCCGGCTGAATAAATAACAAACTATTCTTCTTCCAATATTTTACACAAGACATGACCCAACCTTTCATGGGTACCTGCTTTTTTTTCTGGGAAAAAAAGCGGCACGGGCGTAATACCGACCACATTACCCCAAAAATCATGTGTTGAAGGTCTGTACAATTTATGGTCACTAAGACCATATTCCCTATACGTCACTTGGCCTGATGGAAGCTCTTGACTTTTACTTTTTTAAATAAGACATGGCCCTCACACTTGATCAGTAATCTGTGTCTCTCTTTCCGATCTGTAAGTCGCAATATTTGAAGGTTTTATTTTCAGCTGCTACTTGTCCCTCGACTTTTGTCCAAACTAGTTTTATTGAATTAAAGTATGAGTGGTAAGGTGGTATTCTCGAATATGTGTCTTCTAGTTCAGACAACTTGGACTACAAACAACGTCTGTCTTGCAGTCAAATCAATGAAGATCAACACCCAAGAATGTTGTCTCAAATAAGTAGGTGGTGATGATCAGTCAAATCAATGAAGATCAACACCCAAGAATGTTGTCTCAAATAAGTAGGTGGTAATGATCAGTCAAATCAATGAAGATCAACACCCAAGAATGTTGTCTCAAATAAGTAGGTGGTAATGATCAGTCAAATCAATGAAGATCAACACCCAAGAATGTTGTCTCAAATAAGTAGGTGGTAATGATCAGTCAAATCAATGAAGATCAACACCCAAGAATGTTGTCTCAAATAAGTAGGTGGTGATGATCAGTCAAATCAATGAAGATCAACACCCAAGAATGTTGTCTCAAATAAGTAGGTGGTAATGATCAGTCAAATCAATGAAGATCAACACCCAAGAATGTTGTCTCAAATAAGTAGGTGGTAATGATCAGTCAAATCAATGAAGATCAACACCCAAGAATGTTGTCTCAAATAAGTAGGTGGTGATGATCAGTCAAATCAATGAAGATCAACACCCAAGAATGTTGTCTCAAATAAGTAGGTGGTAATGATCAGTCAAATCAATGAAGATCAACACCCAAGAATGTTGTCTCAAATAAGTAGGTGGTGATGATCAGTCAAATCAATGAAGATCAACACCCAAGAATGTTGTCTCAAATAAGTAGGTGGTGATGATCAGTCAAATCAATGAAGATCAACACCCAAGAATGTTGTCTCAAATAAGTAGGTGGTGATGATCAGTCAAATCAATGAAGATCAACACCCAAGAATGTTGTCTCAAATAAGTAGGTGGTGATGATCAGTCAAATCAATGAAGATCAACACCCAAGAATGTTGTCTCAAATAAGTAGGTGGTGATGATAAGTCAAATCAATGAAGATCAACACCCAAGAATGTTGTCTCAAATAAGTAGGTGGTGATGATCAGTCAAATCAATGAAGATCAACACCAAAGAATGTTGTCTCAAATAAGTAGGTGGTAATGATCAGTCAAATCAATGAAGATCAACACCCAAGAATGTTGTCTCAAATAAGTAGGTGGTGATGATCAGTCAAATCAATGAAGATCAACACCCAAGAATGTTGTCTCAAATAAGTAGGTGGTGATGATCAGTCAAATCAATGAAGATCAACACCCAAGAATGTTGTCTCAAATAAGTAGGTGGTAATGATCAGTCAAATCAATGAAGATCAACACCCAAGAATGTTGTCTCAAATAAGTAGGTGGTGATGATCAGTCAAATCAATGAAGATCAACACCCAAGAATGTTGTCTCAAATAAGTAGGTGGTGATGATCAGTCAAATCAATGAAGATCAACACCCAAGAATGTTGTCTCAAATAAGTAGGTGGTGATGATCAGTCAAATCAATGAAGATCAACACCCAAGAATGTTGTCTCAAATAAGTAGGTGGTGATGATCAGTCAAATCAATGAAGATCAACACCCAAGAATGTTGTCTCAAATAAGTAGGTGGTGATGATCAGTCAAATCAATGAAGATCAACACCCAAGAATGTTGTCTCAAATAAGTAGGTGGTGATGATCAGTCAAATCAATGAAGATCAACACCCAAGAATGTTGTCTCAAATAAGTAGGTGGTGATGATCAGTCAAATCAATGAAGATCAACACCCAAGAATGTTGTCTCAAATAAGTAGGTGGTGATGATCAGTCAAATCAATGAAGATCAACACCCAAGAATGTTGTCTCAAATAAGTAGGTGGTGATGATCAGTCAAATCAATGAAGATCAACACCCAAGAATGTTGTCTCAAATAAGTAGGTGGTGATGATCAGTCAAATCAATGAAGATCAACACCCAAGAATGTTGTCTCAAATAAGTAGGTGGTGATGATCAGTCAAATCAATGAAGATCAACACCAAAGAATGTTGTCTCAAATAAGTAGGTGGTAATGATCAGTCAAATCAATGAAGATCAACACCCAAGAATGTTGTCTCAAATAAGTAGGTGGTGATGATCAGTCAAATCAATGAAGATCAACACCCAAGAATGTTGTCTCAAATAAGTAGGTGGTGATGATCAGTCAAATCAATGAAGATCAACACCCAAGAATGTTGTCTCAAATAAGTAGGTGGTAATGATCAGTCAAATCAATGAAGATCAACACCCAAGAATGTTGTCTCAAATAAGTAGGTGGTAATGATCAGTCAAATCAATGAAGATCAACACCCAAGAATGTTGTCAAATAAGTAGGTGGTAATGATCAGTCAAATCAATGAAGATCAACACCCAAGAATGTTGTCTCAAATAAGTAGGTGGTAATGATCAGTCAAATCAATGAAGATCAACACCCAAGAATGTTGTCTCAAATAAGTAGGTGGTGATGATCAGTCAAATCAATGAAGATCAACACCCAAGAATGTTGTCTCAAATAAGTAGGTGGTAATGATCAGTCAAATCAATGAAGATCAACACCCAAGAATGTTGTCTCAAATAAGTAGGTGGTAATGATCAGTCAAATCAATGAAGATCAACACCCAAGAATGTTGTCTCAAATAAGTAGGTGGTGATGATCAGTCAAATCAATGAAGATCAACACCCAAGAATGTTGTCTCAAATAAGTAGGTGGTGATGATCAGTCAAATCAATGAAGATCAATACCCAAGAATGTTGTCTCAAATAAGTAGGTGGTGATGATCAGTCAAATCAATGAAGATCAACACCCAAGAATGTTGTCTCAAATAAGTAGGTGGTGATGATCGACGCATTGTTTATTTGTGTGTTTGTTTGCCTGCGTTATATCTCCAGCAAAGTCCCGAAATCTGTCTCATAGCTGTCATTGTAAAAAAGTATTGTTATGGAAACAGCGCCATAGATTTTAGAGCAGTGATCTCTGCAATATGTGCCACTTTGGCATGCAAGGTTTCTGTTTTTGAGATTGTGGTTCTGCCCTATGTGCCGTCTTTGGCTCGAAAGGACAATAGATAGATAGAAAGTCCCGAAGGAACTAATTTAAAGTGAATTTCACTTTTTTTTGTTGTTCAATTAGTCCAGCATTTTTCAGGAACATCATGAGAAGAAGAAAGTTGGAACACTTAGTTACAGCTGGCAAAATACAGGGCAGGAGAGATCGAAGTCGACAAAGAGAGAAAATACTAGAAAATTTGGAGTCGTGGCACGTTAAACAGACAATAATGAATTGATACGACGCACTGAGGGCAGAGAATTGTGGAAGGACATGATCGCCTACGTCAACCGGTATGGCACATGATGGTGACGATGTGCTCAGCTATGAGTCTTTACTTTCAACTCATGCACTTTTCGCCGTGTTTGCCTCACTACCAGTCCCAACGAGTGAGCAAACATTGAATGGACAGACAATTTTATTGCTTGTTACACCAAGTTTATGGTATGTTTTTTGTTTCCTTTTGCTAAGCACGATTTGTTCAACCACACATTGACTTTTAGGTTATCTTAGACTGCTAAAGCAAATTTAAATTTAAAAGAAGGAAATGAAGTGAGCACATTTTCCACAAGCAAAAACCAGTTTATGTTCTACTTCCCAGCCAGCCAGACAAGTGGGGCCCAAGTCGATTCTCCCGCACTGAGTCCGGGCTTTGATGATCACGTTAGGTCAGCTAGAACCAGGACACACAATGTTACTTTCCCTGAAACACTCAACAGGCAGACATTAGATGATTCATCTCAGAGGCAAATACAGAAAAGTGGCTCATGCACCATTTTGTAATTTGCAACCAGGAGACTCCAATCCACTTTCATCTACCAATGAGAAAACAATGTCTTGCCACATACAAGTCGAAGTATGTCATGTTCTATTTTAGTCATGTTTACATTTTATTTCTGCCCTTATTATTTTCATTTTCCCTTCCTCATTGACATTCTAACGTCGAGGGAGAGATAGACGATTAGCAGTCTTTAGTTCTTTGATTTTGTCTTCTTCTACTGTTACGTTTCCTAGTATTTCTAGTGTTCCATCTATCCTTTCTTTATAAGCGCCCTGTCAACTATTTTCGTACACTTCGTTGATAGCTGTGTAGATCATGTTGAGTTGTTGATAGCTGTGTAGATCATGTTGAGTTGTTGATAGCTGTGTAGATCATGTTGAGTTGTTGATAGCTGTGTAGATCATGTTGAGTTGTTGATAGCTGTGTAGATCATGTTGAGTTGTTGATAGCTGTGTAGATCATGTTGAGTTGTTGATAGCTGTGTAGATCATGTTGAGTTGTTGATAGCTGTGTAGATCATGTTGAGTTGTTGATAGCTGTATAGATAGTGTTTAGTTGTTGATAGCTGTGTAGATCATGCTTGGTTGTTGATAGCTGTGTAGATCATGTTGAGTTGTTGATAGCTGTAGCTGTATAGTTGTATAGCTGTATAGATGTATAGTTGTTGATAGCTGTATAGTAGTGTTTGTTGATAGCTGTATAGAAAGTGTTTAGTTGTTAATAGCTCTGTAGACAGTGTGTAGTTGTTGATAGCTGTATAGATAGTGTTTAGTTGTTGATAGCTGTATAGATAGTGTTTAGTTGTTGATAGCTGTATAGATAGTGTTTAGTTGTTGATAGCTGTATAGATAGTGTTTAGTTGTTGATAGCTGTATAGAAAGTGTTTAGTTGTTGATAGCTGTGTAGACAGTGTGTAGTTGTTGATAGCTGTATAGATAGTGTTTAGTTGTTGATAGCTGTATAGATCATGTTTAGTTGTTGATAGCTGTATAGATCATGTTGAGTTGTTGATAGCTGTATAGATAGTATTTAGTTGTTGATAGCTGTATAGATAGTGTTTAGTTGTTGATAGCTGTATAGATAGTGTTTAGTTGTTGATAGCTGTATAGATAGTATTTAGTTGTTGATAGCTGTATAGAAAGTGTTTAGTTGCTGATAGCTGTATATATAGTGTTTAGTTGTTGATAGCTGTATAGATAGTATTTAGTTGTTGATAGCTGTATAGATAGTGTTTAGTTGTTGATAGCTGTATAGATAGTGTTTAGTTATTGATAGCTGCATAGATAGTGTTTAGTTGCTGATAGCTGTATAGATAGTGTTTAGTTGTTGATAGCTGTATAGATAGTGTTTAGTTGTTGATAGCTGTATAGATAGTGTTTAGTTGTTGATAGCTGTATAGATAGTGTTTAGTTGTTGATAGCTGTATAGATAGTGTTTACTTGTTGATAGCTGTATAGATAGTGTTTATTTGTTGATAGCTGTATAGATAGTGTTTATTTGTGTTCTTTCTTGTGACCAAGTGACCTAAGTTGTTGTTCGTTTATACATTCTATGGCGAGAAGCAATCCTTGACTGTCTTCTTAGTTGTTTCGTTTATAACGTTTCTCATCTCAGGATGACCTGTGCTTGAAATGGTCAGCAACTCATAGCTCACTGTTTACACCAGGATCAGTGAACAAGAACTGACTGAAACCCTTCTACATCTCCACAGAATTGGCCTGGAAAGAATAACCAACTTGGCCAAGTGAGAAGATACAAAGATGGGAGGCACCCCAGTACTCAAAAAAGTTTTGGTGAACTCGGATGTGTTGGCCGAAAGGCGAAACATTTCTCAGCTTAATGTAAAGCACAACACAAGCATCTACGATTTTGTAATTTCATATTTCAAGAGCTGATAATAAAGAAGTGCAGTCATCAAACGATTAAAAATTAAGGAGGAGGAGAAGAAAAAGATAAAAAAAAAAGAAGTCTAAGAAGAAGAATAAACCACTGAATAAGAAGATGAAGAAGTAGAAGAAGAAGAGGAAGAGGAAGAAGAAGAAGAGGAAGAAGAGGGAGAAGACTAAGAAAAGAAGACTAGAAAGCAAAAAGAAATAAAATATTAGAATAAGAAGCAAAGAAAAGAAGAAAAAATACTAATAAAAAGAAGAAGACTATGAAGAATAAAAAGAAGAAGATGAAGAATGTTGCTTGTAAACCGACGCCCATAATGTGACTGGCGCGTTTCATTTTGGTGAAACTTATCATAATGGTGGTTCTAGAAGGTCGCTGCAAACCTGGCACGATGTTGTAATAAAGATCTTGATGTTTGTCCTGACATATTATTGTTCATTTGTGTGTTACTTGTCTTCATTGACTAGTACAGCCACACCTCACTGTCATATGTGCTCAGTTACTTGTCTTCATTGACTAGTACAGCCACACCTCACTGTCATATGTGCTCAGTTACTTGTCTTCATTGACTAGTACAGCCACACCTCACTGTCATATGTGCTCAGTTACTTGTCTTCATTGACTGGTACAACCACACCTCACTGTCATGTGTGCTCAGTTACTTGTCTTCATTGACTGGTACAGCCACACCTCACTGTCATATGTGCTCAGTTACTTGTCTTCATTGACTGGTACAACCACACCTCACTGTCATATGTGCTCAGTTACTTGTCTTCATTGACTGGTACAGCCACACCTCACTGTCATATGTGCTCAGTGACTTGTCTTCATTGACTAGTACAGCCACACCTCACTGTCATATGTGCTCAGTTACTTGTCTTCATTGACTAGTACAGCCACACCTCACTGTCATATGTGCTCAGTTACTTGTCTTCATTGACTAGTACAGCCACACCTCACTGTCATATGTGCTCAGTTACTTGTCTTCATTGACTAGTACAGCCACACCTCACTGTCATATGTGCTCAGTTACTTGTCTTCATTGACTGGTACAACCACACCTCACTGTCATATGTGCTCAGTTACTTGTCTTCATTGACTAGTACAGCCACACCTCACTGTCATATGTGCTCAGTTACTTGTCTTCATTGACTAGTACAACCACACCTCACTGTCATATGTGCTCAGTTACTTGTCTTCATTAACTAGTACAACCACACCTCACTGTCATATGTGCTCAGTTACTTGTCTTCATTGACTGGTACAACCACACCTCACTGTCATATGTGCTCAGTTACTTGTCTTCATTGACTAGTACAGCCACACCTCACTGTCATATGTGCTCAGTTACTTGTCTTCATTGACTGGTACAGCCACACCTCACTGTCATATGTGCTCAGTTACTTGTCTTCATTGACTAGTACAACCACACCTCACTGTCATATGTGCTCAGTTACTTGTCTTCATTGACTGGTACAGCCACACCTCACTGTCATATGTGCTCAGTTACTTGTCTTCATTGACTGGTACAGCCACACCTCACTGTCATATGTGCTCAGCTACTTGTCTTCATTGACTAGTACAGCCACACCTCACTGTCATATGTGCTCAGTTACTTGTCTTCATTGACTAGTACAGCCACACCTCACTGTCATATGTGCTCAGTTACTTGTCTTCATTGACTGGTACAGCCACACCTCACTGTCATATGTGCTCAGTTACTTGTCTTCATTGACTAGTACAGCCACACTTCACTGTCATATGTGCTCAGTTACTTGTCTTCATTGACTGGTACAGCCACACCTCACTGTCATATGTGCTCAGTTACTTGTCTTCATTGACTAGTACAGCCACACCTCACTGTCATATGTGCTCAGTTACTTGTCTTCATTGACTGGTACAACCACACCTCACTGTCATATGTGCTCAGTTACTTGTCTTCATTGACTGGTACAACCACACCTCACTGTCATATGTGCTCAGTTACTTGTCTTCATTGACTGGTACAACCACACCTCACTGTCATATGTGCTCAGTTACTTGTCTTCATTGACTGGTACAACCACACCTCACTGTCATATGTGCTCAGTTACTTGTCTTCATTGACTGGTACAACCACACCTCACTGACATATGTGCTCAGTTACTTGTCTTCATTGACTGGTACAACCACACCTCACTGTCATATGTGCTCAGTTACTTGTCTTCATTGACTAGTACAGCCACACCTCACTGTCATATGTGCTCAGTTATTTGTCTTCATTGACTGGTACAACCACACCTCACTGTCATATGTGCTCAGTTACTTGTCTTCATTGACTGGTACAACCACATCTCACTGTCATATGTGCTCAGTTACTTGTCTTCATTGACTGGTACAACCACACCTCACTGTCATATGTGCTCAGTTACTTGTCTTCATTGACTGGTACAACCACACCTCACTGTCATATGTGCTCAGTTACTTGTCTTCATTGACTAGTACAGCCACACCTGACTGTCATATGTGCTCAGTTACTTGTCTTCATTGACTAGTACAACCACACCTCACTGTCATATGTGCTCAGTTACTTGTCTTCAATGACTGGTACAGCCACACCTCACTGTCATATGTGCTCAGTTACTTGTCTTCATTGACTGGTACAGCCACACCTCACTGTCATATGTGCTCAGTTACTTGTCTTCATTGACTGGTACAGCCACACCTCACTGTCATATGTGCTCAGTTACTTGTCTTCATTGACTGGTACAACCACACCTCACTGTCATATGTGCTCAGTTACTTGTCTTCATTGACTAGTACAGCCACACCTCACTGTCATATGTGCTCAGTTACTTGTCTTCATTGACTGGTACAACCACACCTCACTGTCATATGTGCTCAGTTACTTGTCTTCATTGACTGGTACAACCACACCTCACTGTCATATGTGCTCAGTTACTTGTCTTCATTGACTGGTACAGCCACACCTCACTGTCATATGTGCTCAGTTACTTGTCTTCATTGACTGGTACAACCACACCTCACTGTCATATGTGCTCAGTTACTTGTCTTCATTGACTAGTACAGCCACACCTCACTGTCATATGTGCTCAGTTACTTGTCTTCATTGACTGGTACAACCACACCTCACTGTCATATGTGCTCAGTTACTTGTCTTCATTGACTGGTACAACCACACCTCACTGTCATATGTGCTCAGTTACTTGTCTTCATTGACTAGTACAGCCACACCTCACTGTCATATGTGCTCAGTTACTTGTCTTCATTGACTGGTACAGCCACACCTCACTGTCATATGTGCTCAGTTACTTGTCTTCATTGACTAGTACAGCCACACCTCACTGTCATATGTGCTCAGTTACTTGTCTTCATTGACTAGTACAGCCACACCTCACTGTCATATGTGCTCAGTTACTTGTCTTCATTGACTAGTACAAACACACCTCACTGTCATATGTGCTCAGTTACTTGTCTTCATTGACTAGTACAGCCACACCTCACTGTCATATGTGCTCAGTTACTTGTCTTCATTGACTGGTACAGCCACACCTCACTGTCATATGTGCTCAGTTACTTGTCTTCATTGACTGGTACAGCCACACCTCACTGTCATATGTGCTCAGTTACTTGTCTTCATTGACTGGTACAGCCACACCTCACTGTCATATGTGCTCAGTTACTTGTCTTCATTGACTGGTACAGCCACACCTCACTGTCATATGTGCTCAGTTACTTGTCTTCATTGACTGGTACAACCACACCTCACTGTCATATGTGCTCAGTTACTTGTCTTCATTGACTGGTACAGCCACACCTCACTGTCATATGTGCTCAGTTACTTGTCTTCATTGACTGGTAAAACCACACCTCACTGTCATATGTGCTCAGTTACTTGTCTTCATTGACTGGTACAGCCACACCTCACTGTCATATGTGCTCAGTTACTTGTCTTCATTGACTAGTACAACCACACCTCACTGTCATATGTGCTCAGTTACTTGTCTTCATTGACTAGTACAGCCACACCTCACTGTCATATGTGCTCAGTTACTTGTCTTCATTGACTAGTACAGCCACACCTCACTGTCATATGTGCTCAGTTACTTGTCTTCATTGACTAGTACAGCCACACCTCACTGTCATATGTGCTCAGTTACTTGTCTTCATTGACTAGTACAGCCACACCTCACTGTCATATGTGCTCAGTTACTTGTCTTCATTGACTAGTACAACCACACCTCACTGTCATATGTGCTCAGTTACTTGTCTTCATTGACTAGTACAGCCACACCTCACTGTCATATGTGCTCAGTTACTTGTCTTCATTGACTAGTACAGCCACACCTCACTGTCATATGTGCTCAGTTACTTGTCTTCATTGACTGGTACAGCCACACCTCACTGTCATATGTGCTCAGTTACTTGTCTTCATTGACTGGTACAACCACACCTCACTGTCATATGTGCTCAGTTACTTGTCTTCATTGACTGGTACAGCCACACCTCACTGTCATATGTGCTCAGTTACTTGTCTTCATTGACTGGTACAACCACACCTCACTGTCATATGTGCTCAGTTACTTGTCTTCATTGACTGGTACAACCACACCTCACTGTCATATGTGCTCAGTTACTTGTCTTCATTGACTGGTACAACCACACCTCACTGTCATATGTGCTCAGTTACTTGTCTTCATTGACTAGTACAACCACACCTCACTGTCATATGTGCTCAGTTACTTGTCTTCATTGACTGGTACAGCCACACCTCACTGTCATATGTGCTCAGTTACTTGTCTTCATTGACTGGTACAACCACACCTCACTGTCATATGTGCTCAGTTACTTGTCTTCATTGACTGGTACAACCACACCTCACTGTCATATGTGCTCAGTTACTTGTCTTCATTGACTGGTACAGCCACACCTCACTGTCATATGTGCTCAGTTACTTGTCTTCATTGACTGGTACAACCACACCTCACTGTCATATGTGCTCAGTTACTTGTCTTCATTGACTGGTACAACCACACCTCACTGTCATATGTGCTCAGTTACTTGTCTTCATTGACTGGTACAACCACACCTCACTGTCATATGTGCTCAGTTACTTGTCTTCATTGACTGGTACAACCACACCTCACTGTCATATGTGCTCAGTTACTTGTCTTCATTGACTGGTACAACCACACCTCACTGTCATATGTGCTCAGTTACTTGTCTTCATTGACTAGTACAACCACACCTCACTGTCATATGTGCTCAGTTACTTGTCTTCATTGACTGATACAACCACACCTCACTGTCATATGTGCTCAGTTACTTGTCTTCATTGACTGGTACAACCACACCTCACTGTCATATGTGCTCAGTTACTTGTCTTCATTGACTGGTACAACCACACCTCACTGTCATATGTGCTCAGTTACTTGTCTTCATTGACTGGTACAACCACACCTCACTGTCATATGTGCTCAGTTACTTGTCTTCATTGACTAGTACAGCCACACCTCACTGTCATATGTGCTCAGTTACTTGTCTTCATTGACTGGTACAGCCACACCTCACTGTCATATGTGCTCAGTTACTTGTCTTCATTGACTGGTACAACCACACCTCACTGTCATATGTGCTCAGTTACTTGTCTTCATTGACTGGTACAGCCACACCTCACTGTCATATGTGCTCAGTTACTTGTCTTCATTGACTGGTACAGCCACACCTCACTGTCATATGTGCTCAGTTACTTGTCTTCATTGACTGGTACAACCACACCTCACTGTCATATGTGCTCAGTTACTTGTCTTCATTGACTGGTACAACCACACCTCACTGTCATATGTGCTCAGTTACTTGTCTTCATTGACTGGTACAGCCACACCTCACTGTCATATGTGCTCAGTTACTTGTCTTCATTGACTGGTACAACCACACCTCACTGTCATATGTGCTCAGTTACTTGTCTTCATTGACTGGTACAACCACACCTCACTGTCATATGTGCTCAGTTACTTGTCTTCATTGACTGGTACAACCACACCTCACTGTCATATGTGCTCAGTTACTTGTCTTCATTGACTGGTACAGCCACACCTCACTGTCATATGTGCTCAGTTACTTGTCTTCATTGACTGGTACAGCCACACCTCACTGTCATATGTGCTCAGTTACTTGTCTTCATTGACTGGTACAGCCACACCTCACTGTCATATGTGCTCAGTTACTTGTCTTCATTGACTGGTACAACCACACCTCACTGTCATATGTGCTCAGTTACTTGTCTTCATTGACTGGTACAACCACACCTCACTGTCATATGTGCTCAGTTACTTGTCTTCATTGACAGGTACAGCCACACCTCACTGTCATATGTGCTCAGTTACTTGTCTTCATTGACTAGTACAACCACACCTCACTGTCATATGTGCTCAGTTACTTGTCTTCATTGACTGGTACAGCCACACCTCACTGTCATATGTGCTCAGTTACTTGTCTTCATTGACTGGTACAGCCACACCTCACTGTCATATGTGCTCAGTTACTTGTCTTCATTGACTGGTACAGCCACACCTCACTGTCATATGTGCTCAGTTACTTGTCTTCATTGACTGGTACAGCCACACCTCACTGTCATATGTGCTCAGTTACTTGTCTTCTTTGACTGGTATAACCACACCTCACTGTCATATGTGCTCAGTTACTTGTCTTCATTGACTGGTACAACCACACCTCACTGTCATATGTGCTCAGTTACTTGTCTTCATTGACTGGTACAGCCACACCTCACTGTCATATGTGCTCAGTTACTTGTCTTCATTGACTGGTACAGCCACACCTCACTGTCATATGTGCTCAGTTACTTGTCTTCATTGACTAGTACAACCACACCTCACTGACATATGTGCTCAGTTACTTGTCTTCATTGACTAGTACAGCCACACCTCACTGTCATATGTGCTCAGTTACTTGTCTTCATTGACTAGTACAGCCACACCTCACTGTCATATGTGCTCAGTTACTTGTCTTCATTGACTGGTACAGCCACACCTCACTGTCATATGTGCTCAGTTACTTGTCTTCATTGACTAGTACAGCCACACCTCACTGTCATATGTGCTCAGTTACTTGTCTTCATTGACTAGTACAGCCACACCTCACTGTCATATGTGCTCAGTTACTTGTCTTCATTGACTAGTACAGCCACACCTCACTGTCATATGTGCTCAGTTACTTGTCTTCATTGACTAGTACAGCCACACCTCACTGTCATATGTGCTCAGTTACTTGTCTTCATTGACTAGTACAGCCACACCTCACTGTCATATGTGCTCAGTTACTTGTCTTCATTGACTAGTACAGCCACACCTCACTGTCATATGTGCTCAGTTACTTGTCTTCATTGACTAGTACAGCCACACCTCACTGTCATATGTGCTCAGTTACTTGTCTTCATTGACTAGTACAGCCACACCTCACTGTCATATGTGCTCAGTTACTTGTCTTCATTGACTGGTACAACCACACCTCACTGTCATATGTGCTCAGTTACTTGTCTTCATTGACTGGTACAACCACACCTCACTGTCATATGTGCTCAGTTACTTGTCTTCATTGACTGGTACAGCCACACCTCACTGTCATATGTGCTCAGTTACTTGTCTTCATTGACTGGTACAGCCACACCTCACTGTCATATGTGCTCAGTTACTTGTCTTCATTGACTGGTACAACCACACCTCACTGTCATATGTGCTCAGTTACTTGTCTTCATTGACTGGTACAACCACACCTCACTGTCATATGTGCTCAGTTACTTGTCTTCATTGACTAGTACAACCACACCTCACTGTCATATGTGCTCAGTTACTTGTCTTCATTGACTAGTACAACCACACCTCACTGTCATATGTGCTCAGTTACTTGTCTTCATTGACTGGTACAGCCACACCTCACTGTCATATGTGCTCAGTTACTTGTCTTCATTGACTGGTACAACCACACCTCACTGTCATATGTGCTCAGTTACTTGTCTTCATTGACTGGTACAGCCACACCTCACTGTCATATGTGCTCAGTTACTTGTCTTCATTGACTAGTACAGCCACACCTCACTGTCATATGTGCTCAGTTACTTGTCTTCATTGACTGGTACAGCCACACCTCACTGTCATATGTGCTCAGTTACTTGTCTTCATTGACTGGTACAACCACACCTCACTGTCATATGTGCTCAGTTACTTGTCTTCATTGACTGGTACAACCACACCTCACTGTCATATGTGCTCAGTTACTTGTCTTCATTGACTGGTACAGCCACACCTCACTGTCATATGTGCTCAGTTACTTGTCTTCATTGACTGGTACAGCCACACCTCACTGTCATATGTGCTCAGTTACTTGTCTTCATTGACTAGTACAACCACACCTCACTGTCATATGTGCTCAGTTACTTGTCTTCATTGACTAGTACAGCCACACCTCACTGTCATATGTGCTCAGTTACTTGTCTTCATTGACTAGTACAGCCACACCTCACTGTCATATGTGCTCAGTTACTTGTCTTCATTGACTGGTACAGCCACACCTCACTGTCATATGTGCTCAGTTACTTGTCTTCATTGACTGGTACAGCCACACCTCACTGTCATATGTGCTCAGTTACTTGTCTTCATTGACTGGTACAGCCACACCTCACTGTCATATGTGCTCAGTTACTTGTCTTCATTGACTGGTACAACCACACCTCACTGTCATATGTGCTCAGTTACTTGTCTTCATTGACTGGTACAACCACACCTCACTGTCATATGTGCTCAGTTACTTGTCTTCATTGACTGGTACAGCCACACCTCACTGTCATATGTGCTCAGTTACTTGTCTTCATTGACTAGTACAACCACACCTCACTGTCATATGTGCTCAGTTACTTGTCTTCATTGACTGGTACAGCCACACCTCACTGTCATATGTGCTCAGTTACTTGTCTTCATTGACTGGTACAGCCACACCTCACTGTCATATGTGCTCAGTTACTTGTCTTCATTGACTGGTACAGCCACACCTCACTGTCATATGTGCTCAGTTACTTGTCTTCATTGACTGGTACAGCCACACCTCACTGTCATATGTGCTCAGTTACTTGTCTTCATTGACTGGTACAACCACACCTCACTGTCATATGTGCTCAGTTACTTGTCTTCATTGACTGGTACAACCACACCTCACTGTCATATGTGCTCAGTTACTTGTCTTCATTGACTGGTACAACCACACCTCACTGTCATATGTGCTCAGTTACTTGTCTTCATTGACTGGTACAGCCACACCTCACTGTCATATGTGCTCAGTTACTTGTCTTCATTGACTAGTACAACCACACCTCACTGTCATATGTGCTCAGTTACTTGTCTTCATTGACTAGTACAGCCACACCTCACTGTCATATGTGCTCAGTTACTTGTCTTCATTGACTAGTACAGCCACACCTCACTGTCATATGTGCTCAGTTACTTGTCTTCATTGACTGGTACAGCCACACCTCACTGTCATATGTGCTCAGTTACTTGTCTTCATTGACTAGTACAGCCACACCTCACTGTCATATGTGCTCAGTTACTTGTCTTCATTGACTAGTACAGCCACACCTCACTGTCATATGTGCTCAGTTACTTGTCTTCATTGACTAGTACAGCCACACCTCACTGTCATATGTGCTCAGTTACTTGTCTTCATTGACTAGTACAGCCACACCTCACTGTCATATGTGCTCAGTTACTTGTCTTCATTGACTAGTACAGCCACACCTCACTGTCATATGTGCTCAGTTACTTGTCTTCATTGACTAGTACAGCCACACCTCACTGTCATATGTGCTCAGTTACTTGTCTTCATTGACTAGTACAGCCACACCTCACTGTCATATGTGCTCAGTTACTTGTCTTCATTGACTAGTACAGCCACACCTCACTGTCATATGTGCTCAGTTACTTGTCTTCATTGACTAGTACAGCCACACCTCACTGTCATATGTGCTCAGTTACTTGTCTTCATTGACTGGTACAGCCACACCTCACTGTCATATGTGCTCAGTTACTTGTCTTCATTGACTGGTACAACCACACCTCACTGTCATATGTGCTCAGTTACTTGTCTTCATTGACTGGTACAGCCACACCTCACTGTCATATGTGCTCAGTTACTTGTCTTCATTGACTGGTACAACACACCTCACTGTCATATGTGCTCAGTTACTTGTCTTCATTGACTAGTACAACCACACCTCACTGTCATATGTGCTCAGTTACTTGTCTTCATTGACTAGTACAGCCACACCTCACTGTCATATGTGCTCAGTTACTTGTCTTCATTGACTGGTACAACCACACCTCACTGTCATATGTGCTCAGTTACTTGTCTTCATTGACTGGTACAACCACACCTCACTGTCATATGTGCTCAGTTACTTGTCTTCATTGACTAGTACAACCACACCTCACTGTCATATGTGCTCAGTTACTTGTCTTCATTGACTAGTACAACCACACCTCACTGTCATATGTGCTCAGTTACTTGTCTTCATTGACTAGTACAGCCACACCTCACTGTCATATGTGCTCAGTTACTTGTCTTCATTGACTAGTACAACCACACCTCACTGTCATATGTGCTCAGTTACTTGTCTTCATTGACTGGTACAGCCACACCTCACTGTCATATGTGCTCAGTTACTTGTCTTCATTGACTAGTACAACCACACCTCACTGTCATATGTGCTCAGTTACTTGTCTTCATTGACTAGTACAACCACACCTCACTGTCATATGTGCTCAGTTACTTGTCTTCATTGACTAGTACAACCACACCTCACTGTCATATGTGCTCAGTTACTTGTCTTCATTGACTAGTACAACCACACCTCACTGTCATATGTGCTCAGTTACTTGTCTTCATTGACTAGTACAGCCACACCTCACTGTCATATGTGCTCAGTTACTTGTCTTCATTGACTAGTACAACCACACCTCACTGTCATATGTGCTCAGTTACTTGTCTTCATTGACTAGTACAACCACACCTCACTGTCATATGTGCTCAGTTACTTGTCTTCATTGACTGGTACAACCACACCTCACTGTCATATGTGCTCAGTTACTTGTCTTCATTGACTGGTACAGCCACACCTCACTGTCATATGTGCTCAGTTACTTGTCTTCATTGACTAGTACAACCACACCTCACTGTCATATGTGCTCAGTTACTTGTCTTCATTGACTAGTACAACCACACCTCACTGTCATATGTGCTCAGTTACTTGTCTTCATTGACTGGTACAACCACACCTCACTGTCATATGTGCTCAGTTACTTGTCTTCATTGACTGGTACAACCACACCTCACTGTCATATGTGCTCAGTTACTTGTCTTCATTGACTAGTACAACCACACCTCACTGTCATATGTGCTCAGTTACTTGTCTTCATTGACTGGTACAACCACACCTCACTGTCATATGTGCTCAGTTACTTGTCTTCATTGACTGGTACAACCACACCTCACTGTCATATGTGCTCAGTTACTTGTCTTCATTGACTAGTACAACCACACCTCACTGTCATATGTGCTCAGTTACTTGTCTTCATTGACTAGTACAACCACACCTCACTGTCATATGTGCTCAGTTACTTGTCTTCATTGACTGGTACAGCCACACCTCACTGTCATATGTGCTCAGTTACTTGTCTTCATTGACTGGTACAACCACACCTCACTGTCATATGTGCTCAGTTACTTGTCTTCATTGACTAGTACAACCACACCTCACTGTCATATGTGCTCAGTTACTTGTCTTCATTGACTAGTACAACCACACCTCACTGTCATATGTGCTCAGTTACTTGTCTTCATTGACTAGTACAACCACACCTCACTGTCATATGTGCTCAGTTACTTGTCTTCATTGACTAGTACAGCCACACCTCACTGTCATATGTGCTCAGTTACTTGTCTTCATTGACTAGTACAACCACACCTCACTGTCATATGTGCTCAGTTACTTGTCTTCATTGACTAGTACAGCCACACATCACTGTCATATGTGCTCAGTTACTTGTCTTCATTGACTAGTACAGCCACACCTCACTGTCATATGTGCTCAGTTACTTGTCTTCATTGACTGGTACAACCACACCTCACTGTCATATGTGCTCAGTAACTTGTCTTCATTGACTAGTACAGCCACACCTCACTGTCATATGTGCTCAGTTACTTGTCTTCATTGACTAGTACAGCCACACCTCACTGTCATATGTGCTCAGTTACTTGTCTTCATTGACTAGTACAGCCACACCTCACTGTCATATGTGCTCAGTTACTTGTCTTCATTGACTAGTACAGCCACACCTCACTGTCATATGTGCTCAGTTACTTGTCTTCATTGACTGGTACAGCCACACCTCACTGTCATATGTGCTCAGTTACTTGTCTTCATTGACTAGTACAGCCACACCTCACTGTCATATGTGCTCAGTTACTTGTCTTCATTGACTGGTACAGCCACACCTCACTGTCATATGTGCTCAGTTACTTGTCTTCATTGACTGGTACAGCCACACCTCACTGTCATATGTGCTCAGTTACTTGTCTTCATTGACTGGTACAGCCACACCTCACTGTCATATGTGCTCAGTTACTTGTCTTCATTGACTAGTACAACCACACCTCACTGTCATATGTGCTCAGTTACTTGTCTTCATTGACTAGTACAACCACACCTCACTGTCATATGTGCTCAGTTACTTGTCTTCATTGACTAGTACAACCACACCTCACTGTCATATGTGCTCAGTTACTTGTCTTCATTGACTAGGTACAACCACACCTCACTGTCATATGTGCTCAGTTACTTGTCTTCATTGACTGGTACAGCCACACCTCACTGTCATATGTGCTCAGTTACTTGTCTTCATTGACTGGTACAACCACACCTCACTGTCATATGTGCTCAGTTACTTGTCTTCATTGACTAGTACAACCACACCTCACTGTCATATGTGCTCAGTTACTTGTCTTCATTGACTAGTACAACCACACCTCACTGTCATATGTGCTCAGTTACTTGTCTTCATTGACTAGTACAACCACACCTCACTGTCATATGTGCTCAGTTACTTGTCTTCATTGACTAGTACAGCCACACCTCACTGTCATATGTGCTCAGTTACTTGTCTTCATTGACTAGTACAGCCACACCTCACTGTCATATGTGCTCAGTTACTTGTCTTCATTGACTAGTACAGCCACACCTCACTGTCATATGTGCTCAGTTACTTGTCTTCATTGACTGGTACAGCCACACCTCACTGTCATATGTGCTCAGTTACTTGTCTTCATTGACTGGTACAACCACACCTCACTGTCATATGTGCTCAGTTACTTGTCTTCATTGACTGGTACAACCACACCTCACTGTCATATGTGCTCAGTTACTTGTCTTCATTGACTGGTACAACCACACCTCACTGTCATATGTGCTCAGTTACTTGTCTTCATTGACTGGTACAGCCACACCTCACTGTCATATGTGCTCAGTTACTTGTCTTCATTGACTGGTACAACCACACCTCACTGTCATATGTGCTCAGTTACTTGTCTTCATTGACTGGTACAGCCACACCTCACTGTCATATGTGCTCAGTTACTTGTCTTCATTGACTGGTACAACTACACCTCACTGTCATATGTGCTCAGTTACTTGTCTTCATTGACTAGTACAACCACACCTCACTGTCATATGTGCTCAGTTACTTGTCTTCATTGACTGGTACAACCACACCTCACTGTCATATGTGCTCAGTTACTTGTCTTCATTGACTAGTACAGCCACACCTCACTGTCATATGTGCTCAGTTACTTGTCTTCATTGACTGGTACAGCCACACCTCACTGTCATATGTGCTCAGTTACTTGTCTTCATTGACTGGTACAGCCACACCTCACTGTCATATGTGCTCAGTTACTTGTCTTCATTGACTGGTACAACCACACCTCACTGTCATATGTGCTCAGTTACTTGTCTTCATTGACTGGTACAACCACACCTCACTGTCATATGTGCTCAGTTACTTGTCTTCATTGACTGGTACAGCCACACCTCACTGTCATATGTGCTCAGTTACTTGTCTTCATTGACTAGTACAACCACACCTCACTGTCATATGTGCTCAGTTACTTGTCTTCATTGACTGGTACAGCCACACCTCACTGTCATATGTGCTCAGTTACTTGTCTTCATTGACTAGTACAACCACACCTCACTGTCATATGTGCTCAGTTACTTGTCTTCATTGACTGGTACAACCACACCTCACTGTCATATGTGCTCAGTTACTTGTCTTCATTGACTAGTACAGCCACACCTCACTGTCATATGTGCTCAGTTACTTGTCTTCATTGACTAGTACAACCACACCTCACTGTCATATGTGCTCAGTTACTTGTCTTCATTGACTAGTACAGCCACACCTCACTGTCATATGTGCTCAGTTACTTGTCTTCATTGACTGGTACAACCACACCTCACTGTCATATGTGCTCAGTTACTTGTCTTCATTGACTAGTACAACCACACCTCACTGTCATATGTGCTCAGTTACTTGTCTTCATTGACTAGTACAACCACACCTCACTGTCATATGTGCTCAGTTACACAGAGAGAAAACTGGCGTAGAATCAGTGTTAATGACACACAAAGACAACAAGCTGCCCACCTGGAGAGAATGATACCATAGATAAGAGGACATATACAAACAGTGGCAGACAACAACAGCTTCATGTGTTCATGATTGATGGTGCCAGAACGTTTGTCTCCCTCGACACTCGAAGCGAGAAATCAAGAAGAAGGAGATGAAGAAATGTTATGGCAGCCGAGATCAGTATTACGTCAGTGTTGACTATTTTAGCCAGAAAAAAAAACTCCTGGTACCCATTTAAGGCTGGGTCAAGCTGTGAGTCGTTGATTGAATCTGACCATGGTGATACTCTAGTTCAATGACCATGGTGATACTCTAATTCAATGACCATGGTGATACTCTAATTCAATGACCATGGTGATACTCTAATTCAATGACCATGGTGATACTCTAATTCAATGACCATGGTGATACTCTAATTCAATGACCATGGTGATACTCTAATTCAATGACCATGGTGATACTCTAATTCAATGACCATGGTGATACTCTAATTCAATGACCATGGTGATACTCTAATTCAATGACCATGGTGATACTCTAATTCAATGACCATGGCGATACTCTAATTCAATGACCACGGTGATACTCTAATTCAATGACCATGGTGATACTCTAATTCAATGACCATGGTGATACTCTAATTCAATGACCATGGTGATACTCTAATTCAATGACCATGGTGATACTCTAATTCAATGACCACGGTGATACTCTAATTCAATGACCATGGTGATACTCTAATTCAATGACCATGGTGATACTCTAATTCAATGACCATGGTGATACTCTAATTCAATGACCATGGTGATACTCTAATTCAATGTTATTCATTCTTTGCCCACTGCTACCTTCCTTGTTACCTTTTTTTCTGTGGTGCTCTTTCTTTGCACCTGGTGATTTTTCTTTCTCCCATTGTATTTTGTCCAGTTATATTCTTTCTTTGTCCCATTGTATTTTGTCCGGTTATATTCTTTCTTTCTCCCATTGTATTTTGTCCAGTTATATTCTTTCTTTCTCCCATTGTATTTTGTCCAGTTATATTCTTTCTTTGTCCCATTGTATTTTGTCCAGATATATTCTTTCTTTCTCCCATTGTATTTTGTCCAGTTATATTCTTTCTTTGCCCCATTGCATTTTGTCCAGTTATATTCTTTCTTTGCCCCATTGCATTTTGTCCAGTTATATTCTTTCTTTGCCCCATTGCATTTTGTCCAGTTATATTCTTTCTTTGCCCCATTGCATTTTGTCCAGATATATTCTTTCTTTGTCCCATTGTATTTTGTCCAGATATATTCTTTCTTTGTCCCATTGTATTTTGTCCAGTTATATTCTTTCTTTGCCCCATTGCATTTTGTCCAGTTATATTCTTTCTTTGTCCCATTGTATTTTGTCCAGTTATATTCTTTCTTTGTCCCATTGTATTTTGTCCAGTTATATTCTTTCTTTGTCCCATTGTATTTTGTCCAGTTATATTCTTTCTTTCGCCCATTGTACTTTGTCCAGTTATATTCTTTCTTTCTCCCATTGTATTTTGTCCAGTTATATTCGGTCGATCTCCCATTGTATTTTGTCCAGCTATATTCTTTCTTTGTCCCATTGCATTTTGTCCAGTTATATTCTTTCTTTGTCCCATTGCATTTTGTCCAGTTATATTCTTTCTTTGTCCCATTGTATTTTGTCCAGTTATATTCTTTCTTTCTCCCATTGTATTTTATCCAGTTATATTCTTTCTTTCTCCCATTGTATTTTGTCCAGTTATATTCTTTCTTTGGCCCATTGTATTTTGTTCAGTTATATTCTTTCTTTGTCCCATTGCATTTTGTCCAGTTATATTCTTTCTTTGTCCCATTGCATTTTGTCCAGTTATATTCTTTCTTTGTCCCATTGCATTTTATTCAGTTATATTCTTTCTTTGTCCCATTGTATTTTATCCAGTTATATTCTTTCTTTCTCCCATTGTATTTTGTCCAGATATATTCTTTCTTTGTCCCATTGTATTTTATCCAGTTATATTCTTTCTTTCTCCCATTGTATTTTGTCCAGTTATATTCTTTCTTTCTCCCATTGTATTTTGTCCAGATATATTCTTTCTTTCTCCCATTGTATGTTGTCCAGTTATACTCTTTCTTTCTCCCATTGTATTTTATCCAGTTATATTCTTTCTTTGTCCCATTGTATTTTGTCCAGTTATACTCTTTCTTTGTCCCATTGCATTTTGTCCATTTATATTCTTTCTTTGTCCCATTGTATTTTGTCCAGTTATATTCTTTCTTTGTCCCATTGCATTTTGTCCAGTTATATTCTTTCTTTGTCCCATTGTATTTTGTCCAGTTATATTCTTTCTTTGTCCCATGGTATTTTGTCCAGTTATATTCTTTCTTTGTCCCATGGTATTTTGTCCAGTTATATTCTTTCTTTGTCCCATGGTATTTTGTCCAGTTATATTCTTTCTTTGTCCCATGGTATTTTGTCCAGTTATATTCTTTCTTTGTCCCATGGTATTTTGTCCAGTTATATTCTTTCTTTGTCCCGTGGTATTTATAAATAATGAGTGATAAAGTCACACTATCGCAAAAAAAATATATATATGAGAGTACAATGTGTCGCCCACACAGCAGTTTGACTGTGATAGTGCTGTGTGTCGCCCACACAGCAGTTTGACTGTGATAGTGCTGTGTGTCGCCCACACAGCAGTTTGACTGTGATAGTGCTGTCTGTCGCACTTTTACTGTCCTCAATATTAATTCAAAACATGCAACCTCTTCCTTTGTTTCCGAACTGGACTACACTCCCACGGAAACTGACGAAGATCAGATGGAACTCAGTGATTGGTTTTCCGAATCCTCATGTCTGCATCTTTCACGAAATCAATACGCGATTATGCCTTCGTCAAACATGCAGATTTAATTTAACCTCCACGAAATTTTCGATGGAAACGTGTGGCCCTGAATTCGATATAAACGGGGTGGCCAAATGGAAAGACATTTCCTTGGATTTTGATTGGGACAGGCCTGCTTTCAAAGTCTCTTTTAAAATATTTTTATATTTTGTAAAGGCTCTATTTATTTCTTGACAGTTGTAAGGACATCAGCGTCGCAGACTGAAGTGTCATCCGGGCTTCTGTACAGCCATTGAAACCAGATCAACGTTTGAATCGATTTGCTCTGTGCTGGGGTTTGATGCTTGGGGATCGGATGTGAGTTAGGGGAGGGGGACGAGTGGTATATGGCAAAGCGATGGAGAGAGGGAGGAGGAGAAAGGAGTGTGGTAAGGAAAGTGATGGAAACTGTGATTGAGTGGGTGAGTGCTTGAGTGAGTGAATGAGTGCTTGGGTGAGTGAAAGAGTGCTTGAGTGAGTGCTTGGGTGAGTGGGTGGGTGAGTATGTGGGTGGTTGAGTGAGTAGATGGGTGCTCTAGAGAGTGTGAGTGAGTGAGTGAGTGAGTGAGTGAGTGCTGTGAGTGAGTGAGTGAGTGAGTGAGTGAGTGAGCGAGTGAGTGAGTGAGTGAGTAAAAATGGATTATGTTCATACAAGTAAATGGGTGATTAGGTATGTCAGTTTGCATGAACGTCGAGGAGTGAGAGAGAGAGAGAGAGAGAGAGAGAGAGAGAGAGAGAGAGAGAGGAGAGAGAGAGAGAAAGAAAGGTTAGGTTAAGAGTGGAAATGTAAGAGTGATAAAATGTAGAACAAGAGTGAAATAATGGATGAAAAGTGAGTGAATGAGTGAGTGAGTGAGTGAGTGAGTGAGTGAGTGAGTGAGTGGAGAAATAAGCCAGCACGAAAAATCCACAAGAAAGAAAGCACGCCAAAAACGTTACGTGAGATATGAATGTGCGGAGGAATGAAGAAACGGAACAAAGATATCGAAAATTGGTGCACTTATTTTTCCCTACTCCGTTTCGCTCCATTATGAACACAAACAGATGAATAGGAAACATTCCTTTGGATAAAAGCAAACAAATAAAAGAGTTCTTGCAAAACCGGAGGGCCCAACAACAAAAAAATTCCCCACAAATAAGAAAGAAACGAAACAAGATTTTCCGACAAAAACACGTGACACCGTGTAGAATGTCATGTGATCGGGTTATGTTGCAGATAAGCGGCTTGAGAATAGCGGGGTTTTCGTTGTGGAGAATAGGATCAAGAGATGGATTGATGGCGGTCCGGTAGGAATTAAAAATACATCAAGAGATGATTTAATTGGTGTGAGAAGGTGGGAGTGATAGAAGATAGAGTAACATCAAGTGACGAGCTAGTGATGGTCTAGAAACAGTTTGAGCAACATCAAGTGATGAGCTAGTGATGGTCTAGTAACAGTTTGGGCAACATCAAGTGATGAGCTAGTGATGGTCTGGTAACAGTTTAAGCAACATCAAGTGATGAGCTAGTGATGGTCTAGTAACAGTTTGAGCAGCATCAAGTGACGAGCTAGTGATGGTCTAGTAACAGTTTGAGCAACATCAAGTGATGAGCTAGTGATGGTCTAGTAACAGTTTGGGCAACATCAAGTGATGAGCTAGTGATGGTCTGGTAACAGTTTGAGCAACATCAAGTGATGAGCTAGTGATGGTCTAGTAACAGTTTGAGCAACATCAAATGATGAGCTAGTGATGGTCTAGTAACAGTTTGAGCAACATCAAGTGATGAGCTAGTGATGGTCTAGTAACAGTTTGAGCAACATCAAGTGATGAGCTAGTGATGGTCTAGTAACAGTTTGAGCAACATCAAGTGATGAGCTAGTGATGGTCTAGTAACAGTTTGAGCAACATCAAGTGATGAGCTAGTGATGGTCTAGTAACAGTTTGAGCAACATCAAGTGATGAGCTATTAGTGAATTGATAAGAGTTAGAGGAAGAAAATATCAAGAGATAGAACAATGGTGGCCATGAAGGCATTGAAGTAAAATCAAGAGATGGCTACTCTACAAGACTCTGTCAACTGTAAGAGAAAACCTAATCTAAGTTATAGTAGATTATCGGAGGAGGATACGGTCTATGTAAGAGAAAACCTAATCTAAGTTATAGTAGATTATCGGAGGGAGGATACGGTCTATGTAAGAGAAAACCTAATCTAAGTTATAGTAGATTATCGGAGGGAGGATACGGTCTATGTAAGAGAAAACCTAATCTAAGTTATAGTAGATTATCGGAGGGAGGATACGGTCTATGTAAGAGAAAACCTAATCTAAGTTATAGTAGATTATCGGAGGGAGGATACGGTCTATGTAAGAGAAAACCTTACCGAATTTATAGTAGATTATCGGAGGGAGGATACGGTCTATGTAAGAGAAAACCTTACCGAATTTATAGTAGATTATCGGAGGGAGGATACGGTCTATGTAAGAGAAACCTAACCGAAGTTATAGTAGATTATCAGAGGGAGGATACGGTCTATGTAAGAGAAAACCTTACCGAAGTTATAGTAGATTATCGGTGGGAGGATACGGTCTATGTAAGAGAAAACCTAATCTAAGTTATAATAGATTATCAGAGGGAGGATACAGTCTATGTAAGAGAAAACCTAATCTAAGTTATAGTAGATTATCAGAGGGAGGATACAGTCTATGTAAGAGAAAACCTAATCTAAGTTATAATAGATTATCAAAGGGAGGATACAGTCTATGTAAGAGAAAACCTAATCTAAGTTATAGTAGATTATCGGAGGGAGGCTACAGTTTCTGCGCTCTATTAATGTTGCTTGCAGTAATCGTCTCTCTCTCTTCAACACATAACTCTCGGGGTCGTTGTAGCCCCACTGACAGACTTGGCCATCCAGTGGTAGTTGGAGCACCATGACAGACTTGGCCATCCAGTGGTAGTTGGAGCACCACTGACAGACTTGGCCATCCAGTGGTAGTTGGAGCACCACAGACAGACTTGGCCATCCAGTGGTCGTTGGAGCACCACTGACAGACTTGGTCATCATGGTGGTCGTTGGAGCACCACTGACAGACTTGGTTATCTTGTTGGTCGTTGGAGCACCACTGACAGACTTGGTCATCCAGGTGGTCGTTGGAGCACCACTGACAGACTTGGTTATCCTGGTGGTCGTTGGAGCACCACTGACAGACTTGGGCATCCTGGTGGTCGTTGGAGCACCACTGAAAGACTTGGTCATCCTGGTGGTCGTTGGAGCACCACAGACAGACTTGGTCATCCTGGTGGTCGTTGGAGCACCACTGACAGACTTGGTCATACAGGTGTTCGTTGGAGCACCACTGACAGACTTGGTCATCTTGTTGGTCGTTGGAGCACCACTGACAGACTTGGTCATCTTGTTGGTCGTTGGAGCACCACTGACAGACTTGGTCATCCAGGTGGTCGTTGGAGCACCACTGACAGACTTGGTCATCCAGGTGGTCGTTGGAGCACCACTGACAGACTTGGTCATTCAGGTGGTCGTTGGAGCACCACTGACAGACTTGGTCATCCAGGTGGTCGTTGGAGCACCACTGACAGACTTGGTCATCCAGGTGGTCGTTGGAGCACCACTGACAGACGTGGTCATCCAGGTGGTCGTTGGAGCACCACTGACAGAATTGGTTATCCTGGTGGTCGTTGGAGCACCACTGACAGACTTGGTCATCCTGGTGGTCGTTGGAGCACCACTGACAGACTTGGTTATCCTGGTGGTCGTTGGAGCACCACTGACAGACTTGGTCATCTTGTTGGTGGTTGGAGCACCACTGACAGACTTGGTCATCTTGTTGGTCGTTGGAGCACCACTGACAGACTTGGTCATACAGGTGGTCGTTGGAGCACCACTGACAGACTTGGTCATCCAGGTGGTCGTTGGAGCACCACTGACAGACTTGGTCATCCAGGTGGTCGTTGGAGCACCACTGACAGACTTGGTCATCCAGGTGGTCGTTGGAGCACCACTGACAGACTAGGTCATCCAGGTGGTCGTTGGAGCACCACTGACAGACTTGGTCATCCTGGTGGTCGTTGGAGCACCACTGACAGACTTGGTCATCCAGGTGGTCGTTGGAGCACCACTGACAGACTTGGTCATCCAGGTGGTCGTTGGAGCACCACTGACAGACTTAGTCATCCAGGTGGTCGTTGGAGCACCACTGACAGACTTGGTTATCCTGGTGGTCGTTGGAGCACCACTGACAGACTTGGTTATCCTGGTGGTCGTTGGAGCACCACTGACAGACTCATCCTGGTGGTCGTTGGAGCACCACTGACAGACTTGGTCATCCAGGTGGTCGTTGGAGCACCACTGACAGACTTGGTCATCCAGGTGGTCGTTGGAGCACCATTGACAGACTTGGTCATACAGGTGGTCGTTGGAGCACCACTGACAGACTTGGTTATCCTGGTGGTCGTTGGATCACCACAGACAGACTTGGTTATCCTGGTGGTCGTTGGAGCACCACTGACAGACTCATCCTGGTGGTCGTTGGAGCACCACTGACAGACTTGGTCATCCAGGTGGTCGTTGGAGCACCACTGACAGACTTGGTCATACAGGTGGTCGTTGGAGCACCACAGACAGACTTGGTCATCCAGGTGGTCGTTGGAGCACCACTGACAGACTCATCCTGGTCGTCATTGGAGCCCCACTGACAGTCTTGGTCATCTTGTTGGTCGTTGGAGCACCACTGACAGACTAGGTCATCCAGGTGGTCGTTGGAGCACCACTGACAGACTAGGTCATCCAGGTGGTCGTTGGAGCACCACTGACAGACTTGGTCATCCTGGTGGTCGTTGGAGCACCACTGACAGACTTGGTTATCTTGTTGGTCGTTGGAGCACCACTGACAGACTTGGTCATCCAGGTGGTTGTTGGATCACCACTGACAGACTTGGTCATTTTGTTGGTCCTTGGAGCACCACTGACAGACTTGGTTATACTGGTGGTCGTTGGAGTACCACTGACAGACTTGGTTATCCTGGTGGTCGTTGGAGCACCACTGACAGACTTGGTTATCCTGGTAGTTGTTGGAGCACCACTGACAGACTCATCCTGGTGGTCGTTGGAGCACCACTGACAGACTTGGTCATCCAGGTGGTCGTTGGAGCACCACTGACAGACTTGGTCATACAGGTGGTCGTTGGAGCACCACTGACAGACTTGGTCATCTTGTTGGTTGTTGGATCACCACAGACAGACTTGGTTATCCTGGTGGTCGTTGGAGCACCACTAACAGATTTGGTCATCCTGTGTGGTCGTTGGAGCACCACTGACAGACTTGGTCATACAGGTGGTCGTTGGAGCACCACTGACAGACTTGGTCATCTTGTTGGTTGTTGGATCACCACAGACAGACTTGGTCATCATGTTTGGTCGTTGGAGCACCACTAACAGATTTGGTCATCCTGTGTGGTCGTTGGAGCACCACTGACAGACTTGGTCATACAGGTGGTCGTTGGAGCACCACTGACAGACTTGGTCATACAGGTGGTCGTTGGAGCACCACTGACAGACTTGGTCATACAGGTGGTCGTTGGAGCACCACTGACAGACTTGGTCATACAGGTGGTCGTTGGAGCACCACTGACAGACTTGGTCATCTTGTTGGTTGTTGGATCACCACAGACAGACTTGGTCATCTTGTTGGTTGTTGGATCACCACAGACAGACTTGGTCATCTTGTTGGTTGTTGGATCACCACAGACAGACTTGGTCATCCTGTGTGGTCGTTGGAGCCCCACTGACAGACTTGGACATCCTGTGTGGTCGTTGCGGCACCACTGACAGACTTGGTCATCCTGTGTGGTCGTTGGAGCACCACTGACAGACTTGGTCATCTTGTTTGGTCGTTGGAGCCCCACTGACAGACTTGGTCATCTTGTTTGGTCGTTGGAGCCCCACTGACAGACTTGGTCATCCTGTGTGGTCGTTGGAGCACCACTGACAGACTTGGTCATCTTGTTTGGTCGTTGGAGCCCCACTGACAGACTTGGTCATCTTGTTTGGTTGTTGGAGCCCCACTGACAGACTTGGTCATCTTGTTTGGTTGTTGGAGCCCCACTGACAGACTTGGTCATCCTTTGTGGTCGTTGGAGCACCACTGATAGACTTGGTCATCCTGTGTGGTCGTTGGAGCACCACTGATAGACTTGGTCATCATGTGTGGTCGTTGTGGCACCACTGATAGACTTGGTCATCCTGTGTGGTTGTTGTGGCACCACTGATAGACTTGGTCATCATGTGTGGTCGTTGTGGCACCACTGATAGACTTGGTCATCCTGTGTGGTCGTTGTGGCACCACTGATAGACTTGGTCATCATGTGTGGTCGTTGTGGCACCACTGATAGACTTGGTCATCTTGTTGGTCGTTGTGGCACCACTGATAGACTTGGTCATCCTGTGTGGTCGTTGTGGCACCACTGACAGACTTGGTCATCATGTGTGGTCGTTGTGGCACCACTGACAGACTTGGTCATCTTGTTGGTCGTTGTGGCACCACTGATAGACTTGGTCATCCTGTGTGGTCGTTGGAGCACCACTGATAGACTTGGTCATCCTGTGTGGTCGTTGCGGCACCACTGATAGACTTGGTCATCCTGTGTGGTCGTTGGAGCCCCACTGACAGACTTGGTCATCCTGTGTGGTCGTTGGAGCCCCACTGACAGACTTGGTCATCCTGTGTGGTCGTTGGAGCACCACTGACAGACTTGGTCATCCTGTGTGGTCGTTGGAGCCCCACTGACAGACTTGGTCATCCTGTGTGGTCGTTGGAGCACCACTGACAGACTTGGTCATCCTGTGTGGTCGTTGGAGCACCACTGACAGACTTGGTCATCCTGTGTGGTCGTTGGAGCACCACTGACAGACTTGGTCATCCTGTGTGGTCGTTGCGGCACCACTGATAGACTTGGTCATCTTGTTTGGACGTTGGAGCCCCACTGACAGACTTGGTCATCTTGTTTGGTCGTTGGAGCCCCACTGACAGACTTGGTCATCTTGTTTGGTCGTTGGAGCCCCACTGACAGACTTGGTCATCCTGTGTGGTCGTTGGAGCCCCACTGATAGACTTGGTCATCCTGTGTGGTCGTTGGAGCCTCACTGATAGACTTGGTCATCCTTTGTGGTCGTTGTGGCACCACTGATAGACTTGGTCATCCTGTGTGGTCGTTGTGGCACCACTGATAGACTTGGTCATCATGTGTGGTCGTTGGAGCCCCACTGATAGACTTGGTCATCCTGTGTGGTCGTTGGAGCCCCACTGATAGACTTGGTCATCCTGTGTGGTCGTTGTGGCACTACTGATAGACTTGGTCATCCTGTGTGGTCGTTGTGGCACCACTGATAGACTTGGTCATCCTGTGTGGTCGTTGTGGCACCACTGATAGACTTGGTCATCCTGTGTGGTCGTTGTGGCACCACTGATAGACTTGGTCATCATGTGTGGTCGTTGGAGCCCCACTGACAGACTTGGTCATCCTGTGTGGTCGTTGGAGCACCACTGACAGACTTGGTCATCCTGTGTGGTCGTTGGAGCCCCACTGACAGACTTGGTCATCCTGTGTGGTCGTTGGAGCCCCACTGACAGACTTGGTCATCCTGTGTGGTCGTTGGAGCCCCACTGACAGACTTGGTCATCCTGTGTGGTCGTTGTGGCACCACTGATAGACTTGGTCATCCTGTGTGGTCGTTGTGGCACCACTGATAGACTTGGTCATCATGTGTGGTCGTTGTGGCACCACTGATAGACTTGGTCATCCTGTGTGGTCGTTGGAGCACCACTGATAGACTTGGTCATCTTGTTGGTCGTTGTGGCACCACTGATAGACTTGGTCATCTTGTTGGTCGTTGTGGCACCACTGATAGACTTGGTCATCTTGTGTGGTCGTTGTGGCACCACTGATAGACTTGGTCATCCTGTGTGGTCGTTGTGGCACCACTGACAGACTTGGTCATCATGTGTGGTCGTTGTGGCACCACTGACAGACTTGGTCATCTTGTTGGTCGTTGTGGCACCACTGACAGACTTGGTCATCTTGTTGGTCGTTGGAGCACCACTGATTGACTTGGTCATCTTGTTGGTCGTTGTGGCACCACTGATAGACTTGGTCATCCTGTGTGGTCGTTGTGGCACCACTGACAGACTTGGTCATCATGTGTGGTCGTTGTGGCACCACTGACAGACTTGGTCATCTTGTTGGTCGTTGTGGCACCACTGACAGACTTGGTCATCTTGTTGGTCGTTGGAGCACCACTGATTGACTTGGTCATCTTGTTGGTCGTTGGAGCACCACTGACAGACTTGGTCATCATGTGTGGTCGTTGTGGCACCACTGACAGACTTGGTCATCTTGTTGGTCGTTGTGGCACCACTGATAGACTTGGTCATCCTGTGTGGTCGTTGTGGCACCACTGACAGACTTGGTCATCTTGTTGGTCGTTGTGGCACCACTGACAGACTTGGTCATCTTGTTGGTCGTTGGAGCACCACTGATTGACTTGGTCATCTTGTTGGTCGTTGTGGCACCACTGATAGACTTGGTCATCCTGTGTGGTCGTTGTGGCACCACTGATAGACTTGGTCATCTTGTTGGTCGTTGTGGCACCACTGACAGACTTGGTCATCTTGTTGGTCGTTGTGGCACCACTGACAGACTTGGTCATCCTGTGTGGTCGTTGTGGCACCACTGATAGACTTGGTCATCTTGTTGGTCGTTGTGGCACCACTGACAGACTTGGTCATCTTGTTGGTCGTTGTGGCACCACTGATAGACTTGGTCATCTTGTTGGTCGTTGTGGCACCACTGACAGACTTGGTCATCTTGTTGGTCGTTGTGGCACCACTGACAGACTTGGTCATCTTGTTGGTCGTTGTGGCACCACTGATAGACTTGGTCATCCTGTTTGGTCGTTGTGGCACCACTGATAGACTTGGTCATCCTGTGTGGTCGTTGTGGCACCACTGATAGACTTGGTCATCTTGTTGGTCGTTGTGGCACCACTGATAGACTTGGTCATCTTGTTGGTCGTTGTGGCACCACTGATAGACTTGGTCATCCTGTGTGGTCGTTGTGGCACCACTGACAGACTTGGTCATCTTGTTGGTCGTTGTGGCACCACTGATAGACTTGGTCATCCTGTGTGGTCGTTGTGGCACCACTGATAGACTTGGTCATCCTTTGTGGTCGTTGGAGCACCACTGATAGACTTGGTCCTGTGTGGTCGTTGGAGCCCCACTGACAGACTTGGTCATCCTGTGTGGTCGTTGGAGCCCCACTGACAGACTTGGTCATCCTGTGTGGTCGTTGGAGCTCCACTGACAGACTTGGTCATCCTGTGTGGTCGTTGGAGCCCCACTGACAGACTTGGTCATCCTGTGTGGTCGTTGTGGCACCACTGACAGACTTTTTTCATCCTGTGTGGTCGTTGGAGCACCACTGATAGACTTGGTCATCCTGTGTGGTCGTTGGAGCACCACTGACAGACTTAGTCATCTAGATAGTCGTTGGAGCCCCACTGACAGACTTAGTCATCTAGATAGTCGTTGTGGCACCACTGACAGACTTGGTCATCCTGTGTGGTCGTTGGAGCACCACTGACAGACTTGGTCATCCTGTGTGGTCGTTGGAGCACCACTGACAGACTTAGTCATCTAGATAGTCGTTGGAGCCCCACTGACAGACTTAGTCATCTAGATAGTCGTTGGAGCACCACTGACAGACTTAGTCATCTAGATAGTCGTTGTGGCACCACTGACAGACTTGGTCATCCTGTGTGGTCGTTGTGGCACCACTGACAGACTTAGTCATCCAGATAGTCGTTGGAGCACCACTGACAGACTTGGTCATCCTGTGTGGTCGTTGGAGCCCCACTGACAGACTTGGTCATCCAGATAGTCGTTGGAGCCCCACTGACAGACTTAGTCATCTAGATAGTCGTTGGAGCACCACTGACAGACTTGGTCATCCTGTGTGGTCGTTGTGGCACCACTGACAGACTTAGTCATCTAGATAGTCGTTGGAGCCCCACTGACAGACTTAGTCATCTAGATAGTCGTTGGAGCCCCACTGACAGACTTAGTCATCTAGATAGTCGTTGTGGCACCACTGACAGACTTGGTCATCCTGTGTGGTCGTTGGAGCACCACTGATAGACTTGGTCATCCTGTGTGGTCGTTGGAGCACCACTGACAGACTTAGTCATCTAGATAGTCGTTGGAGCCCCACTGACAGACTTAGTCATCTAGATAGTCGTTGGAGCACCACTGACAGAATTAGCCATCATGTTTGGTCGTTGTGGCACCACTGACAGACTTGGTCATCCTGTGTGGTCGTTTTGGCACCACTGACAGACTTCGTCAACCTTCCCCATTTCTCTCTATTTTCAATCGTTACTTGGAACTCCATTCCTTGATGTTATCTTCCCATCTCTTTCTCTGCCTACCTTTCCTTCTTGCTCCTTTCATCGTTAGTTACAGAATGGTCCAAGATAGGCCAAACGATCGAGAAACGTAACCAAACCATTTCATTTTGCATTTCTCTATAATTGGTACTCCGATTACTTGATGTTTCCTTTGCGGGCCTTTTCTTATGTGATACTATCTTAGTAAGAGATGTTCGAAACCCTACGTTAACATTGATCTATTGACCTCTTTCAGGGTCATCATTATTGCACTCCGAACTTGTCCATAGGTGTTCATATCTCCTCAGCAGGCCCCGCAGTGTCCAGGGACTAACGATTCCAGTTCTGTGTTGGCTGATAAAAGTCTTCTTATGTTCCAACTATATTTCTCGTTTCTGGCTGTGCCCATCTTAACTCCCGTCTATTTAATCCGAAGTAGTGACGTGGACTCATGGTTGTCGAAGTCCTGTGCCCTTCCAACATCTCGGAGGGCATTGATGACGTACGCCCGATCCATTGGTTGACCGTCTTCAACGACAGCACAGCTAGCCAACCTGTCCATTCTTTCATTTTCCCGTACTCCCGCATGTCTAGGGACGTAAACAAAGGTGACCCTACGTATTTTGACTTATGCAATGACTCTACGATAACATGTCATCTCCATAGTTTACTTGCAATCATAATTTTGTTAAAAGGGTTTTGCATTCGTGAGTAATCTTGGTGTGCTGTAAAGATACACTTTACCACTAAAGAGAGACAAGTGTGTCAAAACAGCAACTGTTCATCATTATAATTACGTCAGCAGCTAAAAAAGTATTATTAAATTTGAAAGCACGAAAATTACATAAATAGACGAAACAAAAGGCTTATTCTGTTCATAGTTCACTGCCATTAGAGAGAAAACTCCTACATCGAGTCAAGATCATGAGAATGGCCTGTCGACTAAACTCTATCTATCTATCTATCTATCTATCTATCTATCTATCTATCTATCTATCTATCTATCTATCTATCTATCTATCTATCTATCTATCTATCTATCTATCTATCTATCTATCTATCTGTCTATCTATCTATCTATCTATCTACCTACCTACCTACTACCTACCTACCTACCTACCTACCTACCTACCTACCTATCCATCTATCTATCTATCTATCTATCTATCTATCTATCTATCTATCTATCTATCTATCTATCTATCTATCTATCTATCTATCTATCTATTGTCCTTTCGAGCAGAAGACCACACAAAGGACACACATCTAAACTCTCCATCCATGTCCGACGAGTTTTGCCAGGTCATAGCTTGCACATGACACAGGGCCTTTCAATCTCGACGAGGGAATTCATGCCTGCTGTTGCTGCTCGCTTCATGTTTGTTTCAGCTTTTCTCTATGTTGACTACTTTTTCTTGTGCTCCCTGTTCCAACTGAGGACCTGCTTTGAGATTATCTTGTTGTCTCTCCTCATCACATGGCCACCATTCTCTTTATTATAGGCGACATTTTTTTATGTCATTTCTGTTATTTCTGTACATTCATTCCTTGATATACGAAGTATTTTCTTGAAATATTTCTTTTTGTGCTTCTAATGTCCTTTTTTGTTGTCGCTTATAAAGAAAACTTAGAGAAAATTAGCCGGAGAAAATATACGAGAGACCTGTGAAACTGGTGTGCCTTCATGTTGTATTTATCATGGCATCTTTATTGTAATAAACGGGAGAGCGAGTATCTTAATCGATAAATTGTCGTCCTCCATACGAGGAGAACATGCGCTCCTCCAAGCCAGGAGAACGTGTGTTCCTCCAAGCCAGGAGAACGTGTGTTCCTCCAAGCCAGGAGAACGTGTGTTCCTCCAAGCCAGGAGAACGTGTGTTCCTCCAAGCCAGGAGAACGTGTGTTCCTCCAAGCCAGGAGAACGTGTGTTCCTCCAAACCAGGAGAACGTGTGTTCCTCCAAACCAGGAGAACGTGTGTTCCTCCAAACCAGGAGAACGTGTGTTCCTCCAAACAGGAGAACGTGTGTTCCTCCAAACCAGGAGAACGTGTGTTCCTCCAAACCAGGAGAACGTGTGTTCCTCCAAACCAGGAGAACGTGTGTTCCTCCAAACAGGAGAACGTGTGTTCCTCCAAACCAGGAGAACGTGTGTTCCTCCAAACCAGGAGAACGTGTGTTCCTCCAAACCAGGAGAACGTGTGTTCCTCCAAACCAGGAGAACGTGTGTTCCTCCAAACCAGGAGAACGTGTGTTCCTCCAAGCCAGGAGAACGTGTGTTCCTCCAAACCAGGAGAACGTGTGTTCCTCCAAACAGGAGAACGTGTGTTCCTCCAAGCCAGGAGAACGTGTGTTCCTCCAAACCAGGAGAACGTGTGTTCCTCCAAGCCAGGAGAACGTGTGTTCCTCCAAGCCAGGAGAACGTGTGTTCCTCCAAACCAGGAGAACGTGTGTTCCTCCAAGCCAGGAGAACGTGTGTTCCTCCAAGCCAGGAGAACGTGTGTTCCTCCAAACAGGAGAACGTGTGTTCCTCCAAACCAGGAGAACGTGTGTTCCTCCAAGCCAGGAGAACGTGTGTTCCTCCAAGCCAGGAGAACGTGTGTTCCTCCAAACCAGGAGAACGTGTGTTCCTCCAAGCCAGGAGAACGTGTGTTCCTCCAAACAGGAGAACGTGTGTTCCTCCAAACCAGGAGAACGTGTGTTCCTCCAAACCAGGAGAACGTGTGTTCCTCCAAACCAGGAGAACGTGTGTTCCTCCAAACCAGGAGAACGTGTGTTCCTCCAAACCAGGAGAACGTGTGTTCCTCCAAGCCAGGAGAACATGCGCTCCTCCAAACCAGGAGAACGTGTGTTCCTCCAAACAGGAGAACGTGTGTTCCTCCAAACCAGGAGAACGTGTGTTCCTCCAAACCAGGAGAACGTGTGTTCCTCCAAACAGGAGAACGTGTGTTCCTCCAAACAGGAGAACGTGTGTTCCTCCAAACCAGGAGAACGTGTGTTCCTCCAAACAGGAGAACGTGTGTTCCTCCAAACCAGGAGAACGTGTGTTCCTCCAAACCAGGAGAACGTGTGTTCCTCCAAACAGGAGAACGTGTGTTCCTCCAAACAGGAGAACGTGTGTTCCTCCAAACCAGGAGAACGTGTGTTCCTCCAAGCCAGGAGAACGTGTGTTCCTCCAAACCAGGAAAGAGCAGGTCCAAGAGAAGAGCTTAGTTTATCCAGCTTGGCACTAGGTCCGTGCCTGCAGACGTCAGTACACCATTCATTCATTGGCTGGGTTTTATGATCAACTGTTCGTTTGTGTGGCTACCGGGTCCTAGCCACGGTCATCAGGAAAGAATAGTCACTGTCGCCTGCCACGCCTGTCGTTAGAGGCGACTAAACAGGTTTGGGTCAGGGTCTCCGTCGGTGCTACAAAGTTCGTATATCTTAACTTCAGTGCTCTTGCTAATGTGTTACAGACGAGCCTCATACTTGCTGAGGAGGGGATGTGAGCACAATGGAATTGTCCCTTGTGCGATGATGATTTGTCAACAATTCATGACTTCTACAGGTCTACAGCTCCTCATCTCATAGTTTACTCTAAGAGATGTCTCCATAAATGGATAGAGCGGCAGAGTTGTCTTTCTCGTTGACTGTCGTGTCGATATCCAGCATAAACTCATTGGACACCTTCAGCTTGACATGAGTAATTTAGAGTGCTCAATATGATAACCATACACATGCTTCCAGTGTAGTCGAATGTAATGAACGAGAGGACATGCTTATTAGGCAGTCAAATGGATTGATTGATTGATCGATCGATCGATTGATTGATCGATTGATTGATTGATTGATTAATTGATTGATTGATTGATTGTGACAGAAATTCGGCATAAAAACATTATTGGAAAACATATAAATTCCATTTTATGAAACAGCTAAAGGTTACCGTACTGATTTCCAAAATAGATTAGTCGTTCGATAACAATGATAACAATGATAAGAATGATAACAATGATAACAACGATAACAATGATAACAACGATAAGAATGATAGCAAGGATAACAACGATAACAATGATAACAATGATGATTGTTGTTATAATCAGAGCTGTTACTCAGCCGAACAGCTGAGACGTTGCCAGTAAACATTTTCCATTTGAATGGCTTGAGGTACATATTTTAAAAGTGTGTGGTTGCCGAGCTCGTATTTATGACAAGCAACTACTGTGATTAAATCTATCAATTGCTACTGACGCCAAATTCGTAAGAAAGATAAGTTATTGCACATTCTTTAATTATTGGTCGACTTTCACTGGATACCCGCCGCGTTTTTTGTTTTGAAAAATACCTTCTGGATTCGATTCCGAGAAGCGGCGACCATTGTTCCCCCCACAAGGCTTGAGGTGCAGTCATCCCATCTACTAAAATTAAGCACCAGGGATTTTCTGCGAAGGAAAGGCATGGTACCTTCTTCTTCTTGTTCTCTTTCAGTTCATAACTCCTGAGGTCGTTGGGACAACCTTTACAAACGTCGTCAACCTTATTCTATATTTGTTCTCTATCTTCAGTCAAAATAAACAACAGTATGGCTGAAGTTAAGAATAGCAAAATATTACATCTTCTCGATATTCATGTATGGTGCAGAAACATGGACATTAGACAAGAAAACAGAACAGAAAATGGAAGCCTTTGAAATGTGGATTTATAGAAGAATAGGTAGAATTGGGTGGAAAGAAAAGAAAACAAACGATGAAGTTTTAAAACAGCTGAAAATAAAAAGAGAACTACTAAATACAATTAAGACAAGACAAATGAAATTTTTAGGGCATGTTAAAAGACACAACAGCCTACTAAAAATAATATTGGAAGGGAAAATACAAGGTAAAAGAGGCAGAGGCAGACCAAGACTAACATGAACGAGCAAAATCAAAAGATGGGAAAGTCAATCTATGACAACCTGCACCATCGAAGCTAGAAACAGACTGGAATGACGTTCCAAGGTAGCCAAACTTCGTTGCGGAGACAGCACTCGATGATGATGACCTTCAGTCATTCTTTGGGATTCTGCAAATTCGAGTCCTGTTTACATTGATGTTATCTTCCCAAAGCTTCCTCTAGTTACCAATATTTCATTTTCGGCGCTCAAGTCTTGTGATCATGCGAACTTGACTCCGTCCAGTTTCACGATGGAAGGTAAGTACTTCATCATGACACTTGATGGGCTGGTCACATGGACACTACTCGTACATGGAGAGGTAAGGATTTCATCATGACACTTGATGGGCTGGTTACATGGACACTACTTGTACATGGAGGGGTAAGTACTTCATTGTGACACTTGATGGGCTGGTTACATGGACACTACTCGTACATGGAGGAGTAAAGACTTCATCATGACACTGGGTTGAGCTGGTTACATGGACACTACTCGTATATGGAGGAGTAAAGACTTCATCATGACACTGGGTTGAGCTGGTTACATGGACACTACTCGTATATGGAGAGTAAGTACTTCATCATGACACCTGATGGGCTGGTTACATGGACACTATTCGTACATGGAGGAGTAAAGACTTCATCATGACACTGGGTTGAGCTGGTTACATGGACACTACTCGTACATGGAGGTGTAAGGACTTCATCATGACACACTTGATGGACTGGTTACATGGACACTACTCGTACATGGAGAGGTAAGGATTTCATCATGACACTTGATGGGCTGGTTACATGGACACTACTTGTACATGGAGGGGTAAGTACTTCATTGTGACACTTGATGGGCTGGTTACATGGACACTACTCGTACATGGAGGAGTAAAGACTTCATCATGACACTGGGTTGAGCTGGTTACATGGACACTACTCGTACATGGAGGAGTAAAGACTTCATCATGACACTGGGTTGAGCTGGTTACATGGACACTACTCGTACATGGAGGAGTAAAGACTTCATCATGACACTGGGTTGAGCTGGTTACATGGACACTACTCGTATATGCGTGTGTCCTGATTTTCCCCCTAAACCTGCGCTGTGGCTGACACGCTCTGTAATCGGCTAAATCAAATCTAGGTGTGACGTAGAAGTTGTCATTCTCGTAGGCCCGCGGTAAACCCAAAGTAATTTGGACTGACAACATTCGAGAAACGCTACAACAACATCAGTTGACAATGGTTGAGGCTGTCAGAAGAGCAAGAGCTAGGACTGTGTATCTGCCTCGACATCTGAAGAGGTATAAGAGGAAGTGGAGAGAGAGAGAGATTGTGTGAGAGAGAGAGAGAGTGAGAGAGAGGTAAAAACAACATGTATCTCCCTCGACATCTGAAGAGGTATAAGAGGAAGTGGAAAGAGAGAGAGAGAGAGAGAGAGAGAGAGAGAGAGAGAGTGTGTGAGAGAGAGTGAGAGAGAGGTAAAAACAACATGTATCTCCCTCGACACCTGAAGAGATATAAGAGGAAGTGGGGAGAGAGAGATTGTGTGAGAGAGAGAGAGTGAGAGAGAGGTAAAAACAACATGTATCTCCCTCGACACCTGAAGAGATATAAGAGGAAGTGGAAAGAGATAGAGAGAGAGAGAGAGTGAGAGAGAGGTAAAAACAACATGTATCTCCCTCGACACCTGAAGAGGTATAAGAGGAAGTGGAAAGAGAGAGAGAGAGAGTGTGTGTGAGAGAGAGTGAGAGAGAGGTAAAAACAGCATGTATCTCCCTCGACACCTGAATAGGTATAAGAGGAAGTGGAAAGAGAGAGAGAGAGAGTGTGAGAGAGAGTGAGAGAGAGGTAAAAACAACATGTATCTCCCTCGACACCTGAAGAGGTATAAGAGGAAGTGGAAAGAGAGAGAGAGAGAGAGAGAGAGAGAGAGAGTGAGAGAGAGTGAGAGAGAGGTAAAAACAACATGTATCTCCCTCGACACCTGAAGAGGTATAAGAGGAAGTGGAAAGAGAGAGAGAGAGAGAGAGTGAGAGAGTGAGAGAGTGAAAGAGGTAAAAACAACATGTATCTCCCTCGACACCTGAAGAGGTATAAGAGGAAGTGGAAAG